>JASTWL010000194.1:0-333530 GCA_035220575.1 Temnothorax rugatulus | reverse complement strand
ATTTTGAGGAAAGTGCCTTTGACAGAAGAGCTGAACCAAGGAAAGCGGGATTCTAAATTGATGATTGACAGGAAATATACTATTTTTTGCAGGCACGCTAAAAGAGATAAGCTTTTTACAATGCAGTGAAATAAACGTAATGAAACTGCAGCAGATTTGACTGTAGAAGATCAGAAAACAATGATCGTAGAAACGGTATGTGAACAAGTTTTTTATACACTAAGTTGAAGGAATCTGGACAGTATCAACATTTGAAATTTGTAAACGTGACAAAAAGTAACATCTCTTTAGTGCCAAAGGATTTTGGCACTTTATCTAACTTGAAGAGCTTGATATGTCAGATAATCTCGGAGCGTACAAAGATTATAATTATTATTAAAAAATCAATGTTAATAATAAGAAAATTTCTTTATATTTTAACATAAAAAAACTAATCTGATCTTTAAAAATCTCTCCTGAGAACGAAAATTCATGAAGCCTTCAAAGCCTTCAAAGCGTGAACATAGCATATATACAATGGCTCAGGTTATCAAGCATCCGTCTCAACAGATAGAACGTGAGTCGAAACGTCTGGAAATTACTGAACGTATTAAACATTATTCAAATATTTTATTTTTCTAGAATAATCTCAGATGCCGATGTCAGGTACTCGAACGAGCGTCCCTGAATGACAATTCGGGAACCACCACGAAATATAACTATATATAACTAAACTATCTATTTGCCTAGGCGACTAAACGCAACCTTCCAGATGACGAATTACCGACAGACGGGGCATACGTGACCAGATTTTCATCAACCTTGTCGGGCCTATAACTATAAACCCGGTGACGCGACGCGCCAAAAGGTCCTTAAGGGGTTGATGAGGATCTTTATTGCATCGTGCGAGTTTTATAAAATTGCTCGTACGATGTTTCCGACAAACAGAGACAAAGCCTAAGACGTGTCTGTAAATACACGTGGCGGAAGTTTCTGTTTGTATTTAAGATTGAGAGGTATGCATCGTCTGTCAACATAAAACAGGGTCGCGAGATAAATAAAGAACCTTAATAAAGAGAAACCGGCGATAGCCGATAAACAAATGAGTCACTGGAAGAAGCGATGGGTTACACCCCAATAAGACAGTGGGGGCCTTACGAGGGGACTCACCAATGGAAAACCGGAAAAATCGATAACCGTCTTTAGGTTTCTAGGATAGGCGAAAACTTAAAATCTACCTCTTAAGTGAGAAACATCTCGCCCAATAAGAAATTCTCTAAACCAAAAATTAGAAGCACCCCGCCAACCAGAAGTTCCAAAACGAAAACCAGACACCTCCTATACGAAATCCACCCTTCCATCCTTGGAACTTTCCTATATAAACCCCGACCTTACAGCACTCGCTCTCTTAGTTCGGTTTTTCTTCAGATCAGTGCCTTATTCTCGACTTTCGCAATCCTGAAGTAGAATCTCTTAACCCGCAGTTCGATACTCCGGCTTTTAGTCATTAAAATCAGTGCACAAGATTCGACGGGATCCACGACAATAGCTCCTCTCTGACTCATCCAAGCTCCAGGCACACAAGGAGTCCTTCAAGAATTCACCAAGTATAGACCCGGAAGTTCCACCCCCTCGAAGGCAGAATCTCCGCTCGATCAAGCGGAGGAGGAATCGTCGAAATCAACGAGCGCGAAAGGAGGTTGAGTTCCCCCAGGAACAAGTAAACCCCGGTCATCCGCGACTCGCCACGCCGCCGCCTCCACCAGCTCTTCCGGAGGCATCCCCGTCGCCGCCTCCTCCTAATCCGCCTTCTCGCTCTATTTGTCGCGTGGTCCCTTATCGCGTGCTCCCCGATACCCCCTCCCTCACGACTTCCAGAACACCATCCCCGATCTCGTCGACCGCCTCGACCGTTGTAGTCGAACCCGAGGTGGTTACCCTAGATTAATAATTATAGCCTAAATACACCTTTATCTTCCTTTAATACTTTAATTTAGTTACACCCATACACCGCACTTAGTTAAATTCATGTAATCCCACTTCTGATTTCGATGTAATAATAGCGGGCAGGATGTATATTGAATAGGTTTCCCCTCCAAAGATCCTGCCCGATCACCTCCGCACTAATGTAACACCCGCGGTAACATACTCTCACACATACACGCCACACACATGACACATTCATCCGACATGCACATTCATGAATGTATTCAGTTTATTTACCCGATTCACATTCACTGTTAACTATATATCAAAAATAATATTTATTTTTCTGTTAAATATTAATTTCAGTCATTTAATCTAAAAACCCTCACCCACTACTCGTTCCCTCTCTCGAAATTGCACGAGGTCCGATCCTGCGTTAAAGGGATTAAATTCCTTGACTCGAAAGAGGACCGACGATCGCACCGCTCACGGAAGGCGTCCTAGCGTCCCTTGGACGTTGACCCTTCCTGAGTCATAAAAGTGCGTTCGGCTCGCGCCACGCGCCTCAGAGCGTGTACCTGCGAGCAACCTTTGCAAGTATCTAGTTGCGTCCTTCCTTACCCCTACCCCTCTGGTTAGCCTTTCCTTCGCTTCCCAGTTTTTCTTATCCTAATCCCGGGGTTGGACGTAACAGTTGTTACGCGCATACATTAAATTTGGTTCTCGCTAAAATCATAGAAGAAGATAAAATTGTCAATGCATTGTGCAAAAAAGTTAAATCCGTTGTAACTTTCTTTAAAAAGAGTGTTATTCTTTCGGATTTGTTGCGAGAAACATTCCCACCTAACATTAATTCAAAGTGTTGAAACGCGGTGAAATTCCACTTTTGACATGCTTCAACGATTTATCCAATTCCGATAAAATTGGACTGATTCTTTTGCAACATCCTACAGCTCCATCAATGTTATCTGCATTGGAATTGCAAACTATAAAAGAGTTCATGGAATTGTTGAAACCATTTAAAACAGCAACAACTATATTGTCTGGTGAAATGTACGTTACTGGTAGTCAAGTTATACCAATAATACATACATTAGCAAATCAGCTAGAATCATGCAAACCTACCAGTAAAGTAGGGCGTCACATGAAAAAAGTTTTGACACAAGAATTGCAGGCACGATTTAAAAATATCGAACAAAATCTCTTATTGCGATTGCTACTATTCTGGATCCCAGATTTAAAAAAATTCATTTTTTAGATAGAATTGCATGTTGTCATGCAATAAACAAAATAACAAATATTTTAAATTATTTGTTTAATTAATATTTTGGAAGAACCGCAAGTAATATTAAACGGGACAAAAATTGTGATGACAGTCGGACATACCAAATTCATCGATAGCGTAAATTATATGCCGATGCAATTATCCGATTTACCTAAAGCTTTCGGACTACAAGATACATTGGATAAAGACTTAGAGATTTTTCGCAGCAGATTTGCGAAACGTGCACCGCGATAGACGACATGTCGATGCGATGCCGTTGGTGCGGAGATCGCGAATTTATATTTTGTCGTGATCCGGTAAAAGAGTTCGTCGATTTTGCAACGCGAACAACAAAATGTTACAAAAAAATTATTTGCATCACGCATAATGCGAAAGCATTCGACGCGCAATTTATTCTGAAATATTTAGTTGAAAATACAGAAATAACGGAAGAACAGGAAGTAATTTTAAACGGGACGAAAATTGTCGTGATGACGGTCGGACATACGAAATTTATCGATAGCTTAAATTATATGCCAATGAAATTATCCGAATTACCTAAAGCTTTCGGACTGCATGATACATCGGATAAAGGCATTTCTCCACATTTGTTTAACACCCGCGAAAATCAAGATTATATCGGTCCGATACCCGACACACGATATTTTTCTCCCGATCATATGAAACCGGAAGAACGCGAACGGTTTCTTTCGTGGCACGCGGAGATGGCGCGTAACAACTTCATTTTTAACTTTCAAAGTGAAATTATTAAATATTGCCGTAACGACGTGAATATTCTTCGACGCGCGAGCATGGCTTTCAGAAAAAATTTTTTTGGAATGCGGGAACGTGTGTCCGAAGAATGCATGACTATCGCCTCCACGTGCATGAAAGTTTTTCGCAAAAACTTTCTGCGCAAGGAAGAGATAGGAGTCATTCCTGCGAGGGGATATAGATTCGCCGATAATCACTCGCGCAAAGCTCTACAGTGGTTAGTGTGGTTGGAGCGCGAGCTCGGTCATCCCATAATTCACTCAGGGCGAGGGCGCGAGCATAAAATCGACGGCACGCGCGTTGACGGTTATTACGAGACGACTAATGACGACAACGACGACGAGATGCAACGTTACGTTCTACAATTTCACGTTTTTGTCACGGCATGCCCCACGTGTTTTCAGGTGAATCGCAATAGAACGCTTTCGGTCGGGAATCGCGAGGACACGATCGACTCACGCTACGAGCGAACACTCGCGATGACATGTCGCCTCCGAAGAAGGGGGTACCTCGTGACGGAGATGTGGGAGTGCGCTTTCGACCGCGAGTTGCGAGAAAATCAGGCGATAAGAGATTTTCTTGAAAATCATCCATTACTGAAACACGCGCCTCTTGATCCTCGCGACGCGTTTTATGGAGGACGCACGGGAAACATCGCCACTCGTCGCAAAATTCGGGGTACGGAGAAAATACGTTACGTAGACGTATGCTCTCTGTATCCGTACGTATTGAAAACCGGTGCTTTTCCGATCGGTCACCCCGACATTTTTATCGGCGAAGAAGAATGCCGAGCGTTAATCGGAGCTGCACCGAATTATAATTTTGATTCGTTCGAAGATCTCATCCGATGTCGAGTATTGCCACCGCGCGATCTTTTTCACCCGGTACTCCCATATCGCGTACGCGGAAAATTATTGTTCGCGTTATGTCGTTAGTTGCTGCAAAACGTTCTCGCAGGCCGCGTGCACTCACGATAACCGCACCGATCGTGAATTCAAGGGTACCTAGGTATCTACCAAATTGCGCAAAGCTGTCGAGAAAGGTTCCCAGATAGCCAAGCGTTCTTTAGCATAAGAAAGGAAATGGTTGTTTGGCACAAGTTTCCCTTCAGTTGCCATCATGTTGCTGTCACTGGAACAACAGTAATTTAGGGCAACTTAAAGGCATTGTGCAGACAACGGTTGCTTTCGCAAACGAGCAGAATAAAGCGAAAAGCTCGTAGCATACTTATTGCCATAAAAGTTGCCACAATCTGTTGGAAACCGTTTTCGTAAAATATTTAGTTCACATTTTCGCCAATGAAATGGAAATATATGTCAGCCAATCAGGTTACGTGACTTATTGGCGTCGTTGGCATTTGGCGCCTCTTTCTTAGTTGAGGCTTCTCTCGAGTCTCGCGTCCGTCGGGTAGCGAGTGGATCCTGTGGATCGCAGCTTCGTTCTGATATTGCTTTTTTATACGCGTTATTCTTTCGTCTTAAGTAAAGTGCTTGTTGCTTGTGATTAACGTCGCTTGCGATTAGTGTCGCTCGAAGGATCGCACGAACATCGTATTTACAGTGCAATGCCGCTGCAGTAAGTATTATTATACATTACAATTTGCATTAATACAAGATAATTATCTTGTGACATATTTGAGTGAAATTTGGCATTATAAGTAAATATTTGGCAGTTTTTGTAAGTTGCGCGACATGATCCCGGTACTCGACAGGGTGGTTTGTTTGCCGAATATATAAACACATTTCTAAAATTAAAACAAGAAGCTAGGGGGTGGCTGAGCGATTGCAACGATGACGAGACAAAGGAACGATACCTGCGCGATTACGCGGAAACCGTGGGTGTTGTTCTCGATAGAGACAATATCGTTCGGAATCCTGGTCTGCGCTCGGTCGCAACACTTTGCTTAAATTCTTTTTGGGAAAAATGGGGACCAGCAAAGCAATTTGCCTAAGACCAAGGTCGTGAAATCATACCAACGTTTCATGACTTTTCTCACGAGTCCCGAGCACGAAATAACCGATATATTACCCGGTAATGACGAGGTGTATGTTTCGTGGCGACCACGACAAGAGGCGGTCGTGGCTTCATTGCCGTAAATTCAGTTTTTTCAGTTAAATCTAGTAAATTTTATGATACCTAACATAAAAGAAATTTTATTATTACTTTTCAACAGTATAATTTAACTTTCCTTATATTTCAGAGAGAATACTAAACACTCTCATGGTGTTAGAGCGAGAACTGATACATTCGAATGAAAGATTCATGGAGGGACTCACTTTTCCTTACTGCGCTGCGGTGTCTCACTGCATGATAAAAACTAATATCAATGTTGACGAATGTCGTGATCGCGGCGTACACGACAGCACAAGCGCGTCTAAAACTTTACGAGTATCTGGAATCGTTAGATAAGGCGCGTTTTATATTAAGACTCATGTATATATTTAATTAAGTACAGGCGATCCGAATGAGTACGAACCGCGTACCGGCAACTTTCTCGGTGATATGATGGACGTACACGAGAGCTACGGCCGCGATAGCTACATCGAGTCGTTCGTATCAGGTGGGCCAAAGTTTTACGCCTGTATTGTTCGTACACCGGCCGATCGCACTGAAGAAACGTGTAAAGTTATAGGTATCACTTTAAATTATAAGAATTCGTCAGTAGTAAATTTCAATAGTATAAAAAAGTTAATAATGCAAAGAGAGAGAGAGAGAGAGAGAGAGAGAGAGAGAGAGAGAGAGAGAGAGAGAGAGAAGGTAGAGGAAAAGAAGAATCCAAATTTAATTAAAGGAAAATGTTTATCTAAGGACGAAGCTGTCAATTATAGTAAACTTTTACACTAGGTAGAGGAAAAGAAGAATCCAAAAATTAAAGGAAAATCTTTATCTAAGGACGAAGCTGTCAATTATAGTAAACTTACACTTAAGCGGCATATATGAATACCTAGTTTACACTCCCGGAGAAGTTATTCTACCCCTTTTCGGAAAACAAGTAACTTTTAACGTAGTATCAAATTTATCAATTTTTACGATTTACCAATTCCACAAACCGGTATATCGGGCAATGATTTTTTTGAACCAACTTCCTCGATAATAGATTACGCGAAAAGTCATTTAGATGTATCAAGAATTAACGTGCCTTTTTTCAACAGAAACCATCATAGCATCTTCACGTTCAGATCTTTATTATATGTAAGAGTAGGAAATCCATAAATAAAAAATAGAATACATACCGAGATTGAAAGTTGCTCATGGAATTTATGTAGAAGACATTATAGTGGAAAACATCTCAGGAAAGGCATATTTAAAGACCATAAGTACTTTGAACGAAAAAGTAGAAGTTTAACCTTGCGCCTTAAACTTTTAAATGAATTATTTGATGATCACAAATTGAATATGGAGGCGCAACAATCAAAAAGAAATTGCGAATACGCAAACCAATCCTCAACATCCAAAGGATGACCCAATTTATTGCAAAATGTTCGAACCAATGAAAGCGGGATTCTAAATTGACGATTGACAGGAAATCTACTATTTTTTTTTTACAGGCACGCTAAAAGAAATAAGCTTTTTTACAATGCAGCGAAATAAACGTAATGAAACTGCAGCACATTTAACTGTAGAAGTTCAGAAAACAATCGCAATGCTGCTTTGATTTTGTTTGAACTATATCCCACCGTTTCACACTATGCATATTACAGTAAAAACCGAATGAAGAGAGTTTTCTTGTTCCATTTAAATATATGTCTATCATATTAAAAAATTATTTTTTTAGCTAGTATACGCTAGAGCGACATTTCCTTACCAAGATACATTGTCTGTCAAACCTACATACACTGCTAACGCTAGAGAAATATTTCCTTGCCAAGATACATTATCTGTCAAATGTACACTGCTAATACTAGAGCAATGTTTCCTTGCCAAGATACATTATCTGTCAAATCTACATATACTGCTAAGATAAGAATCTAAAACCAGGTTTTATGTATGTATTCTGTATTTATTTTTTACATGAAAACAGTGACATAGGGAAACTGGGGCTAGTTGGTATGCTTTTTTAAAATAATTTAAACTAATAAATGGAATACAAGTCGCAAAAAATTTTTTCAATAACTCTCCACGTAATTTTAGTGGAGTTTTGTATCGCCGAGAGAATAGGTAAGTGTTAAAAATAAAAATTGTACCTTAAAATTTTAATATAGTGGAGTTTATTATTAAAATTTAAATTAATTTAATAGTGGAGAACCGCATTGCCGCTGTGCAACCGGTCCGACGAGGACAGAGACGCCGAGCGGAAGATAACATTGCTGAGGAGGAGGCAGTACCAGCACGTAAGTTAGAAAGAATAAAATTAATTAATCGTTAAAAGTAATAAATATTATAAATATTAAATTTTATAGGAAGAGCTAGAATCGAGGCACCACCCGCAGACATCTCCGTCATCGATTTATCTTCTGATAAGAGACTATTATAATAACTATTATAATGATAAGAGACTATTATAATAATAATAACATGTAAAAGCTAACACTTACAATATTGGTATAATAAAACAAATATAATTTATGTTGCTTTAGATGATGAAGAAGCAGAAGAAGAGGAGGTGAGAATTGTGAGCTCACTCGATTCGACCGTATTTACACCGCGTAAGTTTTTAAAAATAAGTTAAGATAAAAATTTAGCAATGAATAAAAGAAATATTACATTTTACCAGGAAGGGAAGAAGAAGAAGAAGAATCGGAATTAGACGATATTTTCACCCCAGGCACCGACGATGTGATCGAACGAATAATGATGTTATACAAGGTGATCGAACGAATAATGATGGAATACGAGGTCGAGGAGGAGGAGGAGGATGTTACGTACGGAAATTTTATATTAAAATTTCGGACGACACACGTTGGAAATTTTGAACGCTTAGACGACGCACGTTAGCTCGGAATTCCGAGGGAACGGTCGGGCCAATGTAAATGTTTAGGTTATCTTATCGGAGTCCGTTGAAGGGCTGGGGGCCAGATGGGCCCAAAACTACGCTTCTAGAATGTTTTAGAAGCTTCTAGAATACCTCCCCCCTTAAGACGCGTAGGAAAAGGCGGGAATCTCGCGCGGGAGATTCCGGCCTTTTTCGGGTATAAATAGGGCGGAAAAACGTCGCGGAAAGCAGATAAGTTTTAACTTCGGTCTTGACTGACATAGTTCTCAAACTCTCTCCTAGCTCTCTTATTCGATTTTCTACGTTCCACTATACGTTAAGTTCGAGCATTCGCCCTCAATTCTGGGACTTAGTCCCTGCACTCTCATACCTTATAAGACCGCGCTTCACGCACAAGTTGTACTGAGATTTTTAGAATAAAGGTAAGATTAGTTTGAAAAGGAACAAGTTTGAAAATCTGGAATCTCATCTAGTATTTTTAATCAATCACTTCTGGTATTCCGACTCGCGGTTTTCGCTGACAAAAGTGTGGCAATCTGTGCTGGGGCGCTGACGAAGAGTGTGGCGAACTGGTACTTTCGCTGCCGAAAGACGTGGCGATTACGAGGTTGGTTTCCAGAAAAGACAATGATCGTAATAAATTCCCGAAAGTGAGTTTGACCTCTACGCTGACGATCTGAGCGCTGACGAAGAGTGTGGCGAGCAGTGTGTGTGGCGGATTGGTTTTAGAGCGCTGCCGAAGAGTATGGCTATAGCTATAAAATTCACTTTTAAGGATCCGGGTTAGATGACGAAAAAAAGAGATAAACGAACTCAAATTAAAAGGATTAGGTTCCAGATTAAACAAGCAATTATTTCGAATCAAGATCAGCTTCCCTTCCTCCAAACAGTTGCAACAACTAGAAAACGCACCTCCATTTAACCCTATTCCTGTCGACTTCAACATCGATTATCCCCACTACAATCAGATAAATAAAAGTGATCCTCGGTACGAAATTTATAAACTCAGATACCTTTTCGGTCCCGAATAATAATAATAATAATAATAACCTTCACACGACTTGTCCAAATCCCTGGTAAAGTGCTTAAATGCATTGACCAAAAAACGGACGCACAACAGACAAAACGTGACATAAATTTGGTGACAGCGGTGGGATAACGAAAATTCGCGATGCCGGAAACGCGTTCAAAGCCTGGCAATCCCCCGAGCGAGAAAGAGCTCGAGGCACGGAGAGCTCAATTAGATCACGAATTCACGTTACTTCGTAAACAGAAAGCGCAGAAAGAACGAGACGACGCTAAATTCCGCGAGGAAATAAGGGCCGAAATAGAAGCTCTGGAGAAGGAAAAAGAGGAATTAGAAAAGGCCAGAATCGGTTTAGAGGAGGAACGCGCCGAGATGACCAGGCAATTTGAGAGAAGCAGGATCAGCTCCGACCAACCGCGAGACCCTTCGCTGTTAACGGCGTCATTATCCCCCTCACGCCAACGATCACGTTCCTGCAACACACAGACGTCGGCTATAAATTCTCCCCAAGAACCCATAGAGAATTTCAGCCCTCGCGTACCCTTTAAGGAGGCGCTCGACATGGTCCCCACCTTCGATGGTCAGAACATTCTTCTGTCGCAGTTCACGCGCGCCTGCAGGCGCGCTAGAGAGATTATTCCCCCGTCATCCGAACGCAACCTTACCCGTCTCCTCCTAACGAAACTCCGCGGAAGAGCCACAATCACGGTAGAAGATGAAGTTTGCGAGTCAATAACCCAGCTTTCAGACCTGTTAAATGGTGCCTTCGGCGCCCCCCGAACGATTAACCAATACCGCGGTGAATTGTGTACAATTTATTTACAGCCGGGCGAGCACATTTTAGATTACATAGGTCGCGTAAAGGACCTTCGTGCAGCCATCCTCGACGCCGAGCGACGCGAGGTCGGGTTTGTTAGCACGCCTGCCGAAACGGATATTCTAACAGCGCGTTCGTTCTGCGACGGATTACCCCTCATTTATCGCATGCAGCTCCGACCGGAACATTATTCTAATCCCTTCGCCGCGTTTACCTACGTTAAAGCCCTCGCAAAAAGGGAGGAAATAGATAAAAGTCGGCTCAAGGATCCTCGTAAAACTAACAGGGAACAGAATTTAGAAAGGAATGTTTACAGCACAGGGCAACCCCTGGCCCATTCTACGCCCATAAAACCTTTTTTCGAAACAAATAGAGAGCGATACGGGCCGCCCAGGGTAACCTTTCGAGATCCTCCCGATAATCATTATTCCCCAAGCAAATCACGCTACGAAAGTCCTAACAGATCGCGCTACGAAGATTCTGATAGACCGCGCTACGAAAATCCTAAAAAATCACGCTACGGAGATTCTAATAGACCGCGCTACGAAAATCCTAACAGATCGCGCCACGAAGATTTCAACAAGACACGCTACGAGAAAACGGAAAGAGCCCGCGTTGATAGTACGAGTAGATTACGCGCCGAATCTTCGGGCAGAATCGATAAGGTCTGTCGTTACTGCAAGAAGACGGGCCACATGATAGAGGAATGCCGCAAACGGCAGTATAACAATTCTCGTCAGGCGCAGGGAAACTCTTCCCACCCCTCGAGGAATGCGGACAAACCTCGGGCGGGAACGTCTCGGGAAATCAGCCGTCCAGTGCGAGCGATAGCGGAATCGCAAAACGAACCACTACCCGAATCGCAATAATCAGTTAGATTTCTCCCACGCACCAAGCGAATTTGATGATGGAAGGGTTAATAAGCGAAACAACATTCATGATTGATACTGGGGCTGCCCCAAACGTGATTAAACAAAGTAGACTCTGCTCCTCCGATGGAGTAGAGACAAATGCGGGCATTACAATCACAGGCATAACCGACGGGAAGATCGAAACGTATGCCTTTTGGATTGAAAAACGCACCGGCAACCTTCCAACGATTGATGAATCAGGTACTGACAGGACTCCAAGGCGTAGAATTGTTAGTATACTTAGACGATATCATTATATATTCTAGTTCGTTGCGCGAACACCTTATCAAATTTCAACTGGCAGAGCGGCTTAAGAGCGCGGGTTTGCGACTCCAGCCAGATAAGTGTGAATTTCTCTGTAAAGAGGTTACGTACCTTGGTCACGTAATCTCCGAAGCGGGTGTAAAGCCCGACCCTAAAAAGGTCGAAGCGGTCGAACACTTTCCTCGTCCACAAAACGCAAAAAACATTAAGCAGTTCTTAGGCCTGGCAGGTTATTACCGTCGTTTCATTCCTAAATTTTCCAAGATAGCGAAGCCACTCACTAACCTCCTGAAAAAGGACGCCGCGTTCACCTGGCGGCAAGAACAGGAAATGGCGTTCTCCCACCTAAAAAGGTCATTGTGTTCGGAGCCAATTCTCCGGTACCCAGATTTCACCAAACCCTTTGTCGTTACTACGGACGCCTCAGGTACTGCGATAGGAGGTGTCCTGAGTCAGGGTCCGGTAGGTAAAGGCTTACCGATAGCATACACGTCCCGACTGCTCAACACTGCGGAGCAGAATTATTCAACCATCGAAAAAGAATTACTCGCGATCGTATACTGCGTCAATCACTTCAGACCGTACTTATTCGGGCGCAAATTTCAGTTGATTACCGACCACAAACCTCTTGTCTGGCTAAATTCAGTAAAAGACCCTTTGTCGCGTCTGGTCCGCTGGAAGTTGAAGTTATTAGAATACGAATACGAAATCGCATATAAAGCCGGGAAAGTCAATGCGAATGCAGACGCCCTCTCCCGCAATCCAGTCCCATCAAGAATCTTCCCTCCCACCCAAGCAGAATCCACCGACTCCGACGAGTCCATATTTTCCACCGAACCACGCCAAGAGAAAGCCACGGCTCACCCGCAGCAAATCCAACCGAAGATAGAGCGAATTCCACACCCGTAAATGAAGAAGGAGAAATTTTCGAGGGACACATACCCGATGATGCCGACAATGAATCAGACGGGGAAGAGGAACATGAGAACTCACAACCTCAGGGAAACGAGCAAATTCCCGCGAGGACAGGGGCAGCTCCGGGAAACATGAAAACCCGCCCCACTCGAATAATAGCAGGGGAACCAGAATCGGTTACCGAGCAGTAAACATAACTCAAATAGAAGACGTTCCGTCAGTAAATTAACAGGCCCAAATTTTACGGAAAATTTAAAATTTTTAGTAGACAGTGGTTCAGGGCCGAATATTATTAAAAAGAATTCTGTTACTCCCGATACCATAGTGAATAAGAATGAAATTCTAAGACTTAGTGGAATTACGATGCATTATGTGACCACCTTAGGGCTGGCACAGGTAGATATCTTAGGATGTCCAGTCAATTTTCATTTAGTCGAAAACAATTTTCCAATTCCGCAAAATGGGATTTTGGGGTCGGATTTCTTTAAACAATTTCGAGCAAAGGTCAATTACGAGCAAAATCAATTAGAATGGAATGACGTTAATATACCTTTTGAAGAAAAAGAAGAAATCTTCACTATTCCTGCGAGAGCAATTTCGTACATGCGTGTTAATATCGCAAATCCAGATGTCGAAAATATGAAAACTATATTAACTAACTTAAGAACAAATGTAAAATCCGAAAACTCGAGCGTTAGCCAGTACGATCTTGATCCTCGAAGAGCACACAAGCCCATACTACTGTATTGTTATTCGCTATTTATATAAATCCAGGTAAACACTTAATAAAATTATATCATACACATATATACTTTAGAGTAAGCTTGTTTACAAGATCGTTGGTATCATGTGCTCGTTATTTAGATCAAAATGCCCAGCCAATCGATACTTCCTACAATACTTCCTACAATGTACCAGCTAAACGACGGATGGTACCGCATTACACCAAACGTGGAGTACAGCAGAGCACCTACGGTAATGGAACCGATGACTAAGCCTACCTGGCATTACAGCGATCCAGGATCCTTGGCTGCAAGCGGCATTTATACCAACCAGGACCTCGAAAAATTGAGGGATCACATAATGTTTTCTGCCGAAAAAACCGGAATACTAAACACCGTAGCACGAGGCGTAATGGGGGAACCAACCATAACACAAGGGATGTCACTCTCTTATCTCTTAGACGAAAACTCATTACAGAAAATCACAGAGAACGCCTGGAAGAAAATCTGGGGAACGTTCTTAATTTTTGGCAATGCAACTGCAGGATTGATCGGAATATACTTCTTCGCAAGGACGGCGAAGCTAATAATCGACACAATTATACACGGTTACGCACTACACACTATATACGGATGGTCAATACATTTAGTCGGAGCACTGTGGGACTCGGTGACCAATCTACTACTACACCTAGCGCGAGGGACGCCGAAAAATGACAAAAAACAAGAAAAGGAAGCAGGAGCATTTCCGCTCCCGGTCGAACAAGAAAAAACTGCAGCGGACACTGAACACGCGCACGAACACGAACACGCACACGCACACGCACACGCACACGTACATACTCAACTTTTACGATCTCCTTCGTACCATATTGCTATGCAAGGCAATGTGGAAAATGCAACGAAACCCAGTATCCGCAACGAAGCTCACAACGTGTATCCACAGCTATAAAAAAAATTTCTTTTTCTCACATTTCATTCCCTCTCGAGAAAAACTGACAATAATAAAAATCCACATGTTAAACATATGAAAACTATATTAACTAAGTTAAGAACGAATGTAAAATCTGAAAACTCGAACGTTAGCCAGTATGGTCTTGATTCTCGAGGAGCGCACAAGCTATACTATTTACTACCTATATAAATCCAGGTAAACACTTAATAAAATTATATCATACATATATATACATTAGAATAGTTGTTAAAATTAACACAAGCGCACATTTATACACATTAAAGTAAGTTTACTTATAAGACTTATTCCCGCTCTAGTATCGGGTGCTCGCTATGCCCAGCCAATTGAAACTAACAGATTTCGAATTTGAATCTGATGACGAACATCCGCGGCTAATCGACGTACCGCCTCGGTCGCAAAATAGGGATGCTCCAGGACACCACGAAATGTTCCGAAATTGGTGGAGGTACCTGACGTGGGGGCGGAGACGCGCTAGACTCGCCGAAGCCCCTCGCCGAATCGCGAAGGAGGAAATAGTGATAATGGGGGACATAGAAGGACATAACCCCTTGGTATATTTCGGAGGACCTCAAGGAGCCCCTGATGGAGGTCGAAGTCGACCCCTCGCCGGTCCCCCAGCTCCGGCTGCGGTGGGGCGCGGCCGCGCTGACTTGGCGGCCCGCTGGCAAGCATACATGGCTGGTCGGGGGCATGGTGCTCCAACCCAACGTGAATAAAAAAAATAAAAAATGATAAAGTGGACTTAATTATTAGCTTGTATATTTAGTTTGTACTCTAACATATATAATTTTTGTTTTCCCTATGAAAAATTTTTTTTTAGTCCACACATATGCATTTACTCATTCATGTAATTTTTTTTATAATTTTTATATGGACATATAATTTCTCTGTATCACTATTTAATTAAATATATATTTTTTTAATATCCACCACACTCCTTCTAAATTATAAGCGCACAAACTACCATTCCTTTTAAGAAATATATATAAGCATAAAATAAGCCTCGAACCGCGATATCTAATAAACAGCGACGCGTTATATTAACCCGACCGATACAACATAAGCGAACAACATTTTTTCCGTAACACATTGTACATTTGTACACGTCTTATTTTTTCTTTTCTCTCTTTCTTTTATATATCCATTGCATTGTCATAATTATTACTCCGCATCTACTCATACTATTAACTATATTAACTCATACGTGGCAACATAACGTACCACGTATGCCTTAAGGGGGAAGGTGTTACGTACTGAAATTTTATATTAAAATTTCGGACGATGCACTTTTAAGCGCTTAGACGACGCGCGTTGGCTCGGAATTCCGAGGGGACGGTCGAGTCAGCGTGAATGTTTAGGTTATCTTATCGGGGCCCGTTGAAGGGCTGGGGGCCAGATGGGCCTAAAACTACGCTTCTAGAATGTTCTAGAAGCTTCTAGAATACCTCCCCCCTTAAGATGCGTAGGAAAAGGCGGGAATCTCGCGCGGGAGATTCCGGCTTTTTCGGGTATAAATAGGGCGGAAAAACGCCGCGAAGAGCAGATAGTTTCGAGCCTCGACTCCTTCCAGATAGTTCCTTCGGCTCTAGCATTCCAACTGCTCAGCCATTCCTTCGACTCTAGCATCTCAATTGCTCAGTCAGTCCTTAAATCATTTTCCTAAATCTCACTCAATTCCAACATTCTAAATCCGAGCATTCGCACTCGATCTTGGGACTTAGTCCCTGTACTGTTCATATTGTAAAACCGCGTAACTCAAGTTGTATTAAGTTTAGAGAATAAAGGTAAGATAAGTTTGTAAAAAGAATAAGCTCGAAATCTGGAATCTCATCTAGTATTTTTAATCAATCACTTCTGGTATTCCGACTCGTGGTTTTTGCTGACAAAAGTGTGGCGATCTGTGCTGGGGCGCTGACGAAGAGTGTGGCAAACTAGTACTTTCGCTGCCGAAAGGCGTGGCGATTACGGGGTTGGTTTCCAGAAAAGACAATAATCGTAATAAATTCCCGAAAGTGAGTTTGACCTCTACGCTGACAATCTGAGTGCTGACAAAGAGTGTGGCGAGCAGTGTGTGTGGCGGATTGGTTTTAGAGCGCTGCCGAAAAGTGTGGCGAGCTATAAAATTCACTTTCGAGGATCCGGGTTAGATGACGAAAAAGGGAGGTAAACGAACTCAGATTAAAAGGATTAGGTTCCAGATCAAACAAGCAATTATTTCGAATCAAGATCCTCTCCCCTTCCTCCAAAAATTACAACAACTAAAAAACGCACCTCCATTTAACCCTATTCCTGTCGACTTCGACATCGATTATCCCCACTACAATCAAATAAGTAAAAGTGATCCTCGGTACGAAACTTATAAACTCCGGTATCTTTTCGGTCCCGAATAATAATAATAATCTTCACACGACTTGTCCAACTCCCTGGTAAATTGCTTAAATGCATTGACCAAAAAACGGACGAACAACTGACAGAACGTGACAGAGGTCTTCCAGAGAAGAAAAAAACCATATTTTAGAAATTTATTCACGGAAAGAAGATTTTTATACAAAGGCTCCAAATGTAAACACAGATATTATATCAATCGTAACAGATATTGCTAAGAAGAGAGATAAACAGCAGACACTCAAAATTGCAATCTTAGCCTTGGGCGCTGCAATATCAAATAGTTTTTTTCTTTTTTTGCGTGGTGGCACATCCGGCCAGACTTATCTTATAAGAGCCATGCAAATTTTATAGAATTGAGCAACGATGACAGACTGCTATAATTTATGACCCACAATTGTCTCGTCCTTTGACGAGCTACGGGACATGGTTTATGTTACCATTCGAACGAAATTTTTTTTATTAATAAGCAAATAGTTTACAATTGAGACCCAAAGGGTCTAAGGGATGTCACCTCTCTGTGACGTAGAAGTAGAAGAAGAAGAAATGATTAAGAAAAGAGAAAAAGCGATAGAAGAAAAGTATAAAACGATGGAAAAGAGTGTTAAAATCATAGTATTCTCAAGTAAGCGAGCGAGCGAGCAGTCTTGGAAAGAATCTGAGAATATGGAGCACGAGTTGGAACAAGAGTTGTTGAAGCAAGAAGCTCAACTAAATTCGATGGAAGAATTTGCCGTGTGGGAGCAACGATGTGTTGAGTTTATTGAATCGTTGCAAGAAAAAAGCCGAATTAAACGGCCGCAGCTCTCAATCGGACACAGACAATCTTTAGTGGCAATAATCACGCGACTCAAAGGTGCGAAAACACGATTACAGAGACGTTTCGTACATATCGGTGGTGAGTACGCGGCGGGCGCTAGTAGTGACGATAACGCGGAAAAACTCGTTTGGCGAGAGATCGATACCGCGTTCGAAAGCCATGTATTGACCGGTGTGGTGATAAATACCAATCACATCAAACCGCGACAATTTCTCGAAGATGCTGGAGTCATCGTGCTCGATCGTGTGCAGAACGTCATGCAAAGACACGAAAGTGTAAAGATAAACACTGTGTTCAACGGCGAGTTTGTTGCGGGTGATAAACGCGCAAACAAAAGTATCAATACGAGAATTGACAATATATGTCAAATTCAAGGTCATCGGAAGTGGGTCCCCTTAACGCCATGTTTACCGTATTCTCAAGTAAGCAAGCGAGCGAGCAGTCTTTGGAAGGAATCTTTGAGAATATGGAGCACGAGTTGTTGGAGCAAGAATTGTTGGAGCAAGCCGCTCAACTGAATTCGGTAGAAGAATTTGCCGCGTAGGAACAACAATGTGTTGAGTTTATCGAAACGTTGCAAGAAAAAAGCCGAGTCATACGGCCGCGATTATCAACCGGCCGCCAACAATTGGTGGCTCAAATCGCGCGAATTGAAAGTGTGAAGACTCAATTACAGAGACGTTTCATACATATCGGTGAGTACGCGACAAATGCTACTCTTGTCTCGCTCTATCCACTATTTCCTCTGTTTCCTCCTTTGTACTTATTTTTAGATATTACAGTAAAGGCAGTTGTTGAAAAAGATGACGTGCCTTCTTAAAACGTTTCTGCTTCATTTGAAGAACAGTCCACAGTTTTACAGACCAGACTGAAGCGATTGCCAAGGAGGACACCAACAGAGATGAGATCCAAAAATTGCTGGGAATGGATTCTAACGAAGCTAAACATTTAAAGATTAACTTTCATGAGGAACTAAAAGTCACATGAACAAAATGGATAAGAGGTCTTCCAGAGAAGAAAAAAACCATATTTTAGAAATTTGTTCACGGAAAGAGGATTTTTATACGGAGGCTCCAAATGTAAACACAGATATTATATCAATCATAACAGATATTGCTAAGAAAAGAGATAAACAGCAGACACTCAAAATTGCAATCTTAGCCTTGGGCGCTGCAATATCAAATAATTAGAAGGCGGTATAGATCAGAAAAAATTTTCTAACCACTTGTGCCATGTAAACCAACTCTTGTCAGAGATTTTCCACCAACATTCAGATGCGAGGAAATCCTTCATCACTCCCTGTTAAACAAGTCATTAAAACGCTGAATACAACAATCTCAGATGAATGGTTATATTCAGAATAATTCAGAGATATGGTTAAAGAAGCAAAAATTATTAAGAAAACGGTAGTTGGCCTTAAGCAACAGAAAAAACTTACTTAAGGCTCAAGCAGCTTCTCGTATCCAGGGAAACTGGAAATACTCATCTGCGAACTGGAAGCAGGTGGGAAATTATTACAGACGACCGATGATCAAATTCAGACCCAGAAATCAGGAAATCAAACAGTCTCAACGGAAACCCTTAGCGAGGACGATGAACCACTCATCGTCGAAGAAGTGATAAAAGTATAAATGACACAGCTGGTCATCTTCGATATTTTGTGCCTGGAAGGAAATTACGAACGATAATTTTATTTTAAGTTGTATCAGAGGATATTCAATCCCGTTTAAGGATCATCCGATACAATCTATATCTTTGAATAAACAAAGTTGGTCATCATCAGAACAGATCATAGAAATCAAATCTATATTGACTCAGTTATTGACAAAAAATGTTATAAAGTGCATGATTAATTGATAATCTGATGATTAATTCTCTTCTTTCTTTCTCGTTTTAAAACCAGATCTAGCATATTTATTATTAACTTAAAGGAACTGAATAAGATGATTATATAGATCCAATACATTTTAAGATGAAAGACATTAGATCAGTTAAAGATTTAGTAAGAATGATTTCATGTGCACTCTAAACTTAAAAGATGCTTATTATTTAGTTCATGTGAAGGAAAATGATAAAAGGTTTCTAAGATTTTGTTTTGACAAGAAATTATACCAATTTAATTGTTTACCTTTTGGTACAAGTCCATATATATTCACAAAATTTATGAAACCCGTTATTAATTACTTAAGGCTTGCTAGTATTTTATGTATTATTTACCTCGATGATATTTTATTCGTAGAGAATTCAATAAAGAAATGTCGAAACAATGTTAAAAAAGCAATCAGCTTGCTGGAACAACTAAGGTATATCATAAATTTACAAGAAGAATATTAAGAAGAGTTCCTTAGTATCCAGTTAGAAATGGAGATATCTGGGATTTATGAATTTCTGTTATTTTGCCGAGCCATCGAACGTGACATACGTAAATAAAGAGATTGTACAAAAATGTTTGAAAGTGAGTTTATTTTAATTAAAATCTGGTGGCGCTTCCTTAAGAAAACGGTCACATTTTCTATCTGCCAATACTTTAAAACAAAATTAAACGAAAGACGGAAATTGACCTCGAAGTGAATGCGGACGGAATAAGGCTTACATTCGATTCTGTTTTAATGTCTAAATATTTCACTTATTTTAACGTTGATAAGTACTCGTTTTGCTTATATCATTCAATGTAATGGCATTTTACTAGAAAAATTTACAACTGTATTATTTTAAAAAATTGCTTTTCCATTTCTACATTTAATCATATTACATTTTAATGCAGAATTGCAGAAGCTGTACAAAGCAGAGCAGCAGAGCAATGTAGTCCGCCCGTTCCATTACCTGAACAAACGACAAAAGGCCCAGGCGCAGTTAATGAGTAATTATACTTGTTTTTTACTTACAATGACTTATGTCATAAAATATAATAACATCTTACCATTTAAATATTAATTTTTCGGCACATTGCTACAATATTTTAAATAATTCAATTTTTAATGACACCACATTTTAATGCAGACTGCGCCTTTCAACTTGAACAAGCTGTGTTACGGATCCCTCGGAAGCAGACACTGATGATACACATAAACGAAAGAGTGGCGAAGCAGGCACTAATGGCACACGTAAACGAAAGAGTGCCGAAGCAGACACTGATGGCACACGTAAACGAAAGAATGCCGAAGCAGATACTGATGACACACGTAAACGAAAGAGTGCCGAAGCAGATACTGATGACACACATAAACGAAAGAGTGGCGAAGCAGACACTGATGACGAATAATTATTCACCTTGCATATGTAACACAACACAGAAAGAAAAGTATATTACAAATTCAGTATGTATTGACTTTTTACGCAAAATTTCCCGTTTATTTTGTGTAAAATTTATATAATGTTGGTTTATATTATGAATTGTTTTAGTAAAAAGTTTAGACTTTCTGCTTTTTCTTTTCATATTTTAAATGTTTATTAAGCAAATTTTTATAATTCTATGTATCGGCATAGCAAAGAAATAATAATGTTTAATATATCTATTTTTTTGTCACATTATAATTTCTTACATCTTAGAACAATTTATATTTATATTATGTTAATTTATCTTTTGAAAGTATCATTTCTTATACATCTTAAGACAATGAATTTTTTAAAGATTATAATTAATTTCATAGATTATTATTATCGTATTTATATATACCAAGCATAACTAAACTACAGATATAAATTGAAATGTTAATGAATCTTTTTTATTATTTAAATTTGTTCAGTGTTTATTTATACTTCGTATAGAAACAATATCAAATAATAATTGTATAAAATTAATCTAAAAATAACAAATTCAAATATATATTATAATAACAATTAACATTAATATTAATTATAAAAATTTGCTTTTTAATTAAGAAAGCGGAATTATACTATGTGTAAAGGGATGACATAATCAAGTTGTGTAGGCGTTTTTTAATATAAAAAATATGTTTTAACAAAGACATGCGTTACTTGTCGCATTCTTATAAACGAAAGGCAACCGTTGCATATGTTAACATTTTTTACACAAGAAGAAATCTTTTCGACGAACACATTGACGAGACACAAGTTTACATTAATATTCAGCTTCTTATCTGTTAAAAATGTAATAATATTAACCTATAATGTTTTATCCATCAAAATATTTTTTTATTTATATGACGTCTTTGTATAATTTCACATATATTAGCTTTACGTGTGCACGGTAGAATAGCGCAAATGACTGAATTTGCTATAATATAAAAAGTCGCTAAATATATTTTTCTTACTCTGATTATAAATGATTATGGTTAATACATTAATATTGTATAATTAATAATGTAATGGTATAAAGATAAAAGTGATCATAATAAAGAGCAAATATATTAGGTGAAAGAAATGTATATCTTTATTTCGCTTATTATTATGTATCTTTATTGTCTCCAAATAGCAACTCACAAGCAAAATCTTCAACATCAGATCTTCAACATTCTGCATTGGCATATTGAGGATGCATTATTTCTCGAAGATAATGCCATATGAACAAACAATATACTGGCATAAAGAAAAAGATTTAATAATGATTTTTATAAAAAATAAATAATAAACCATAAACTTTTGAAATTAATCACGAGAATATTGAAAATGGCTCGACTGCTTTATCTACTTTATCGACTTCGAATAACATATCAATATCGTCTGCTCTCCATCTAAAAAGCATGGCGTTGAAAGACAATTTCTGTAATGGTGTTGCGTTTGCGTCTTTCATTCCGTGTGTCGATATTTTTATACGACAAAGAAGTGATTCAATTTCGAATCGCATAGCAATCCTTGAAAAGCTATTTTATTAAACGTTTTTTTCAATTATTGTTGAAAGTGTAACAACGCAAAAATCAAACAAGACGAGAATCGAACAAAATTAACCTATGTGTAACAAGTGAGTACATGTTTTTTGTTGTAAGGATATAAACTTTTGAGATAAAATTTGTACATGTGAATTTTACTTTATTTACATAGTAATTAATTTTCGTGCACGGTTTATAGCTGATGAAAAGTAAGAATTTATTATCATCATCTGCATAATAATAGGTAATATGAGCGACAGATCAGTCAATCGACATAAATCACAGCGAGTTTATAAATCTGAATTTAATAAAGTTAAAGAGAAGAAAGAGAAACAAAAAAAAGATGAACTTTTATCTCAAACTCGCCAAATGACAGATTTTCTTTGCACTGATCAGACTAGCATAGGAATATCAACAAATCTTTCAACTGCAACAGCGATTCTGAATGAAAATTTTAAAATACAAGTAAGTGAAAAGCAAAAAAAACTCTTTATACAATTTTTACTTAAGGTGGTAAGAGACCGGCCGCGGGGGGTAATGCGGTGCGAGAGGAAATATTCAAACCCGAATGCTATGCCAAAAAAATTGTGCTAATTTTGAAATTTTAATTATGTTTTCTTTTACGTTGTATCTATAATGATTCAATTCATTTTTCAATGATTTGAAAAATGCAATTTTTAATTATTATAAATATAATAATATAAATTTTAAGGTCAATTCACTGACAGAAGAAACTAGTTGCCAGGAAAAAATGAAATATTTAGCTAGTCCAGATGTTGAAGGGGCTGATTCGAAAATAACTCAAAAAAGTCAATGTGAAAATAGTAATATAGAAAAGGTATTTGTTGATTGTGACATATTTCTGAATGGCCTGAGCGTGAGCAAATGAGTAAATATGTAGATTATTGGATTGGAGTAGGAAGCATAAAAATTCAAAATAGCAATGGGGTACTAGATTCAAAGTCGCACATACAAAAAGATGGAAATATTGCGAGGAAATGTAAAGTATCCATGTTTGAGAGAAAGGTTAAAAATGGAGATTTGGTAAAGCGTTCGTGGTTATATTTCTCTCCGATTACTGGACTCTCCGATCACTTTAATGTTTTTATTGTAAACTTTTTAGTACAACACAAACACAATTCACACGCGAGGGATACTGTGATTGGAAAAATGCTCATGCGCGCTTGCGTGAGCACGAAAAATCGCAAACTCATTTAGAAGCAGTTTATAATTTTACTATGCGAGCTACAACAATTGGGTTAATAAATGTTAGTCTTAAAAAACAGGCAGAAGATGAAAAAATTATTGGAAAAATTTACTAAAAAGGATTATCATTAGTGTCATTATATTCTTAGCTGAACAAAATTTACCGTTAAAGAGAAACAATGAAATTTTAGGACCACCAAATAATGGTAACTTTCTTAGAACCATTGAACTACTAGCTTTATACGACACTTTTTTAAAAGCTCATTTACTTAAACACGCGCAGCGCGGTAAAGGTAATGTAAGTTATTTTTCATCGGAAATTTATGAAGAACTGATCGAAATAATAAATCACCGATTATTAAATAAGATAATTGAAAATATAAAGGAATCTACGTATTATAATTAGCATTATGGATACCATATTTCGCGCACTCTTTGAATCTAGTTGGTACGGCAACAATGGCATGTTGTTTAAAAGCAAAAAAATTTTTCGATTTTTTGGAAAATATTTATGTTTTCTTTACTGTATCGTCTGAACGCCACGACTTACTTGCTCAAAAATTAAAGCAAAGTGTATCTGGCAGCAAATATCGCGCGTTAATGCCAAAGAGAGTGAGCACAACAAAATGGGCATCTCGAGCAGAGGCTGTGGAATCAGTATGTAAAGGATTCAAAGAGTACAAAACTGTTCTGCTAGAATTATCAGAGATTAATGATGAAGCAAGCGTGCTATATAAAATCATGACAAAATTTGTATTCGGTATTTACATCGTCTTTTGGAATGATATATTAAAAAGGGTAAATAAAACTAGCCTTAAATTACAAAGTTGTGATTCGAACCTTAATACATCAATTGCGCTCTTGAAATCTTTAGTCTTTCATTGAGTCTGTGCGTGATAATTTTAAAAATTATGAAGTCTTAGGCAAAGAAAAATCTGAGTGTGACCAGTATGAGCAAAAACAAAAGCAAGTACACAAACAGAATGTACGACTAAATCCTCTCGATTATGATCAAACAGAAAATGTTCAACTAACAGACTCTCAAAAATTTCGAATTGAATGTTATGTTTCTGTAATTGATCAACTAATTATGTCATTGACTCAAAGAATTGTTGCTTATGAAAAATCTGAGTTATTTTAGATTTTTAAGAAGATTACACTATCTTTTCAAGAAATTACAGAACATGCTTTGAAGATAATAGAACTATATAAAGATGACCTTGAAGAAGATTTAATAACTGAACTTGTGCTATTTAAGAAATTTTTAAAAGAGTTTATCGTTAGTCGCGAAAATAAAGACGAGGAGAAAAAGATATGTTTTGAGGCTAAAATGTACAAGTTAATAATTGAAAAAGACTTGCAAGAAATTTTTCCAAATACTTGCATCGTATTGAAAATATATCTCATTCTTATGACCACGAATTGTACAAGCGAAAGATCCTTTTCAAAATTAAAACTGATAAAAAATCGATTAAGGTCATCGATAGGCCAAAATCAACTCAATAATTTTTCTCTTATAAACATTGAAAGCGATTTATTGAGAAAAATTTCCTATTCTGATATTATAGACGATTTTGCGGAAAAAAAGCACGTAAGATATTATTATAATCATGTCATATTATAGTTGCAAATTAATGAATCAAACCAAAAATATTGCCAAAATAATAATACATCTAATGTTAAGTATAATTGTATGTTAATTAAGATATGTTTTAACTCTGAAAATAAATTTAAACAAAAACCATACATTTCGTTCAATTAAGTATTATCCTATTCAGAATATAGCATTATTTGTATTATATTAATTACAGTTCCTTTTTCAGTGCTCAAATGTTCAATTAATTTTCAAAAAATCCTTGCCTTACATAGGCCCCCACCAAAATCTGCCTAGGGCTGCATATTAACCCTTTTAGGTCACACTGGGTAAAATACACCTCAGCGTTTTTTTGACTTCGACAACGGCCCAGTAAACCAATGGAAATGGGCAATTTTTTTACATATGTTAAATTAATTTTTTGAAAATCAAACCAGTCTTTTTAAGGAAGACTTAAACTACAACAGGATATTTTTTTTTTTTTTTAAGGTCACCTACAATTATTTATACACGTGCAAAAACGCTGGGGTGTATTTCACCCAGTGTGACCGGTACGGGATTCTCGGGAAGTGTGACCTAAAAGGGTTAAGTTAATCCGACCATGGCGATCTCGGAGCGATTTCTATATATAGTATCGTGGACACAAGGCTTAAAAAGGGCGGGTAGTTTAACTATAAGGGTTTAATGCCCGTTTCTACCAACGCGGTTTAAAAGTTAATCCCTAGTGACATTCGGTTAACTAAAGTTTGGTTTAAAATATTGGTTTCTACCAATGATAAACTTACGTTTAAACGTACGTAAATCCAGTTTAATTTAAAGGATCAATATTGACCGTTTAGCATTGTTAAACTACGGTTAAGAAATATAACTAATTCAGTAGACAAAAATTGTGTGATAAGGTTATATGCAAAGTTATTAATAGGGTTATATATATTAATTAAAGTAAATATAAAGTAAATAAAAAAGTAATAATATTAATAATAAAATTGATGTAAACATTTCATAATACAGAAATTTTCATAATTTGTAATATAAAAGATACACGTAGGAAATATGATGCCCCAGCATTTATTAAATTTGTTGTCTTCTGATGATGAAGATATTGTGAATGTGAGACCGATCAGAGGAAGGAAAAGATTTAAACATCGCATTAATTATTTGGAAGAGCTTGATGACATCGAATTCATAATGCGATTTCGAATAAGTAAAAGATCCGTGTTATCAGTGTTACAACACATAAGGGAAGAATTAGAATTTGCAACAAATAAGTCAGTAGAAACTATTTTATAATTGCAAATATAAATTCTAGTAAACGTAAAGGTAATACAATAATTTATTTTTAGAAATAAAGCGATATCTCCCATGATACAATTGTTATTGACGCTTCGTGTATATGCCACTGGATCATTTCTCATATTTGCTGGAGATTTCTCAGGTGTGAGCACAACTTCAGCACATTATATCGTACACAGAGTCAGTAGAGCCATTGCTAGATTAACAGCAGTGCTTCACAATATTGCTAGACAAAATAATGACCCACAACCAGATGACGATCCAAATTTAGATTTACCTGCACCATGGGATCATATGCTAGCCGAATGCAACATTAACCAGAGAATCAATAATGACGAAGTTGCTGGTGCAACAGTAAGAACAGAACTGATTCATACTTATTTTGCTAAGTATGTTTGTTTACAAATTTTGGTTGACCAACGGTCTTTATAAAAAGAATTTCTAACAGACAGATAAGTTATATTCGTCATAAAACAATCCATGCTATAAAACGATCTTGTCCGTTCCAGTTTTCCTTTCCTTTCCCAATCGAAATAAAATGCTTAGGCGAAAGCTCGAAATTACCCAGTGAAAGTTACATACTTTTTTTGCATTTCAGGCTGAGCTATGGTACGTTTCATGTATACCTTAAACGCAGGTAGTCCGAAATCATAAAAGAAAGACGGATTAGTCACAGTCATAAAGCGGTCCTGCTCGTTCCTGTTTTCCTCTCTCTCTCTCTCCCCCCCCCCCCCCCCCCCGTCAACATAAGATGCTCAGAGACTAAGGCTCGAAATCACCACATTAAATTTAAATTTTCGGAATAAAACGATCCGAATAAACGGAAGCAGGGAAACGACTAATTTTACTCAAATATTAATACTTACTGGAGTTACTCCGCCCCCGCGCCGGTTAGTTACTACCTGATACTTCTTTTCCGCTTTCCTATATTGCTCTCGGGTTTTTATATTTCCTTCTTTGCCTCTGACAGATTATCCAAACTCCTTCACTTCACTTATACTCGCATCACGATGCGCAACAGCGGAATTGTAGTAGGACCGATCTGTTACACATACAATATCCAAATAAAAATAATGTTTAAAATAAATATATCGAAATATAATTTTTGCACGCAAATATCTTGTTCCTAACTTCAACAAATTTTTCAGAAAAGAATAACATCTTAATAAACATGTTTTCTCAGATATCAATTTATATAAAGTTTGGTAAGAAAAAATCCAATAATATAATTTAAATTATTATAAATCTTAAATATTTAAAGATATTTCATAGGTATATTTGTTAATATTAAATATGTCGTAAAATATTTTACTAAATATTTTTAAAACATTAAAATACAATCTGAAATATTTTATATTTATTAAACAATATACTACGTGCAATACATTATTGTATTATACAGTGATCTAAAATTTTTTTTTGGGTGTACTATTGTGCAAATAAACAACTATTTCCATCAATAACAAATAATAAAATAAATTACGAAATGTTATTTTCAGCGATTCGCTGTCACATCTGGCTATCTTTCTGGCCTTCTCCTCCGCTCTTCTCTTTCTATTACTGTTTCTTCGTGGCATTTAGGCAAAATTTGTTTGCAATAAATTGTCGCTCAAAATTAAGCGCGATTATAAATTACTAGACTACAACGATCGTGCGACTATGTCGTACTTCGTGTGACTTCCGATATCACATCGCATACTTAATCGTGTCGCGATAGCAGAAAAAGGTAAATGTCTAGATTAAGGGCGACCTCACCGATTTCAATGACCTTGATATATGTTGTCAAGGTCATGATCCCGAGTGACCTTCAGAAGGTTTTAGCCGTCGCTCGTTATTCGTTAAAAAGTTATTAACAAAAAAAAGTTTAGAAAATATAGCAGCTATTTTGAGTATTGGAAGGCATAAATGACTAATATATGTGTCGAAATAGTTCACGCATACACTTTCCACGCGAAACGAGGTACCACATGGGTTCGTGGCGTGCTTTACGAGCTCGTTTAAGTAGAGGTGGTATTAAACAAGATAAGTTAGTCGATCATATATGTAAAAAGAATTGGAGGAGACCCATTTTATGTATTACTAGATGACATAAAATATGTGTATTCAAGAAATTAATAGAGAATATATAATGTTTCATTATGTATATATATAAACGAGCATGTAAAGCACGCCACGAACCCATGTGGCACCTCGTTTCGCGTGGAAAGTATATGCGTAAACTACTTCGACATATACATTAGTCATTTATGCCTTCCAATACTCAAAATACCTGCTATATTTTCCAAACTTTTTTTGTTAATAACTTTTTAACGAATAACAAGCGACGGCTAAAACCTTCTGAAGGTCACTCGGGGTCATGACCTTGACGACATATATCAAGGTCATTGAAAGCGGTGAGGTCGTCCTTAATCTAGACATTTACCTTACAATAAAATAAATGTACAATTTAATAATTATTATAGACTATTTTATTATTAATGCCTTAAAACACAATAAAAATTATTTTTTTTTATTCCAAGATTAATGAAGTAGTTCACCTCGCCCGACACAGTTCAAATTTCCTGACAAAAATCTTATACCTTCGAACATTTTGCTATAACATTAAACTCACTATAAATAAATAAAATTGGTTAGGAACACATTGTAATAAACATTTGGCATTATAACTCAGCGTAAACAAAGTTCAGCTATCTTTAATAGTTCTCAAGTATCTATATTGAGAAAAAGGCTTAGAGTAGTTTAAAATACCTGAACTTCCTCATTTATACCTTTTATTACGATTATTATTTATTTTTTTACTATATGCTTACATCTTTTATTGCGATTATTATTTATTATTTTACGTTTTAACGAATAGATGTATTAAATATTCTAGCTATAGATACTCGCGGTACTCACAGCATTTAAAAATATTATATTTTTACAATTGCCTGCGTGATACATCTTCAGCCGAACAAGTTTTACAAAAAAAAAAAACAACACATTTTAACAGATAATGAAGATACGATTAGTGAAGCTTTAAATAAAAAGAAGCGCAACATGTACGACCACCGAATCAAGAGATACATGGTATGGTGTCTCGCGCCAAGTACACTGTTGGAAAATTTGTGTTAAATATAACATAAATCACATGTCCCAAACAGTCCACTCAAATTTTTGTGTTAATTTAACATAATATGGATGTGTTAAATGGTAATACCGATACTATGTTAAAATATTTCAACAGAAAGGAAATGTAAATGTGTACATCAACGCTCTTTTTCTGTAAATTTTTATTCCCATTTTTGTTATAGAGTAAAATCAACACTGTTTTTCTGTAAATTTTAACACATTTTTTATAAATACGTTTAAATTGTGTTACTTTAACATATTTTTTAAATTATTTTAATAATTTTACATTTTTAATTTATAAAGTTCAATTAACATAGCAGGCATATGTTAAATCTACACATGTATGTGTTGATTATTTTACACAAAAATTTTAACAAGGACCCTTTTTAACAAAACTATAAAAATTTTTCAACAGTGATATACGCGCAGCGCAAGACCGCCTCGTGTATTCTTACGCGATAGTTAAATTTGTAATAAATGATAAATGTGAAGTTAATATAGGTTGTACTTACCAATTAAATTAATCGCGACACCATCTGTTCCAGAGTTGATCCGTCCAATGTCCACAGTGCTTTGCAAATAAAACGTATTATTAAAATGTGATATATACACGTAAGATATAATATATCTAACATTTGCCTTTATTTAAAAAGTGAAAAATTCCTACTGGGATTATTGAGAAGTGGGAATAAAGGCGCACGTTACGTGCGGCACGTATACGGCGACGGAGTGGCGTGAACGCAGAGCTGCCATTCTAGACCCCAGCCTGACTCGTAAATCGAGTGGTGGGGATACTACGCGCGCTCGGCGGTCCGTCTTTCCTTTGACCTTTCCTTTGACCCGTTGGATTTCCGACTCTTCTTTGAGTCGTAGTACCACGGCGATGGCGGTCCGTCTTCGAGGCTCGAAGACGGACCGCCGAACGCGCGTAGTATCCCCACCACTCGATTTACGAGTCAGGCTGGGGTCTAGAAATCACACTTACAATTGATTAATCAGAAATACGGAATTCAACATTGCACGTGCAGACAATCAAACTTATCAATTACGCGAAAACATATTACGTAAAATTATATTATTAATAAATAATAATCAATGTATTATTTTTATTTAAAAGAGGATAACCGCGTCCTCTTTTTTGAGTGTCACCTAAATGATCTTTTTTCTCAATGCAGATATTATCGTTCTAATCAAAGTTTAATTACAGAAGCTTTATTTTTAGAGCCTTTTAGAACGCAACATTAATAACTGCAATAGATATAACAGGCGAGTCCGCAACGTTAACGTTAATCAAAGTTGATTTACAACGATTGCATGTGTTATACATCGCAATCATACGCGATCGTTCGCGATTGTACGCCCCAAGCTCGGATTCGGTAATCCCGGCAATTAGCGAGTTCGGCGAGTTGAGGCCGACGAGGCGAGATCGATTCTACCGCAACCGCCAAGGATGTGCCCTTTTTAATTCGATGATTCGGCCGGCCGAAGTGCCTGTAGTCGGACCCGCCCGCCGTGGACGTGCACCGCAGACAATTTAACGGGCGCGATATAAATAGGCGCCAGTCGGCCAAATTCGGGAAAAGTTCGCCATGAACGAAACGGCGTGGAAGCGCGGAATACACCCAGCGCCTGTTCCTGTATTATATTATTTCCTCAGAGTACGCTCTGCCAATGAATTTATTACAATTGATTACTCTAGTTTATAATAACGTTATAGCAAGGAAAATTTATAAAAGTTCGGAGTTCCTAACACGATTAACCGGCTCTGATGAAACCCGAACCGAAGTAATATTCTCATCAGTTTGATTAGGGCGTTGCTGTTGCCGGACTTTTTGCACATATTGCAGTTTATAAAGCTTTCGCCTCTCGTAATTTTTGCGCGCAACTTTGCAATATAGGGCGTTGCAACATTTAAAAAGCACAAAATGTTCCAAATTCATTATATTATTTTATTAGCTGTTTTGCCATGATTACTTGACAAATATAAATCGTTTCCTTATCTAAACGCTGAATGAGGAAGAAGTCTTTTTCTTCTTTGTCGCAAAATATATTTCAATTTAGATTTTAATTTAAAAAGAAATCAACATAACTTGATATTACAGAAAAATATTTGCTCACTGTTGATTTGTAATATTTTCCGAGGGATTCGTATCGGACATATGTAATTATGTAGAACAGCAATGTAGTATTACACAGCACTGATTATCTGCTCATAATTTACATCGCGAATGACGTGGCAAAGTAGAACGTAAACTATCATAACTACATTCTATAGACAAGTTTTCCTATGAGCAGAGGACATAATGTAAGAGAGATGATACGCATCAGCCGTAATATCGATTACGCTACTCAAGACTTTATACTCGTTGCCTTAAAGTTGAAACTTTCAATTGCATTAAAAGACTATACACTGCTTTTATGAGATAAAAGGCCGCAAGCAGTTACTAAAGCATTCTGTTGAATTACAAATAATTACACGTATATAACTCTACGAAATCCATTAAATCTTTTCTTAAATATTAAAAACCGTACTTACAGACATTAACAATTATGAATTTATCGTTACAGGTAATAAGTTTATCATTGTAAGTGAGCGAATTATTAACATTAATATTTAGAAAGTATTATCTTCTCAAATTTCTAACTTGCTTGATTAATTAAGATGCATTAATTACCCCGTCTAGATATTTATCATTGTTTCTAAAGAATAGAAAAATAACTTAGATTAATAAAATAAACCAAAATATAAAATAAATCAAACAATCGTTTTAATTGTATAACTTACGAATATCGCGATAATTTTTTATGTTAAGATTAAGCGTATTTTATTACGAATAACACAATAAAGTCCATGTAAAATAGATATTCTAATCATAAATAAAATGTTAAATATTGCACGTTACATCGTAAATATCTTTACTTTTTGTTCCTGATATATATATATATATATATATATATATATATATATATATATATATGTATTTCCTAACTACGCATTGTTACTCGCGTTGTCAGTTCCTCGACAACTTTCAAATTGACAAAACAATTTTCTTGATCGTGCTTATTAAAAGCTCTCAATTCTTAAAACTTATATATTCTACCGTATAAAATTGCTACTGTATTAAAATGTAATATGAACAACAAAGTTATGGAGGTTTTCATATTCTATAATTAATTGATATCTTGCGTTCTAGGTTCTTTAGAAGCCTTCGAACGAAGTTTCAGCCTTGACGACATAATTGTAAAATGGAGCGATTGTTCGATACAAGTTGTTTGATGACCTAATATGTGGTAGCATAGTACATAGTGTGTTTTATAATTACCAACATGCCGTTTGTAATTTACACGAAAACTATCTGTATAATCAACGTGAAGGACCTAGTGCTAATAGACGTATATAGTGCTAATAATAACACGTGTGCAACAGAAACTCACAACGGTACTATGGAAACGATCTATACCTGTTACTCTACGATCACCGTGAGGAGCTAATAATGTTTATGGCAATCGAGATTACAAAGTAAAGTTAAATACGTTAAATACGTTATCATGACTCTGCTCTAGAGTATCTTATTACGCGTCAACGTGTACCTACATAAAATAAAATATTTATATATACCCGCATTATTACTAATTTCTATAGATATAACTAAAACAATATAAAATGTATAAGATAAAAAATATATGAATTGTGCGCGCGCTGTAATTTTTTTAATAGATCTTTATTATATTTATGTATATTGATAAAAGTAAAGAGAGCAGCAATTATTTTCAAGCTTATTGAATGAAAACTAACGTATACAATGCAATTTTTAGTAAAATTGAGTTAAAAAAGATTTAGCCAAATTACCAAATACAATATGAAGATAATGAGCTATAATGCCATATCGAATTTGGACATGTATGACGAAAATCTCGAATACTTTCAAATATTATTAAAAATTAAACAGCTGTGATTTTTTAAAGTCTTCAATGTTTCAAAAATATACTGTTCTCTTTTATAACATTAAATAATAATTTATATTATTATTTTAATTTACTTTCTATTTTATATATGTATAGATGTATACACAGGCAATTTTATTTTAAACGTTTTAAAATATTTTTATTGTAAAACATTTTAAAACATTTCAGATATTCAAGCTGTAACTTCTAAGGAAAGATTTTTTAGACATTCACGAAAAGACATACAAAATTCTCAAGATTTATCAATAGAATTTCGAAATTTTCTAATTTTCTAATTTTCTGATTTTCTAATAATATTTAAAGCAATTCGAATCTTTATTCGAAAGAATTACTCTAAATAATTACTCCAAAATAAATTCGAACGACTATTTACATGAAAGAGATTTTATATGCATTAAAAAGGGGGGATTGAATCGAACTATCGTTCACTTTCGAGCCCACAGAAGTCTCTTGTAATCTGTCATCACAGTGTGACGATCAACTTAAGATTACTTCGCGTACACAGTGCAACATTGTTGAGCTCCTCGAGCTCTTGGTGTTCTTGCACTTCGCAATCATTAATTTTACCAGGACGACGAAGAGAGCTCCACACTTGCCAACAAAGATCAACAATGCGAGATTCGATAGATCTTCGTCACAATATAATTGAATACTAAAGTTATATCCGGATAATTTATCGTCCGATAAAATATTGAAATGTTTGATTTAAAAGAAAATGCTGCTTCCTAGAGCTTTCTCTGGTACGCAATAGCTAACTATATTTCTAATACTGGGATATACTCTTTAAAAAAAGTAGTCCATTGGACAAACGCATAGTATGTATGCGTTACGTAAAGTAGGTTTCGTACTAGGGTCAATGCCTTGGTTTCGCGTATCGCGTACATCCCTCTGATCGGTTGCCTAGTTGAAGCAAAAATATCTCTATTTCAATAATTCTTGGTGATCTGTATAGAAACAACATAATAATATTGTTATTGTTATGACATAACAATAACATAACATAACGTTTGAACAATTCGATATCTAACGAGGCAGAAGTGTAATTGCCGTGAATTACAGAATGCAGATTTATTGATATGCTATCTATATAGATAAAAATTTGCTCATAGAGCAGAAAGTGATATAAATCACAGCTGTAAACTTACTCGCTACTCGCAGTTTCGTCTCACGGATTTCATTTTCGTATATCAATTTTCAAATCGCGCGATTCATTGCGAGGCCCGTTCGAACGCAAAACGCATGTCTAATGCGCCTCTTAATGGATAATCCGACACCGGTAACGCGATGTGTTAACGGTCGGTGTGCGGAATGGAATCTCGCGGAGAAATCGCGCGATTTTCCTCCCAACGATTACAGAGCCGTTGTACCGAAAGGGTCAAACCGGCCCTGTCGATGGGCAAAAAGCTCGCGCCGTTCTAGGCACGGTAGAGCGACGTACTCGCGACGCGGCCGCGATCCAGGCTATCTCCCGGAAGCACGGTGAGATTAATGTTACGATGAGAAAAACGCGCCGTTTCTCGACGAATTGCGACAATGCAGTGGGCCGTGGAGACCGTGGTCGCAATTGCCGAAGGCATACGGCTCCGCCAAAAAGCACTCTTCCTCAGGAAGCGATGGCAATTTAACGCTTTTTACATATCATAAAAAATCGTCATTTTTTGACGAATGAAGAAAGTAAGACGGATCCGCGCGACGCAAATAGGATTAAAAATAAGTTAATTTTACATCAATTTACAAGTCATACACTTCAAGTATGTCGATGAATAATATTAAATAATAATTCAGCCCGCCGCGAATATGCATTTGTATATATTTTCTTTTAATCCCAATCGTTTTTGCTTTCTGCGTTAATCTTTTTTCGAGAAACAGTTGACTCATAGAAATATCGCATTTATTCAGTTTTGCTAAAAAAGAGTTGACCTAGTTTTATTCACACAATATTTTCTTTGAGAAATGTACGCAGTTAACTAACCAACAGGGCTATCGTGTGAATGAAAAAATTGTTTCGAGCGCAAGTATTGACTGGCTCTTCTTTAGCTTTGTTGTTTGCGCTTTGTGTTCCATTCACTCGAATCGACCATGCGATTCTAAAATTTTGCACGTTGCAGAGTGCCGATCCGAGTTTATTGAGAGATACCGCAATATTTTGAGATAAATATTATAACCCTTTTCCGATTATTCCAATATAAATAGTATACGTAGAAATCTGAAGTATATTCTCTTTTTTAAAAGTCGCAAATATCCTCGAAGAATATATCTATTATTTTAAAGCACGGTATTTAAGAATTATTAGCTCTTCTGTATAGCAACATCGTGAGAATTTAAACGCGGTAAAAATGTTAATTAAAACTGTGGATTAATTCACGAATTTAATAATCATATAGCTTACAAAATCAACCACAAAAAATTGCAGAATGAATAGATATATCAGCTTGGATACACTTTAGACAATCTGATAATAAATTGCCAGAATTTGACACAAAATTTACAAGTTGTGTATTTGATATCTAATTAAAATGTTATATATAATCACATTAATAAAATTAATACAAATATAAAATATAATAGAAATGTAAAATATATATAAATAATATATAATTACGTATAATTATATTGTATTTTATATATAGATTGCGTTCTGATTTTTCAAAAGTTTTCTGTAAGTCGCATGTAAAATTATGGATAAAATTCTATCATAAGTTAAGATCATTTTTATAGTAGACTAGCTTTTCGGCCCGCGCGAAGCGCGGGCCTCAAAGCTAGCGCGTGGGCCGAAAAGCTAGGAAACTATATATAGATCTATATATATAAATATAGATCTATCTGTATATATATAGATATATATAGTCGCAACCATCATATAAGAGAATTTTTTCAATTATGTCGGGTTGAAGTTCATATTTCATTATCTTAACTTTAACATTTTCTCTTTTGGTTGCTTTAAGCATTGATTTAAATACAAGTTACAAACGTTATAAATATTTTATTTGGCATATAATAGATTTCTTATTTACTTATAAAAATTTTGTTACTCCTAAAGTACCCACCGCTTACCCGCTATATTATTAGCTCTTATACATTTTTTTAATTCTTTAATTTATAAAACCTCTCTGTATACGATATTTTTTGTATAAGATTTTGGATTTTCTTCAATGAGATGTCCTTGATTGCTTGTTTCATCAATCTGAATTTTGACATTTTCTTTTTTGGTTGCTCTAGAAAATGCCACATAGAGTTGACCATGAGCAAATACAGGATGTGGCAGATAAATCCCAACTTTTTGTAAAGTTTGTCCTTGGGATTTATTTATTGTCATAGCAAATGATACTCGAATAGGAAACTGTCTCCGTTTAAGCTTGAATGGAACTTCCGAGTCATTTGTAATGAAATCGATTTTTGGAATGAAGACAATCTGGCCTCGGGCAGGACCAGTCAGAACCTCCGCATAAATAAGATTATGTTTCAAATCAGTAACAATAAATCTTGTGCCATTGCAAAGTCCTTTCTTAGTATTTAAATTTCTTAATAAGATAATTGTAACACTGACTTTTATTTTAAGTCGATGAACTGGCATTCCAGAAGGTGTCATAGAGTTTAAAAACTCAGTGGGATAATTCAACTGTTGCTCTTGTGGATCATCACTTACAATAGAGTCAATTGAGAGATATTCCTTTTCTTCTCCTTCCATTAGACGAAGGATTTTGTCATTAATTTTGAAAGTATCTTCATTTTTAGGACAAAGAATCGCTCGATCTGGATTTTCTTTAATCTGTTCCATGGTGATTCTATCACCAAAAATCTCAGTAATAATAGATTCTTTTGATATAAAATCCTGGGGAATTTCAATTGTATCAAAATGTAATCCATCCGTATTTGACAATTTACCATCTCCTAGTTGCATTAGCCAATTTGCAAATTCCTTTTCATCTGCAGTTCTCATATTTTACTGTAATTTAACCTGAATTACATTTCTCCATATAGAATTGTATTTGACAGTCGACTCAATTATAGCTGCTTTATGTGCATGAAGTACTACTGGGAGATTTTGTCTGAAATCTCCTGCAAATAAAATAACTTTTCCTCCAAATGGTCTAGGATTCTTCATTAGATCCTTGAAAAGTTTATCAACTGCTGTTAAGGCATGCCCAACCGTCATGCTCACCTCATCCCATATGATGAGTTTGGCAGAGATCAGTTCTCGTGCAGCTTGAAAGTTTTCTCTTATATTAGATTTAGCTCCATCATCAATTGGTATTGAAAGTTTGAACAGGGAATGATAAGTTTTTCCTCCTTTTAGAAGTGTGGCTGCAAGTTGAAGCACATGGAATAACCATCTCGTTTTTTCCTCGAATAACACTCAGAAATGTGTTAAATAGATAGGTTTTTCCACTTTCTGCAAACCCGTCAATATAAAATAACCGCTGAGGTTCATTCTCATTGTCAATCGCTCACATGACTATATCGTACACGTATCTTTGTTCAACATTTAATGTTGATAATAAATAGTCACCACGTCTTCTTTCTTCATCTACATTATATTCTGTGACGTAAATATTCACTGGAATTGGATTTGGCAATTGGAAGTTCTCACAGCTACTTCCATTATTTCTCAGAATTTCTTGTATATGGTTTAAAGCCATATTTTCAGGATTGACAACATTGTTGTGTACAAAGTCCTCAATCATGTGATCTTTATATTTATTCCAAAGAGTTAATACATCTGTTGGAGTTCCATAGATGCAAATGTAGGCAAATAGCTCTCGAAGTTGTACGGGCATTTTGGAATCTGTTGCTTCTTCCAGCGTTTTTTCCCAAAGATCATCAGCTTCTACCAAATTTTTTGCAATTGCTGCATCCTTAAACGTTTTATAAAGAACTCCATTTATAGTTCTCAAATCTTCAAAACATTTAGCTCCAACTACATGGAGTAGAAGAAGACGGAGATAAAATCTCTCAATATCTTTTATACTTACTGTATAAAGTCTTGAAATTATTTTATCACCACCTTTTAACGTGGCTTCCACTTAGTTTCTTTTTTATCATAGATATAATGATAAGGAATATCTGTGTAAAGAAAATGCACCGCATTTTCATCAGATTGATTTAATTTAAACCATGCAGTCAACGTAGTATCTCGAGTGAGCTCTCTTTGAGCAGCTTGCTCTTCATTTCCCGCTCGGAAATAAACCATTTGGCGAAAAAAATGATGTGTATAATTTTTCGTTACTGATTTTTTGGAAACCGGTTTCAAAAAATCGGTTATGAAAAAGTAAAAATAAAAATAAAAATTATTAAAAAAATTTGAGATATCAAGCTGAATTTCTTAATAATTTTTATTTTTATTTTTACTTTTTCGTTACCGATTTTTTGGAAACCGGTTTCAGAAAAATCGGTTATGAAAAATTATACACATCATTTTTTCGTTACCGTTTTTTTCGAAGAAAATCGGTTCATTAATGAATGAGTAGTTCGCGGTCACACAGACAGATATACAGACAGACGTCATGATGTGTATAATTTTTCATAATCGATTTTTTTGAAACCGGTTTCCAAAAAATCGTTAACGAAAAAGTAAAAATAAAAATAAAAATTTTTAAAATTCAGCTTGATATTTCAAAATTTGTGGAAATTAAAGCAATCACGTACATTTTTTTGTCACGTAGTTTTTTCTACCCCTACTTCATATACAATTCTTTAAGATTCGGTCAATTATTTCCCGAAAAATTGGAAAAATTTCGTAACCGGCTTCCAAAAAGATCGGTAACGGAAAATTATACACTTTATAGTACTCCCCGGAAAATTCTACCCCTGTTTCATATATAATTCTTTGAGTTTCACTCAATTTTTTCCTAAAAAATTCTTTGAGGTTCGGTCGATTATTTCCCGAAAAATTAAAAAAATTAAAAAAATCGGTTTCCAGAAAATCAATAACAAAAAACTATACACTTTATAGCACTCCCCGGGAAATTCTACCCCTGTTTCATGTACAATTCTTTGAAATTTGGTCGATTATTTTTCGAATTCGGTCGATTATTTCCCAAAAAATTAGAAAAATTAAAAAAATCGGTTTGGGGGGGGGGGGGGCGTAAAACAAAAAAAGCCGCGACATTTTCATCCCCGAAAAATTTGCAAAATTTTGAGACCAATTTCGAGAAAATCGGTCCATAAATGTGGAAGTAGTTCGCGTACATACAGACAGACGGACGGTACTTATATATATAGACTTTGGATATACATCATTCTGTCCTAAATCTTGTATTGCGTCAAGTTTCGAGTAAAATAATCGACTTCGCGCTAATAGATAAATAATTGACGCAACATAATTACGCGTACGCTTCCGAGAACAGATTCGTCAAAAGTCTCGGATTCTGCATATCGAACGGCACTTTCAGTCGCTAATATCAACTTCAAAGTTATTCGAGGATTCCACATTTCATTAAATATGCACTTTCACGCGCTCAAAACGAAACCCTACAGAGCGCGGCTTGAATGATAAAACAATAAAAAAAGTAGATTACTATAAATATTGTTATGAAGACCGCTATAAAAATTGCTTATACGAAGTTGTCTAAACGTAATTTATGAGTACTTTGACCGATAAAATATTCATATTTTCCTAAAATCGCTATAACGTTAACATTTTTGTATTTTGCGGGTGAAAATGTATATTATGTTTTTATCATTGAATAACTTCATGTGATTCAACTTGCTGAATAGCGCGAGTTCATTACGAACGCGCAAAGAATGCGTGCAGATTCACCGCGGCGAAAACTCGAATCGCGCGCATCGCCGCGCGCGGAGATTTGAACCGTCGCGCTTGACAAGACAGGAGAGAGAATCTCTGTATTTTAAATAATGAAATCACACATCTCGGGGCATATACAGGTTCCGTCGATGTCCTCTCGCTAGAACGAGAACCGTTCGTTTAACGATCTACCCCGATCAATTCTCCCGCAGGAATTTATTTCTATGGACCGGAATTCCACACATTTAAAATCAGAGATCGCTCGTAACGGTTTCGAGCGTTCCTGCGTGCCTTTCTAGACGGAGAGCTGGAAAAATTACACGTTTGGGCGGGCGGCCCACCCACTTAGCTTCCAGCGCGCCTTCTGACGGTCGGGCTTTCGCTTTGCCGGCAGCAATCGAACCTTTTCCAGGTAAGATATTTCGTGGACCGAGGCATGTCGCTTTCTCTGTAGCCAGCTCTTAGACTATAAGGTGCCTGAGCGACGCCGCTAAACGCCGCGCGTGAATGTGAGGTAAAACAGAGGTGACTAGTGGACAGCCTTGGTCGTGAGAATTAAAGGAAAGAGAAAAATTGACATAGAGAGAGAAAATGGATTTGAAGATCAGAGAAAAAAAAATGGCGATGCCACGCGAAGTGAGATCTGGAATTCTTTTACTTCTTTTCAGGGAATGGGGGAAATTTAAGTGACTATTTCGGTAGCATGTTTTTTGAAATAAATACACTGCAAATTACCTTCGGCTCCTCACGGAAGTGTCATGTTCGCCATCAGCCGCGAGTCCTCGTGAAGCGCGAAACTCGCCGGCGCTCCTTCCCTTCGCCTCCGCGAGAAAGAGAGAAACAGTATACGAATCTCAAGAAAAAAAAAAAAAAAATGCAGGGAAGTCATCCGATCACATTTTGACGAGGCGTGCATTTGCGCGCGCGCGCACGCGCGCGTTTGATCGCGAGCGACGATCGTTTTCTGCGACCGGCGAACGTTTCGCACTCGCGTGAGAAGAAACCGACGCGCGTCGACCGCCGCGCAACCGACATTCGTTGCGTGTTGCGTACGAATGGTCGCGCGGCTCACTTCGGCTCGGCTCGGCGGCCTCGGCGCGGCCAGGCACGGCCGTATGCCGAGAGTCCTCTCCTTTTATAGGGTCCAAAAAGGTTCTATAGATTTTTCTGGAAAATCCTGGTTGGTTCTATAGATGACGCGTCCTAAAGGTACCTATACATTCCTCAGGTAGGTACCTAGACGATGGTCACAACATTTTATGTTCCCAACTATAATGTTAACTTTTTACAAATTATATAATCTTTTAGACGAAAACTAAGACATTTCAAAGTTTCTTCAAAGTTTTTATTTTTATTGCTTCGAGCATTAGTTGCCTAAAATTTTTTAGAAACGCAGCAGAAATATGCGAATTTTTCTAATTAAAACAAAAAAAAACATGAATTAATTACTTGCCAATTAACATTGACATTATAAACTTACCAAATTATAAAGTTCTTAGTAATTTAATTTATAATTAAAATATCGTGAGTAATGCGCTACAATCACAAGACTCTTTTCTAAATGTGAAGCTGAAAATTATAAGTTATTTAATGGAAAAATTTAGTGATATAAGATTTATTTAAATCATAGTATTATGGAATTAATAATCGTTAAATTTTGCCATTAAATATATAAATTATTTAATGGCGAAATTTAGAGATTATTAATTCCATAATACTATTTAAATAAATCTTATATCGCGCTTTAAATGTATAATTTACCTGAACATAATCTAATCTAAAACAATTACATTTCAAATGAGTGTACAGAATGAGAGTGTAAAAAGAACAGAAAATAATCGATGTAAAATTATTCTATATATAGGGTTAAAAGTTTCCTGAACGTAAAAGTTCAATGCTAGCCTTGACATATGTTTTTTCGTCGAATAAATAGTTTGATAAAAAGTACAATACACTCAGTCGAGAAACATGAGAACAATTAATAGCTTGGTTAGTTTACTTAATTAATTAATTAACTGTTCGCCATATTATAAAGTGGAATGTCTTAGTTTTCATCTAAAAGTTTGTAATTTGTAAAAAACTACATAGTCTATTTCACGAATCGATTTTTCACTTGACATTATTTTATTCAACGCAAATGCCAGATAGATATATTAAAGTATTTAAATGTAAAGTTTCCGTGCAATTGTTAATTCTTCGAAAATATTTTAATTGAGAATAAATCTTATATCGCGTTATTATTTTTTTCAACTGTCCGACTTCAGCTTGCGAATTAATTTAAAATTCGACTTCAAAAGTAAGAAACACCGTCAAATCGAATTCACGAAATGCAGCGCATATTGCAAGTATAATTTTTAATTATAAAGTAGATAATATGTTTGTAGATTTAAAATTATTTTATAAGGCGTTAAATATATTTATTATTATTATTAGTGATCATGAGAATACGAGGTCGGCCTGGCGTTCATTTCTTCGTCGAATTGTTTATTAAACTATTAAAGAATTGTTTATTAAAGAATTGCTCTTGGAGTACTCGAGTCAACAGCAATATATTATATACTTTTCTGTTTATAGTTCACTGGAACGTATATCAGTTTAAGTATGTAACGATGCGCCCCGAATAATACACATCGTTCCGTCGGAACAACTATAGCCGATGCCGCCCGGCCGACCATCCGCCGGGCGAGAACGGGCACGGTGTGCCCACCTTCTTTTTGTTAGGAAAGTCCTAACGGATTCGCGATCCGCGGCACCGGCTCAAAAAGCCGAGCAAAGCCAACGTCACCGCCAAGCGCGATCGCAACGTCGGGAATCTCCGGACCACATCGTTTGATCCGCACTCGCATGTGCCGGCACCGTTTTCCCACTACCCGCGCCGCCGATCCGCGGGGTATATATAAGCCCGCGGATTTTTAATAATTAAGAAGATTTCGCCGTAATCCAGCTACCGATCACACCGATCCTCTCCGCCGCTGACATTACCAAAATCCTGAGCTCAGCTATCAGCCGGGGTATAGAGAAATCCTGCTTCTCTGTCTCCGTCGAGTGCGTCTCGACGACCGACTGACTTCCAAGTCATCTCCACAGCTATCACCCGGGGCAGAGAAATCTTGCTTCTCTGTCTCCGCCGAATGCGTCTCGGCGGATTCCTCAGTTTTCGATCGATCCATCCAAACAAGCTTACCGGGGTAGAGGATCCGTTCTCTACCTCCGTCGAGCGCGTCTCGGCGGATTCCTCAATTCCGCCCGCCTGACGGAATCTCGCGCGATCTCATCTCCGCGTCCGCGCTTCACGCCATTTTCACGCGCTCCGGTCCGCGGCACCGGGAAACCCAGCTTCGCCCGAACCGGCAGATTATCACGTGATTCGGCGCCCGCAAACACCCGAAAAACCGGCTCCGCCCCGTACGTGCCGCGCTAATAGGCGATCGTAGTATTTACCTCGCGCCGCTCACGACGAATCAATCATCCATCATGATCGCTCTATAAGCGTACCCGGCCGCTAGTGCCATCCCGCGAGAATTGTAATCACGCGCGCCTTTCCTTGTACATCTACCGCGCCGGCTCATCTCTTGTTGTAAAATACGCGCGCCTCGAGCCATTAAAACTGAGAAACTAACAGCACGATCGCGACCTTTGTAAATATGCGTGTATCGCGACACTGTATTGCGAGCATTAATTACTTTATAATAAACTTCCTTTTACTCTATAATATACTTCATTTTGCAATTCTGAACCCCGTGTCTGTTCCTCCGCGCCTTCTTCGAACCTAGACCCGCCGAGAACTGAATCCGCGTTTCGGAAGACAAGTTGTTTTAAGTGGACAATTAGCGATTTGGGTAGTCCACACAATTAATTATTCATAACCATATTGAGATGATAACTTTTTAGCAAAACGATTTTTTTATGTTATTTCTTTAACCCGGGAACAAAAGCCTATATAATTGTTTTTTAAAATAAATTATCACCTGAAATGATTTTTACACCTCAATTAAAAGCTATTGTTATTAATTACTGGAACATAATCAGTTTAAATGGACAATTAGTGATTTGACTAGTCCACGCAATTAATTATTTATAACGATATTGAGATGATAGCTTTTTAGCGACACGATTTTTTTATGTTATTTCTTTAACCCGCGAACAAGAGCTTTTTTTTTAATGATAAATGATCACTTGGAGTGATTTTTACACCTCAATTAAAAGTTATTGTTATTAATTACATATTGCATATTTTTTATTGTTCTATAATTTATTAGTATTTGAGGACAATATGTGTATTATAGATTTATTCAATATTTTCTGTAAAAAGTAAGGAAACCAAAAAAATAATTAAAAAACAAAAAAAGCACAATCATAGTATTTCTAAAAAAATAAAAATATCAATTAATAAAACGTTCTTATATAGCAGATTTTTTATGGGATTGCATATTTAAAGGTTCGTAAAGAAATGGTCATTAGAAAAAAGAAAATATAATATTTATTTTATAGCAATTAAAAATGAGGCTAGTCACTATCATATAAAGTCATTTAATTATGTTTGCTCGTCCACAGAATGATTAAAAATGATTTATTTTAAATTTATTTTCACAATTGATATTTGTTTATTATATCTATCATATAAATATAAGTTAAATTATTTTTTAATAAAAATAAATATTTATTAAAACTTGATTTTTCCTAAATTTTTTTTATGTATTAATAGGTTAGTATTGAAAGGTTAGTATTGAAAGGTTATTTCAACCCCTAAACATGCTTTGAAGCCAATAAAAAAAATATGTGTTAGTTATTTTTCGCTACTTTACAATATATCCAAAGTCCATCAAAATCGGTGAGGGACAGTTCCAAACATTGCTTACGGTGTTAGCGTGTCACGGTCATAGTCAATATCAGTATTAGTTTGTCGGTTACAAATAGTTCTTTTTGTTTAATAGTTGTATGGTTTCGTTTCGATTAATCTTACTCAAAGCGTAGTTAGCGTAAGACTGTGTATACGTATATCACTGTATTCTTATTGCGCATAGAGAATTATACTTATATAATGTATACTTATATATATGTATACACTCTATCGCCTTACTATATCCCCACAATAAAGGTGCTTTTCACGTTGATGCTCATTTTCAGCGAGTAAAAATGTTCAGAAGTAATATTTTTTATTTATATGGGTATCTCTAAAGTCTGACCCAGCATCCTTCTTCAGATTTCGGAAACGGCTTTAGATATGAAAAAAAGTTTCAGATAAAAGTTGTAGGACAAAAAGGGGACAGGTGATGAAAATATGGACTTGACCTTTTGAATGATCTTTTCAAGGCCAGGTCAATATAATCGAAGTTTTCTTAAATAACAGTTTTCTTAAACCCCCCATTTTTTATTGCATATTCTTATAGCCTTTGTCGAAACGTTTTCAAAACACTATAATAAAGCTCTCTTTCATTAAGGATTTCCTGAGATATTTTAAATTTTGTTATAATACTTTTAATATAAAATATGAAATATCTCGTAAAGTATTCACTTTTCGATGATATGGCACGCCGTTTTACTTTTTAATAGCATAAATAATATTCTACGATATAAAAGTTTCAAAAAGTAATTGTCTTAAGAAAAATGGCGATTCTTACTAATGAATTAAAATTATGTCGAACATAATAAAAATTGGATAAATTACAATTATGTCGGGACATAATAAAAATTCGGAATTATTTTTATGGCCCAACATAATTTTAATTTCACGAATTAAAATTATGTCTGGACATATATATAAAATATAAAAATAATTTCGAATTTTTATCATGTCCCGACATAATTTTAATTCATCCAATTTTTATTATGTTTGACATAAATTTAATTCATTAGTAAAAATCGCCATTTTTCTCAAGACAATTATTTTTTGAAACTTTTACGTTGAATGGAATATTTTTTCACAGCAACAGGCATTACAGAATTTTCAATTAGGATTGAGAGACGAGATCAAGTTACTCATCCGAGCTCAGCATTTTGCAACCTTGCAAGAAGCGATTGCCGAAGCGAGCACAGAAGAAAAGGTAAACGGACTGAGTGGATCCGCCGCGTTCCAAAAATAATTATGCGTACTCGCCGCAACCGCGTGATAACCGACCAATAATTCAATGTCAGAAATGCGGGAAATACGGACATCACGGAAGAGAATGCCGTACAAGCAGATACGCGAACCGTTTTTCTTTACCGAAACCAGATAGGACATCCCGTGTAAATGCGATAAACAAATTTTGCAAATACTGTAAGAAAACAGGTCACATACGCGAGGAATGTTGGTTATTAAACGGTCGACCGAATAAAGAGAGATCAAATCAGGAGAAGTCTATAAATAATTTTCGAGGACAAAATAAAAATTATCATCCGAAAACGAATGGTCCGAGAAAGAAGAATGTGAATTCCGCACCGAATAGCGATGAGGAAGACAAGGAGGAAACAAAGCAGCGCCGACCTGTCATAGAGTATCAGGTGTCACACATGACGAAGCCGCGAAAGCATGCAGGGCTCGACCTAATCACTCTGCCCATGCGAGAAGCGAAACGTGAAAAAATAAATTTGCTGTTCGATACAGGAGTGGCCGTATCTATAATCAAAATAAAGCATTTAAAAGACGAAACATTAATAGAAGAGGATAAAATGGCTATCACAGGAGTAACAGGACATAAGGCTCATACGATTGGAAAATTTAGAGCTACTATTGAATTGAAAGATAGAAAAATCAAGCACACGATGTATGTAGTCAGGGATGATTTCCCTATTGAATATGATGGGATACTAGGAATAGATTTCATAAAAAAGCATCAGGCGTCATATAGCTATGAATCGAACTCGATACGAATAGGTCATAGTACATTAAAATTATATCCATACAAGAAAATGATTTTGAAACCACGAAGCAAGACGATAATACAAGTCGCGACCGATAAAAATTTACTAGGAGTAATACAGGCAGAAGAAACGATGCCAGGAGTATTCATAGGAAACTGCCTAGTGAGACCAGAAAATTTCCTATGCCCGGCGAGCATATTAAGGTAGCTAGAGCGTTGTCGTGAGTCAAAATAGAGTCTCGAAAAAATTTTTTTATTAATGTATTAAAAAATGTATATTTGGTATCACCTTGTTCCGTGTAACTTCTAGTTTCCAGAAATGTACAATAACACCATGTAATTAATCCCAGATGCAGGTAATTAATTAAAACAAAGTGTCTTACACGAGGGTACCAACTTCACATTTGTCAAAACGACTGTATAAAAAATCTAAGAAATTAGGTGCAATATAATCCTAAGTTTCTCAACTATCATAATAATGATAAAAAATGACTTTCTTGGAAGTTTTGGGTCATTAGTTGTATAAATAACTATAATTTTTATTGCATCGAAATTACGACCAAAACGTGGCAATGTTGTAATATTTCGAGATTGGTAAAACTGCTAACCACATGTTGACGTGTTGTATACGTGTTATGGCTTCTGCACACAGGACGCGGAAACGCTTGCCACGCGGCAAGAAACGACGCGGTAGCCAATAAACTTTTGGTTCTTACGGAAAAACAACGCGTTGATTGGCTATCGCGTCGCTTCTTGCCGCGCGGCAAGCGTTTCCGCGTCCTGTGTGCAGGAGCCATAATGAGAGCTTCTGATTATTTTGACATCGACGCCGACAGTGAGGTTAGGTGCGGTCCGCGCTGTTGCCAAGTTTTGATAGCCGACTAGTCAGAGCTTCTCTGTTAGCTACATTTTGTTTGGTTTAATATTGAATATCTTTTTATTGCAATGGTAAACCAACGTTTTTATTTCTTTAAATTATTCGTAATAGTTTAATTGATAAGATCTTCTGTTTTTCAAACGTCAATCTTTTTTTAAAATACTCGTAAAATCTCGTGAATTACGATTGTGCACGTCGCGTTCACATATACCCTAATGTAAAACTGACCAACTTTGAATGCTTATATTTCCGTAATTACGTGGTAAAAAATCGTGAATTAATTCCTGATCACGTATAATGCCCTATAGAATAACATAGTTTCATGCCAATTAAAAATCTTTATTTTCGCTGATGCACTAGCTACCTTAAATACGACTGAGAAGACGGTTGAAATGTTGATGCCTCAAGTAACATTAGAGGAAATCAGTCAAAAAGAAACAGAAGAGATTAAAGTAAATCAAATAGATGAGGCAAAGGAAACAATGCCGCGTAGCGAAAGAATCGCAAAATTGATACGCACACAACATTTAAATGAAGAGGAGAAGAAACATTATGGAAATTTGCCGAGATTTCAGCGACGTATTGCATCTGGAAGGAGAACCACTGACATGCACTAATATCGTCGCGCATAAGATTCCTACAAAGGCGGGCAGCGTACCGGTCAACGTCCGACCGTATCGCCTGCCAGAAAAGCACAAGGAAGAAGTGAATAGACAAGTAAAGGAAATGTTAAAAGACAAGATTATTAGGCCTAGCACGAGCCCATGGAATGCGCCATTGCTAGTAGTGCCGAAGAAAAAAGATGCATCCAGAAAACAGAAATTAAGAGTGGTGATAGATTTTCGGTATGTGAACGATCTAACGATGGGAGATTCTTTCCCACTGCCCAACATAACCGATATCTTAGACCAATTAGGAAATGTGAAATATTTCACCACACTAGATCTCGCCTCGGGATACCACCAAATTCCGATAGAAGAGGAAGACTAAAAAAAAAACTGCTTTTTCGACGCAGTACGGGCATTACGAACACAACCGAATGCCCTTCGGATTAAAAAATGCATCCTCAACATTTCAAAGAGCAATAATAGCCGTATTAGCAGGATTAGTAGGATTACAATGTCTAGTATATTTAGACGACATAATTGTGTATGGAGCGAACCTACAGGAACACAATAAAAGATTAATCGAAGTATTAAAAAGACTGAGAAATTATAATTTGAAATTACAGCCCGATAAATGCGAATTCCTTTGGAAAGAAGTGACGTATCTCGGACATGCATGTAATAACAGAAAACGGAATTTCACCAGATCCTTCAAAATTATAAGCAGTAAAAAGCTTCCCAGCACCAGCAAAGGTAAAGGATATTCAGGCTTTTATTGGATTAGCCGAATATTATAGAAGATTTATTAAAGACTTCTCAGCGATTGCCAAGCCACTCACGAAACTAACCAAAAAGGACATCAAATTCGAGTGGGCGGCAGAACAACAAAACGCATTTGAAATACTTAAAGAAAAATTAACTACAGCACCGGTATATCAAGAGACACGGTAGTGTCTCGCGTTAAGTATACGGTTCTTTTACAAGCGGACTCTGTTAAAGCGGAGCGCGAGACCGACCGTGACTCTTTACGCGACGCGACGGGTTGCGAGTACTCGAGATGTTGAGATCTCATATAACGAGTGAACGGATCAAGTTCTAAGTAGGCTTGATCGATAGCTTGGGGTTCGAATTGGGGGGGTATCTTTTATAACATTTTCCGCTACGTGCCCTACGAGCGGAGATATTGCGACGCAAAGTCGAAATATGAGTGAAAAATTTTTAAGATACTTCTTCTACTAACGCCGACCATATATTAGTGTCACTTTCATGGCGCTGGAGTCGCGTCCTTTTCACTTTTTCGACACTGGCGGTGCTGGTATCGCCAGTTTCGAAATCGGTATGTTATTATTACGTGTGCGTACTGCGCTCAGTGCAGTTAGTGCAGTTAGCCGGTTCAGCGCGCTGTCAGTAAGTTATTAATAATAAATAATAACCTAGATAGAAATAGTGACGATCGTAGTTCGGCTCGAGCCGTCGAGTGCGCCGGACGTGTTTGCTTGTTGCTTGGGTCTCTGGTGTGTCTTGTCGGGGGTGGATTGCGGCGCGTGGAGGAGGCGTGTTTTCGTGGGGTTTGCGCGGCGTGTCCCCCTTTTTGGGAGGGTTTCTTTGTTTAAATTATTATTGTTGCTCCCTTCTCAGAGGGGGAGCGAGGCTCGTTCGTTTGGGCGGTTATGAACCCGACGAATCCTTCGACCACGCGATTAGAGCGTGATAGTCCTCGCAACTCGGACGATGACTCAATAGGTGCTGTAAACAAAAGGATGCGAATTGGTGTATCTGAGCAAGAATTTGATAGAATCACTCAGGAATTTAAGATCTCGGATTCGCCGGACGCGGATCGAGTCACGACTAAGGACCGAAGAAGCATTGGTTTGAAAAAACAGAGGGACGAGGATCTCTTCAAGCGGCGCAATTTAGTGGTGGGTGGTGACGAGAGAGTGCTTGAGGACGGGATGGAGGTGGAGTCAAACAATGTGAGTTCCGGAAATACTCAAGGTCGCGAACTTTTTGTAAACAAAGCGACATCAGGTAGTGATAATAATGGTAATATGGACACTGGTATCACGCTGACGCCTGACGAAAATCACGTGAATAGTAATGATACGCCGAGTGATCCTGTTATAGACAATGTTGACAAGGAATCGTATGTTATTCGCGATTCTATTTTGACGAAGTGCGCTTCAGGAAGCGCGATTGACACGCATCGTTTTGTAAGATATGAGGACAACCATATAGGTATAGCCAAAATTATTCTCCGTCTCCCCCCTGACCAATCCTCGCCTAAGAAAAGTAAGAACAGAATTAGGATATGGATGACTCTCTCTGAGCTTCAGATCTGTCCAACTTCTTTGGATATGATCAATCATTACTCAGCTGAGGCTGAATTTAAGGACTTTGTCGATGCGAACCATGCACTCGATATTATCGATAAACTTCAAGAGCCGGTCAAACTAAGGGCTCATTTAGAACAACGTTCTATTATATGCAAGGGAGTTATTTCAGATTCACATCGACAATACCGGATTTGTGGAAGGTGGTCAGGGATAAATCAAACATACTCAAGTTGGAAAGAATGTTTCGGCGCAAGTGGGATCCCGATAACCGGAAATCTACAATGGTTGCAACGGACAACATTATCATCACGTTTAAATCTAACAAGATTCGAGATTTGAAAATCTTTGCTAACGAAGTTGGATTAAGAGTTAGACCATATATTCCACCTACTCGGCAGTGTTTCAATTGTTTTAGATTCGGGCACACTAAATTTGTATGCAAGAGTGACACCCGCTGCATCAATTGCGGGGATAAATCGCATGGCCAAGGCGGTATGCTGCTATAATTGTGGCGGCCAACACAAATCTACGTTTAGAGGTTGCCCTGTACATGAAAAAAATAAAAATATTAACATAGTTATGGCCTATAATAACATTTCTTTTCACAGAGCTCTGCGAAAGATCAAAGGGGAAACTTCTGCACCGGTCACGCCGTGTGACAGATTTGTGAATTCAGAAGCCTGGCCTGAGTTACCTAAATCTGCGACTATGCCCGTATACACAAATAGCGATAAACGAGATATGCCGTATCGGGGAAGGAGAGGATTCGACTCTGGGGACCGGGCCACTCGATATAAACCGGGAACTCGTGTGCCGCCTTCGGGGGGCATTGGAAACTATTACGGCCAATTTGATACTCGTGCCGGGGACATTAGTAGAGAAAGGAGGGGAGTGGCTATCTCGACGACGCGCAACGGCGCATCATGGGCGCGGATTGTACGGGAGGAATCGGAGGATAGACACGGGGATTCGCCTCGTGGCCTTGCAGGGATGGTGTTGGATAGTGTTCTCCAACTGCTGCAGAGATTCCCGGAGGCCCGGGATTTCCTCATCGGTGCTTTAATGCACGCTAATTTTTACGGGCCGCAAGAGGGCCCGCCATCACAAGAGTTTAGAGAACTTTCAGAAAGGTATGTGGAGAGGAGAGAGCTACGTAATTCTAGGGAGGCGGAGAGTGACATGACCAGGCCGGGAGAGTCTGGCTCACATTGTGTTACATAATTCACTCTCCTATTATGGAATTGCCGAGGCTATCGTAGCAGCAAAGACGAGCTCTCTAAACAAATCCAGGATTATGATGTCATTGTACTCACGGAAACTAGATGCTCGGGACACAATCAGGTCTATTTCTCGGGCTATAAGACAGTCAACAGTAAGAACAGACTTGGCAGCGGAGGGGTATCTATCTCTCTCCGTAAGCATATCAAGAGACACGGTAGTGTCTCGCGTCAAGTCAGAAAAATTCATCAAAAGCGTCATCATCACAGGAAAGCGAGACCGACCGTGTCTCTTTACGCGACGCGACGGGTTGCGAGTACTCGAGATGTTGAGATCTCATATAACGAGTGAGCGGATCAAGTTCTAAGTAGGCTTGATCGATAGCTTGGGGTTCGAATTGGGGGGGGGGGGGGGTATCTCCTATAACATTTTCCGCTACGTGCCCTACGAGCGGAGATATTGCAACGCAAAGTCGAAAATGTGAAAATTTTATATTAAGATACTTTCTTCTTCTTCTTCTACTAACGCCGACGTCTCTCAACCAATCAGAGGACTCAGAAAAATGTCACTTTCACTTTTTCGACACTGGCGGTGCTGGTATCGCCAGTTTCGATATCGCGCGCGCATTATTATCGATCGATCTATGGTAGGTAGGTAAATAGGTCGATAGACTTATCGGTCAGGAGGAAGATTTCTATCAACAACCCAGCGAGTAAATATACGTGTGCGTACGTATGCGTACTGCGTACTGCGTACGGCGCTCAGTGCAGTTAGTGTGTTCTGGTGTGTTCAGCCGGTTCAGCGCGCTGTCAGTTAGTTATTATAATCACAGTCAGTCTTAACCTATTGTCAAGAGACACGGTAGTGACAGCCAAATACGCGCGGAGCGAGACCGACCGTTACTACGTTTACGCGAGCGTTACTTCTGTAGTAACTTACGATAATTCGTTCGCGTAAACGAGATTGTTCTTCGTGTAAACGGGACTACAAAAAGAAATGATATCATAACAAAATTACCTTTTTTAAAAAAAGGTAAAAAAAGGCGTCAAGTCACACTCGTTCGAAGAAGGTGGTTATCTAAAAAAAAAAAAAACCGATGAGGTATCTTTGTACCTAAAAAAAACTGATGTGGTATGTTTGTATTTTCACAAAAATAAATGATATCTATAAATTGCGCCAAGTAAAAAATGAATATATATTCCTCGGAAAATAACTGTTGTATTATTTTCCGTATTATTAAAAAAAATTTCGTACAAAAACTTGACGCTGCTTTTTTAAAAAAGGTAATTTTGTTGTGAACAACGCCAAGTTTTTGTACGAAATTTTTTTTAATAATACGGAAAATAATACAATAGTTATTTTCCGAGGAATATATATTCATTTTTTACTTGGCGCAATTTATAGATATCATTTATTTTTGTGAAAATACAAACATACCACATCAGTTTTTTTTAGGTACAAAGATACCTCATCGGTTTTTTTGAGATAACCACCTTCTTCGAACGAGTGTGACTTGACGCCTTTTTTTTACCTTTTTTTTAAAAAGGTAATTTTGTTATGATCGAATTTGACATCGTTCCTACTCAGGGTCTTTCGGTAGGTTACGATGCCATATGCATTAAGACTAAAAATCTCACACAGAATTTAAATATTGTTGCTGTTTATAGACATCCGCGTGAGAATATGACCGGACGAGATCTCCAGCCTATCTTTGATGCGATTGGTGGCGGTGATCTTAACACGATTATTCTGGGTGACTTTAATGCCCACAACACCCTTTGGAATTGCTCGTCTACCGATAGTAGGGGTGATTTATTGTGTGAAATGATGAACAATGAAGGATTTTTTTGTGTCAATCTAGACACCAGCTCTCGAAGTGGTGCTCGGGGACAACGGGACTCGAATTTGGACTTGCTGTTTGGCTCTGAGCATATTGTCGGTGAGATTTCTTATCAACAACATGAAGAGACGTGGGATAGTGACCACTACCCAGTTTCATTCACATTCAACAATCCTCTTCAGATATACAGGAAGATCACCAATAGATTGTCGACAAAGAGAACGGACTGGTCCCATTTCTGCAGTTTGGTGGAGGACGAGGTTAAATCCTCCCTCCTCCCGAACATTGAATTCTTTAAGGACGAATTTGAAAAATACTATGTCCAATTCATAGATATTATAAAAAAATCTGTTGCAGTTGCATCGGGGAGACGATGGTGTGACACCGGGTCTCCTACTCCGGAGGACCCTAGTAAGAGAAAGAGGTCGCATAAGTGGTGGGATATTGAGTGTGAAGAGGCCATTCGCAACAGAAAATCCGCTTTTGTTGCCTTTAAGAGATCTAAAAGCCTACATGATTGGATTGAATACAAGAGATCTGCTGCGGTTGCCAAACGAACCTTAAAACAGAAGAAAAAAGCCAGTTTTGAGAAATTTTGTGGGGACATTAATCGGTTCACTAGTCTCAGCTATGTCTGGAATACGATGCGCATTCTTAAGAACGCCAGGAAGAATGTTGAATGGAACGCCTGGCCGACGAAGAACAGGGAAGATGAAATTAAATCCTCAATCGACAACCTGGCCCCACCCTTTGTGGGTGTGGAGTCGATTAAGTTTGACGGAGCGGGAGATGCAGATGGAGAGCTGGAGCTCCCATTTGCCCGGTCGGAATTTGATAGAGCCGTTGATATGATAAGAAGAGACTCGGCCCCGGGACTTGACGGCATAGAATACAAAATGATCAGGATCCTTCCAGAGTCTGCCAAGAAATGCCTACTTGAGTTCTTTAACATCGTTTGGTCAACTGGTGTATTGCCTGGAGATTGGCTCGACTATCAGGTAATCTTCATAGACAAGGTGGGCCGGGAGAAGGTTCGACCCATATCACTATCGTCGTGTGTCGGCAAGCTGATGGAAAGAATGATCAACGAGAGATTGATCTGGTGGGCTGAGAAGAAGGAGAAGTTTAGCCCTATCCAAAGCGGCTTTCGAAGGGGTAAATCTTGTGCGGATAACTTGGTCAGGATTGTTTCAGACATTAAGGCCTCTCTGTGTGTGGGTGAGTACACTCTTGCTGCCTTTCTCGATGTATCATCAGCCTATGATTGCGTCGATTACCGTATCATGTTGGACAAATTGATTGCGCTTGATTGTCCATCTGGCATAGTCAGATTCGTTAGTAATTGGCTATATCGGAGAAAAGTACGATTCATAATTAACACTCGTGAATATGTGAATCGATACGTTTTCAAGGGACTCCCGCAGGGTGCAGTATTAAGTCCGGCATTATACTCCCTGTTCACCCAAGGCTTGAGTGCTGATCTTCCGGAGGGTGTCGAGGCCGTGGAGTTCGCTGACGATATTGGACTTTATATCTGTGGGCCGAATCGACAGCGCAATCGACTGCTTCTGCAGCGCGCCGTTAATGTTATTGCTGAACGCCTTCGTGGGATCGGTCTGGACCTTGAACCCAGGAAAACGGTCCTGGTTGAGTTCTCTAAGAGCGGCTACGTTGACAAGAACCTTAGTATTCGAATAGGAGACAGCGAGGTCTTCAATTGTGGCGCTGCTAAATTCTTGGGCGTTTGGTTAGATAATCGCCTGACATTCGATCATCAAGTTCAGGAGATCAGAGGAAAGGTGAATCGTGCTAATTCTATAATGAGATATTTATGTAAAGTGTCTAAAGGCATGGAGGTAAACACCTCTCTTATGCTCTATAAGAGTTTAGTTAGATCCATCACGGATTACGGTAATTTCATCTATTTTCCTAGAAACCCCACGTTACAACTTAAGCTTGAAAGAGCCCAGTATATGGGCATCCGTACAGCGTTGGGGTACAGAAATAGCACTCCCAACAATGTGATTATTGCTGAATCAAAGGTCAGACTGCTGAGAGACCGCGCAACTATGCTTGGTAGAAATTTTGTAAACAAGGCTATCGCCTATAATCGGAATGGTTTGTGTGAAAAGTTGCAGTGCTTACTGGATGGTGAATGCTATGCTCGATTTAGGCAACCCATGTATAGACTGTCCTTGTTGTCGGAGATATGGGGAAAGGCTCGTCCCTTCAGAGACAGTATCGGCCCATCCGGAGTCTCTGAGATTTTCCGTGGGTCCTTTGGCGCTCACACGTTCAAGCCCGCAGTAGATTTCTCTATTGGTAAGGAGCGAAAGAGAGAAAAGTTTTCGGACCGAAATCTTATCCGCAGAGTCATTCATCACTTTAATCTTATCTCCGACCCCGAAATTATATATACGGATGGATCCTATAGTGAGACATCGAGATCTACAGGAGCAGGTATGGTAATATGCGACCAGGAACAAGCTTATAAGATGAGTTTACCATATATCTGCTCGTCATTTACCGCAGAAGCTTTTGCTATTCGAGCTGCTCTGCAGCTTATGAAAATTCAAAGTAATAGAAGAAAAAATGATATTATTATTTTATCCGATTGTCAATCTGTTATTAAAGCTATACAGAACAACCATTTGAATGTTCATAAAAATAAATATATAACGGAAGCCAGGATGTTGATTTTTGAATTAGAGAGATTCTGCGATAAAAGGATCGTGCTGATATGGATTCCTGCTCACGTTGGTATATCTGGCAACGAGTTGGCGGACGGATTGGCTAAAGAGGCGGCTGGAGAGGAGGCCGACTCCTCCATCGAAATTCCGGTGGGGGATTTTATGCGGAGTGTGAGAGGGGAGACGTGGGACAACACACAGATATCGATCTTACGCGATTCGCTACACAAAGGTATTTTCTACTTCGAACATTTCTACGATCGTTCTGCTGTGAAGCCTTGGTTCCACAAGGTCAATGCGGAGAGATATTTCGTTACCTTGATAAATAGACTGAGAGCTAATCATTTTAACCTTGGGACATCACTGAAAAGGAAAGGTTATGTGGATAGTGAGCGGTGTGAATGTGGTTACGAGCGAGAGAATTTGCAACATGTGTTACAGAGATGCCACAAATACGATGAACTGAGAATAAATATGGACATAGAATTGAGAGCAGAAGGATTCGTCGAGGAAATAGACATTATTCGAATTATAAAGTTGAAGAATTGGAATGTTCTTTATATTATTTTTAACTTTCTAAAACAAATCGGCAAAGTCATTTGAATTTCTGAAAGTCATTTAGTCTCTATAGGTTTAGCTTTATTGTGTCAATTACCCTAGGGTACAAGGCACCGGACCTCAACCGAGGACGCAACGAAAAAACCCCCCAGTGACGATCGTGAACACGTCGTCGTGTGATAGAGATAGTGTATAATATACGTGTGTGTGCTGCGTGCAGTGCAGACAGTGCGTTCAGCGCGCTGTCACAGTCATCAGTCTTAACCTATCATTCAAGAGACACGGTAGTGACAACCAAATACGCGTGGAGCGAGACCGACCGTTACTACGTTTACGCGAGCGTTACTTCTGTAGTAACTTACGATAATTCGTTCGCGTGAACGGGATTGTTCTTCGTGTAAACGGGACTTGTATAATATATATACGTACGATAATTTACTCCGCGTAAACGAGTGATGAATTATCGTAAGTTACTACCCAGGTAGCAAGCACATGTCATTTTGACGTCAAATACTAGTCATGCTTGTACAAATGACGTCAAATCACCAAAAAGCGACTATGTCTTTAAAAATGACATTATACTGACGTCATTCCATAACGTCATTATGACGTCTATTTTTAGTCATTTTTGGTCTATGACATCGACGACTAATAATGGACGTTTATAAGACGTCATTTTTTAGATCATCTAAAGACGTCATTTTAAAGACGTCTTGAAGTCGTCCAAATAAGGTCTTTTTGTAATATAACTATTTTTACTTCTTAATATATTGTATAATATTGTATAATAAAGTAATAATAAAATAAAAACAACAAAATTAACTACAATATGTTTGTTTCGCAACTTTATGATTGAAGTGGCGAATTTGTGGTATAAGTGGATGTAGTTGCGTGTGATTATAGTTTTATAATAACTATTTCATGCAGTGTTATAACTATCAAGAAGATTATCATTACAAGATTTTTGAACACGTTGATGTACCTGTTATAGACAAGTACAGTTAATAAGGAAGCATCAGGGTGAGAAGATCGTCACTGTCCACTGGATCATCGAAGTCAAGCGACACGGGCACGGTACTGTACTAGGATGGGTGACCGCCTTGAGAGCATGTAACGAAACAGTTAAAGAAGCTTTTTTTTTTTTTTTTTTAGATAAAGGAAAAGAACATTTTTAAATAAACGTTTATTAATTAACATTATAATTTCATAAAAAAACATTTCTAGAAACCGGTATGTCGTACAATGGACCTATTTTTGCCGTCAATAAGACGTCAGAAAATGAGGTCGATTGTCTGTGACATTAGACCGTCATTTTAACGTCAATATGTCGTCAGTTAGTGACGTCAGGAATGGTCAGTAACTGACCAAAATTTGACATCAAAATGACTTATGTTTGCTACCTGGGTACAGAAGTAACGCTCGCGTAAACGTAGTATACGTGACTCTTTGTCGCGTACGCGATAGTAGTTTATTTTACGTTTACGTGAGTATTATTCATTCATCACTCGTTTACGCGGAGTAATAACTTACAAATAGTAGTAGTGACAGTCGTGACATGATGCTACAAATCCTTCGAAGCATTCCTCTTCTTCTTTCTTTCAATGAAGAAAGAAGGAGACGAAGAACGCTTCAAAGATAACTTACGACGATAATTCATTCATTCATCACTCGTTTACGCGGAGTAAACTATTCGTAAGTTACTACAAAATCCCGTTTACGCGAAGGAATTATCGTTCGTCGTTCGTAAGTTACTACAGAAGTAATCCCGTTTACGCGAAGGAATTATCATTCGTAAGTTACTACAGAAGTAAATTCGTAAGTTACTACAGAAGTAAATAGTAAATTTAAATAAATACTTAAATACTATATTACTTAAAAAAATAGTGTAAATTTCTTAATAATCATTAAAAGTAGACTTTCAAGTAGAAACAAATTGTAAGTGGCATCTGTATAACGAATAAGTACCATAATTGAAGTTAATCAGCGTTGGTAGAAATCATTATTTAGAAACAGGAAAAATATAATAAATTTAAATTAGTAATTTTCATGTATAATTAAAGGTGACATTAAGAGTAAAATCAAGAGTAAAGTTAAAAGTGAAACTCAAAGTGATGATGCATCGCAAAGAGAGTCGTCAGGTGGCCGACGTAAGATGGAAGCTATTTTTGTTATTAGTATAGACCAAGTACCTTGGTGACTAAAAAAGGTCAGTATATACAAATCTTAATGTGTTATGAAGTTTTTTATAGCATGTATCTATATATTACAATATTACAACGTATGTATGTAAGTACGGCAAATAACACGATTTTTATAACATTTAATTTTCTATCAATTTACAGGTACTTTTGGGGCACCAAAAATGGTGCTAACAAATCACTTCAGATTGCCCACAGTACCCAATTGGTGTCTTTATAAATATCGAGTTGATTTCGAACCCGAAGAAGAACATACATACATTCGCAAAGGCATGCTTAGATTTCATAAAGAGAAAATTGATCCATATATTTTCGATGGTACCCTCTTGTATACAAGTATACCCGTTTACCAGATGTAAGTATATCAATACATTTCATACTGCTGTACAAGCAGGTATGCGCGGCTAAGCATTTTTACAAGTATGTATGAAAAATTTCAGAAAATAGTAGAACTGATGTCAACGAGACAATCTGATAATGCACCTATCAAGATTATTAGATAATACAACAGTATCCATTTGCTGAATTCGCGCTGTTAATTTTTAAAAAGTATCACTTCTACCTTATCGATCGAGACTGCTACATGAAAGTAAGTGAAATTATCTCATTCAAAAACTATAAATGTATCACTCTATAATTACTTTCAAAGTATATTATTTATTATAGAATTACAAGATTATAGAATTACAAGAAATTATGAAACATCGAGATTATAAAATTGTGCAAATATAGAAGTCACGAAAAAGAATATTTTATATTTTTATAGGAATTATTGGAAAACTTTCATTGGGGAATAGAATCTTTAGAAGTGCTGCTTCCATTCATGTACCCTATGGTAGGTGAAATGGCTGGTCATGACCAAAGGAAGAAATTATTGAAGGATGTTCTCGAAGGACGTTTAATAACGTCAGGTCCTCAATATCTCAAGTTTCATCCGGCGCAGGAACCATACTTAGATTTTGTACACAAGATATTTCATACAATCGCAGAAAGTCTGTCTTCGCTGCAACGGGCAAGTATATATGTCTGGTGGTTGCAATTAGAAAGACTATTGGTTTCTCTCAGCAAATACGAACCTTTAAAGCATGATAACAAGTAAGATCCATGTTTACTATTAAGATTTAATAGTTTTTATTTCACATGCGAGATTAATCAAGTTTTTTCATTACAGAGGAAAGAAATTAAGGGCAACATTGAAGGAGTTTTTGAAAAAGAATGAAAATAGAAATAACTTGTATTTCTATAAGGAATATGCCCTAATAGAATTGGAGATGGGCCGATTCAGCAACTGCATGAACATTCTTGAGACTGCCATTCAGTCTCAAGGGACATGTCCATCTGCGATTACTGATATGTGTAAAAGGGCAGTGCTTTTTAACGTATATAGAATGTTCATCGAAACCTTGCTTGATATTAGTTAGAACATACAACGAGTCGCACAGACAATGGATACTAAAAGTCTTTGGTCAAATGGTATCTAGCAAAAACAAAAATCAATCGAACTTAGATGTTATATTACTTAAATTATTTTCAGGATACTATCGACCCAATGTTGTCCATTGCTATGGAGACTGTATATGCTCCTTTTGCGTGAACATAATTTATGCGAGAAAAAAGGAGAAGAGATTTATCATGAGAGCGTACACACAGTGTCCATGGGCAAGAAGCATTTACATAAGCGCAGCTGAAGTAGCGCCTCAACTTTTCACGCAAATTCAAGATGTGATACGCGAGAAAGAATTAAGAATGCACGTCACACCTGAAGAATTAGATATTCTTCGTGGATAATTTTCCGATTGTAATAAGTTATTATAGAAGTATATCTAAATATAAATTTATGTTACATGTAGATTTAAAAATACTTGAGAATAGCAAGTGTAAATAAGCCATTTATTTATTTTGTAACGTGTAAAATAAGAAATGTAGTAAATTATAAATCAATTTAATTCAGCCTCATATTATTTAAAATCAATTATCTTGAATATATATTAAATGTATTAAATATTCATATTTCATATTAATTATTTGCTTACTGCACTAAATACAAATATTACGTTATAAAATTATACATGAAATTATCCATTAACAAATCCTTCTCTAGTTTTAAGAACTATATATAGAAAAAGATAAAAAGTATATTAAACCGAGATTAAATGGTAGAAATAGACATTATAGATTATTGTTATATCTAAACGTATTTTATTTTTGGCATCCATCACAATAAATATTTTTTTTAATTAACAAAAACAAAATTAACATCTAGTAATTATTATACGTGTATTTCACATAATTTTATTTTACAGCTGATCCACTGGTAGGTAGTATTAACGCAATACCTACAAAATAGAGAAGAACACGATCGCATAGTGCAGCTTTGGACCAAACGCTATGCTACATGAGCATATTTACAGTTCGAAGACCAAGAGGCAGAGTCGCGGGGATACGACGACAAGAAGAAAGATGTCGTCAGCTAACTACCATTGGGGTAGACGAGGCAGAAGACCGAGACAGTAACATAATTATTTTTAAGCCGTATTTTTAAGCAGTAATAACCCGTCAGTATTATATTATATTCTACCTCTGACCATACTCATATGAACACACACATACAAAGTGAATATGTGAATATGCTACGTTTCTTATACATACATGAAAACATAATTGCTAAATAAACATTTAATAAAACTATTATATTGTTGTCATTTACTTTATACTTACTAAATCAAGTTTTATTTAATATGTATAATCTATTGTAACTGTATATTATTTACTGTATAATTAACATTCAAGAAATTTGTAATTCTGACCTGGATTTATATCCTGTCTAAACTACACATGTATGTTTAAATTGATGTTTTACCTAGTTATTGCACCAATAATGTTTAAATAAATCGTAGCTTTAGTTTTGAACGCAGGAAAAGAAAATTTAACGTTTAAGCGCTAACCAATGTTGATGCATTTTTCTGAAGAAATACTTACATATTGATTTTGTTGCATATTCGAAATCTAAAATCCGAGCATGCTGGAAGTACTTTCATTATCTTTAATGTGTCATTTTAAAAGAACACTAAATTTATCTTTAAAAATAGGCAAAATTCAAGCAGCTGTAACTTTGTTAAAAATGAACAAAATTTAAATTAAAAAAAAAAAAAAGGATTTTAAAGCTTGAAATCTCTACTTTTGAAAGGTTATTTGGTAATTTTTATCGTGGATTGAATAAGAAATGAGCATTTTGACTTTGATTGCTCATAACTTCCTTAAAAATCATCGTATTGCAATTCAAAAAACAGATTCTTAAAGCTGAAACTTTGCTTTATTGATAACAGGTAGACATGATACAAATGGATGAAAATAATGTAAATTATTTTTAAATGCAGAGTACTTAAAAGTACAAAAAAACATAAAGAATAAATTTATTTTATTGTCCTGCACAATTGTTTTCTGGGTCAAAATAAAAAATGGAAAAATCGCTAATTTTTACATTTTTGTATTGTTGGCGAAATTCTCGGCCGGGCGTAACTCCGGTTCGCCAATTGGAGCAGGGAAGGCCGGGTCGACCCCGACAGGGATCCGGAGTGCGGAGAATGAGCGGACACTGACCTTTGCACTTCAAAGTTGCACGGCACTTTATTTATAATTTGTACAGAACGAGGCGCGGCGTGGAGTAGCGTATGGAGCTTCGCCGAGGGCCTTTACAATGCACCTCTCGCTGTCAGCGAGGGTGAAGATGCGGACGCTCAGAGGCGTTAAGTTCGTCACCGCACTGTGAGAGCGGATCGAGCGCGCGAATGGCGCGGTTGCGAGTGCCTGCGAGACACTTGGCTGAGTGCACTGACGGCACTATAACTGCAGCGCGGATGCACAACGGGGCGTAAGTCCGCGTGAACCGCCACTTGCGAGATTAACAAATGCACGACGGCGAACTTGACCGCGTGAATCGGAGTAGAGATCTATGCGTACGGGTGCAAGTCGGCAAGAGGACCGCTTGAACCGCTCGATTTTCTTCTACTGAAGGGACCGGAGCTCTCGCGGGCCCGTTTCCGGAGCATTCCGTGACGCGACAATTGAAAGGGCCAATAGGCGCGTTTCGCAGGATCACGGGATCCTCGCATGTCCGGATCGATAACGCGACGTGAGAGACTGCGTGGTCAGGGGTGACGCGGGGGAGCGGCGCGAAGTCGCCTCGTTCAGGGGGCGGCTCAGGGATGGCGGCAGCGGTATCGATCGCGGTGATCGATCGCGGTGAAAATCCTGAACATGTATCATGTCTACATGTTATTTAAAAAAATTTGGCAATTATACCTTTCAATAAAGCAAAGTATCAGCTTTAAGAATCTGTTTTTTGAATTGCAATTTTAAGAGAGTTATGAGCAACCAAAGTAAAAATCCTTATTTTTTATTTCAATCTACGATAACTCAGTAACAAAAAATCGTAGAAATATTATTTAAAAAAAGATTTTGCAAGGTTTTACCGGAGATGCTTGCGCAATTTCTTTTTATAAAACGGATTAAATTTTACTAGTACTCGAATAACAAATATTAATCTAGATTATACATATTAAATAAAACTTGATTTGGTAAGTATGCAGTAAATAACAATAATGGTTTTATTAAATGTTTATTTAGCAATTATAAAATAGACCATCAAATTTTAATTTTAAAAACTAAACGCCAATACGGTCCGCGCTTCATGTAAGCAGCCTAATTGATATCTCTATGTAGAATATATGCATTCTGCATATGTATTTTTCAAAATTAAGCTGTGTTTTAAGTCTGGCATGCCAAGTTGCCGCACAGTTACGATAATTTGGAAAAATACATATGCGGAATGCATATTAATTTATATAGAAATATCAATTAGTTAGGCTACTTACATTAAGCGCTGATCGTATTGGCGTTTAGTTCTTGAGACGATGGGGGTGGTGGTGGGATTTTCATTTTATTATAATAAAATAGACCATCGTTTTTTCATATTGTTAAGTTGTAATTACAAAAGACGATGGGGGTGGTGGTGGGATTTTTATTATAATAAAATAGACCATCCTTTTCATATTTTTAAATTATAATTACAAAAGACGATGGGGGTGGTGGTGGGATTTTTATTTTAATACAAATAAATACTACTAAAGTCATTTTTACGTGCATGCGTGTGTGTGTGTGTGTGTGTCTCTTTCTCCCTTTTGTGCGTGTATGTATGTGTATATAAAATCAAGTATATTGTTTGATTACGCTGAGTTGTATTTGTATTCTATGTCGCAAAATATATATGTTATAAACATGTACTGTTTAATGCTTATATGATCCCTAATACTACAAAAAGAAATGATATCACAACAAAATTACCTTTTAAAAAAAAAGGTAAAAAAAAGGCGTTAAGTATACGGCGCGCAGCATGTTAGCTCGAAGAAAGTGGTTATCTCAAAAAAACCGATGAGGTATCTTTGTACCTAAAAAAAACTGATGTGGTATGTTTGTACCTAAAAAAAACCGATGTGGTATGTTTGTATCTCAAAAAATCGAAGTATCTCTGTATACCTAAAAAAAACCGATGAGGTATTTTTTACTTCTAAAAAACCGATGTGGTATGTTTGTATTTTCACAAAAATAAATGATATCTATAAATTGCGTTAATTATAATCTCAAAAAATCGAAGTATCTCTGTATACCTAAAAAAAACTGATGAGGTATTTTTATACTTCTAAAAAACCAATGTGGTATGTTTGTATTTTCACAAAAATAAATGATATCTATAAATTGCGTTAATTATAAAATGAATATATATTCTTCGGAAAATAACTGTTGTATTACAATATTTTTAAAAAATATCTTTGTATTTAAGTGTCTTCTTACACAAGTCATAATAGCTTCATTTTTCCTTACAGCCATTATAATATAACCAAATTCCGTTACCTAACTCAACCCAAGTGATATGTATCTTTTTAAATAAATGTTTTCTTGATTGATCTTTAAATAAATCTTTAAATTGCGTTAATTAGAAAGAGAAGATACAATTACAGAATTTTTAATCCAACACAGGAATACAAGGTATTTAAATGCAAAGATGTTAATCGCAAAGATTAAAAACTGTTAAAGAAGTAACAATAAAAAATGCAAATATTTTATTGAAATAAAAAAAAATTTCGTACAAATACTTAACGCTGCTTTTTTACTCCAGTCACAACAAAATTACCTTCTTTAAAAAAAGGTAAAAAAAAGGCGCCAAGTACACGCGTAGCATGTTAGCTCGAAGAAAGTGGTTATGGAGTAAAGAAGCAGCGTTAAGTATTTGTACGAAATTTTTTTTTATTTCAATAAAATATTTGCATTTTTTATTGTTACTTCTTTAACAGTTTTTAATCTTTGCGATTAACATCTTTGCATTTAAATACCTTGTATTCCTGTGTTGGATTAAAAATTCTGTAATTGTATCTTCTCTTTCTAATTAACGCAATTTAAAGATTTATTTAAAGATCAATCAAGAAAACATTTATTTAAAAAGATACATATCACTTGGGTTGAGTTAGGTAACGGAATTTGGTTATATTATAATGGCTGTAAGGAAAAATGAAGCTATTATGACTTGTGTAAGAAGACACTTAAATACATAGATATTTTTTAAAAATATTGTAATACAACAGTTATTTTCCGAAGAATATATATTCATTTTATAATTAACGCAATTTATAGATATCATTTATTTTTGTGAAAATACAAACATACCACATTGGTTTTTTAGAAGTATAAAAATACCTCATCAGTTTTTTTTAGGTATACAGAGATACTTCGATTTTTTGAGATTATAATTAACGCAATTTATAGATATCATTTATTTTTGTGAAAATACAAACATACCACATCGGTTTTTTAGAAGTAAAAAATACCTCATCGGTTTTTTTAGGTATACAGAGATACTTCGATTTTTTGAGATACAAACATACCACATCGGTTTTTTTTAGGTACAAACATACCACATCAGTTTTTTTTAGGTACAAAGATACCTCATCGGTTTTTTTGAGATAACCACTTTCTTCGAGCTAACATGCTGCGCGCCGTATACTTAACGCCTTTTTTTTACCTTTTTTTTAAAAAGGTAATTTTGTTGTGATATCATTTCTTTTTGTAGTATTAGGGATCATATAAGCATTAAACAGTACATGTTTATAACATATATATTTTGCGACATAGAATACAAATACAACTCACCCACACAACACGCATGTCATAATGACGTTGTAGGAGACGTCTTAAAAGAGACGTCTCTATGACTTGTCAGAAATACGTCTGTATGACGTTATAAGAAAAACGTCTTTCAGACTTTGTTAGAAATACGTCTGTATGACGTCATAAAAAAAACGTCTTTCAGACTATGGCTGGTATTCATAGTCTTCAAGACCGTCTTAAGTAATGTCTTAAGACGCTAATACGGCTCTGTGATTGGTTCATGACATCTTAAGATTGAACTTAAGACGGTCTTAAATAACTATGAATACCGGCCTTTGTTAGAAATACGTCTGTACGACGTTTTAGAAAAAACGTCTTTCAGACTTTGTTAGAAATACGTCTGTATGACGTCTTACAATATGGCGCATAAGGCGTGCTATTTGATTGGCTTAAGCCTTGTGTCCACGATGCTAGAACTGCGTCCGAGTTTCGGTTTAAGCCAATCAACTTGCAGCTCTTACAGAAAAGCAGCAGTTTCATTGGGTTAAACCGAAACTCGGACGCAGTTCTAGCATCGTGGACACAAGGCTTTAGAATGAGGTCACGTGACTAGCGCCTGCATGCGCCGGCAGGCCGGCACGCGCCGGGCTTTTGCGACGTTATAATATATAGTCCAAGAGCTGACGACCAATTTAGGGAATGTATTTTAGGCAAGTTAAAATAACAAAAAAGTAATATTTTATTAATTGGTGAATCTAGAATCCTGAGTCTGGCAGAGGGTTTGCGGTTATTTCGCTACTGCGCAACCTATGACTTTTGCAAAAAAATAAATCAAAAAAATATCTTTTAGGCAACTTGAAATTTGTTTAATCTTTAATTTTAGCATCTATTTAACCCAGAAATAAAAATCCCAGACTATTTTTTGGGTTTTAAAGTATAACCTGACCCCCCCGAATATATTTAATAATTATACCTCAAAAATATACTTTAGGCATTCTGAAATTTTTATAGCATGTTTATTAAATAATATTAAAAATACGTGTAAATCGCCAGACGAATTAAACGGTTTTTAATAATTACCTGACGCGAATAAAGATTTAAAATGAATGCGACAAAAGTCTTATGCGTAGCCATAAGTGCGAGAGAGATAGTTTATTGAGACCTGCCAGCAGCTGACGGGGCCCTGGCTCCTGATATATACTAATATTAATTTTTATAAACGAAGTAAATTTTTAACGTCAATTAACATCAGTTCAATGAAAAATATCGATACAGATTAATAATTTTTTTAATAAGGGAAGGCGTTGTTGATAAGATTATTTTAGCAAACAATTTTTTTAAATATTAATTTTTTTATTGATTAATTAAACTCTTAAAGGTGATGAATTTATATTTTCGTTTTATTCCTCCTCTTCACTGCTCTCTGAAGATTCACTGTCTGGCAGATCGTCTTCACTCTCTGACAGATCGTCTTCACAATCTGATAGATCGTCTTCAATATCTTGTGGTGCTTTGTTTTCCTCGGTACTTTCTCTGTTTGCTGAAAAATAATTTTTAATTAGTGTACAATAAATAATGGAATTATTTGAAATATAAGAAAATGATATTTACTTGTATTTTTTTTTTTGTTTTTTCTTTATCTGATTCCAAAGCATCCAAAACAGAAGGCGGTACACAATCCCCTTCGAACCAGTAAAATTCTAATTTTCCATCTTGAAGGTCCCATCCATTCCTAAAAAAACTATGGGAATTCTCTATTATAAAGACTCACAATATTATAAAGGGAAAGTCTGACAAAACGCAGTACTCAGGTATGAAAAAAAAGGTCGCCTAAAATACAGATTGTTGTTTTACACACTTCTAGTTTTACTAACTTTATAAAATTTTTAAGCGTTGTAAACTTTATTTTTAATACATATATATCAATTTAAAAATAGTGGACTTTACCTGATGAAGATGTTGATGGTTCAGGAAGTGTGCTTGAGGATTTGAGTATATGTTTCATTACTGCTGAAAAATTTCTGTAGCACTGAGCATGGTACCCTTTTGTCGGGGTTACATTTTCAGGTAAAACCACGTCTTTGTATTTTAAGCCATGTTGTTGGCGAACTTTTAAGAAGTTTTTGCATTTTTGTAGTCTGTCTTCATCAAAAATAATCACTTTATCACTAGTGTCTTTTTTACAAATTACACAACTTAAAAGTTTTTTATCCATTGTGATTTGTCAGCACATCAAGAGACACGGTAGTGTCTCGCGTCAAGCCACACGAAAGTAATAATAAGTATATAAGTAATAATAATAAGTCAAGCCACAGGTAACCTTAAACGTTGCTATGTTTGTTATGAAAAATTTAACTCTCCAAAATACTCTGTTACATAGACAGAGTCCGCGCTATACGGTAAACTCGAGTCACGTGGTCTCTCAGCAACCAATCACAGCCCGAGGAGCCAGGGCCCCGTCAGCTGCCGGCAGGTCTCAATAAACTATCTCTCTCGCACTTATGGCTACGCATAAGACTTTTGTCGCATTCATTTTAAATCTTTATTCGCGTCAGGTAATTATTAAAAACCGTTTAATTCGTCTGGCGATTTACACGTATTTTTAATATTATTTAATAAACATGCTATAAAAATTTCAGAATGCCTAAAGTATATTTTTGAGGTATAATTATTAAATATATTCGGGGGGGTCAGGTTATACTTTAAAACCCAAAAAATAGTCTGGGATTTTTATTTCTGGGTTAAATAGATGCTAAAATTAAAGATTAAACAAATTTCAAGTTGCCTAAAAGATATTTTTTTGATTTATTTTTTGCAAAAGTCATAGGTTGCGCAGTAGCGAAATAACCGCAAACCCTCTGCCAGACTCAGGATTCTAGATTCACCAATTAATAAAATATTATTTTTTTGTTATTTTAACTTGCCTAAAATACGTTCCCTAAATTGGTCGTCAGCTCTCCGACTAATACGTAAACGTGGAGTGTCGTGGAGACGATGGTCTCACATTTATTTCGACCCGCAGGGAGGATTGATTCGCCGCGCAATCCTTTGGGCTTAACGAACCCACGGACCCGAGTTTAATAGTGGCGGACTGCAATAACAGTGATATGTGCTGTACGATCTTTCGGAATTCTGCTATGGCGTAACGGTGAAAACGCGCGAGGATGAGCAGAATCGTGAGGCCCGCGGGCCCCTGTAGGGGTGGCCTGTACGTCGTCGAGGGCGAGGTGTGCCTCCTGGTGACGGCAATGCGGCGAGGTGCGCGATGGTCGTCATACTCTCACCAGGTTAGTGGACCTTTTTTTATCACCTGTACGAACTATTCTCGCGAATAAGACGATTATCGTCAATGTTTTGGGCACGTATATCTGTTATTGTTCCTAATCAAACAGGTTGTAGAAATTGTTTGATAGGCGCTCCAAATTTGACAATGAAGCAGAGACAATTCGCAAAAGATCTTAGGCTACAACTACATCTATCGTAATGTTCACCGTAAACGGTCGTAACGCTCGTCGTACTCGCTATCGTAAGCTCATCGTATGAGCTGATTCAGCTTGAACTCTTTACAATAATTACAATTACGACGCTTGTCTGGCGTTACAACATAACCTAACCTGTCAGCTTTCTTGACGTGCAAAGAAAAATGTGTTTATAGATATATTGGCATAGATATACGGTTTACGACGACTTTATTGCTTACGACCACGATCAAAGCGTTGCGATAGATGTAGTTGTAGCCTTAAAGATTTGTTCTCTAATTGTGTAATTTAATTTTCAGGACGACGACCAGGATACTCTCATGAAGGGCTTGAGTACCTTGAAGGAGGTGTTAAATGAGCACCGAGATCTATCCCAATTGGAACCCGCAGTCTTTCTCACTCCCTTTCTGGAAATTATTAGATCTGAAGAAACTGCAGGACCTGTGACTAGTCTAGCGCTATCTGCCGTTAATAAGATAATTTCTTATGGTCTCGTTGGTTATAGCCTCGTTTATTGTGTCAACAAACATTCTTATTTTTGTTGTCCTGTAACGCAACATATGTTGCTTTTCAGATTCTAAGAAAATAAGAAATACTCTAATATAATATACCTTCTGTTGCAGAAAACAAAAATATTAAAAATTAGAGGAGTTACTTTTGCCAAACAAACACGGAATATTGTGAAATATGCCCTTAGCGATGAAATTTGTAAAAAATTATCATGGACTGGTCAGAAAGGATCAATCCCAGTAAAAGATACAGCTAGGATTTATAACGATAATAACAGGTATTTTTTTATGTTCTTGATACTTTAATATACAGGGTGTCACCTAATTTGCTCTCTTTACCATTTACACAGCGATATTTCTTATCCAAAAATTGAGTTAAAAAGTCCTGAGCCATTTTTTCTATAGTTTAGTAAAATAGCGTACACTGACTCATACTACCAGGCGCGCAGCTCACTAATGTACGGCTGCCTAAAGGACAGCACTGAGTAAATTGACTTTACTCAATAGTTACTATTTTACTAAGCATTATAGAAAAAAATGGTTCAGGACTTTTTGACTCAATTTTTGATAAAAAATATTGCTGTGTAAATAGTAGGGGCACGAATTAGGTAACACCCTGCATACATGAAAAATATATGCTTCAAATTTTCAAAATATTCAACCATTGGTTTTGGTCAATTAGAACTGTTATGATATTTTGACCATAAGTTTTGATCCTTCTTAATAGATATAACTTTGAAACTATACCCATAAAATGATACATGCACGCGATTAATTAATCAAACTTGTAAAATACTCAGGAAACTTTATCTTTACTTTAATGATCAATAAGTAGCCTTAAAATTAATGTAATAGAATCATATATTTCTTAAAACATAGTTAACGTGAAATATATTAATTTAAATTTATAGCTATCATATCAAGTTTGTAGCTATTTATTAATTGTTGGAGCAAAAAAGAAATTTAATAGATTGCTAATGTAATTTTATGGATGCATATTTACATTGCAACGTATATCGTAAGATTTTCTTGCATGTGTATTTTCTTACTTCTAAATAATGTCATTAATTAATTAATAATATTACAAACTGATTGCAGAATATGTTGCGGATAAAAAAGGCTGCACTTTACAAGATGTAGGAAAGGTGATTCAGGAGTGGCTACGACATGCTACCGACCGAATGAAGTATAACTCCAAGAAATCATAAATATAAAAATATCAGTTTCAAATATCTTATATAATTCGTTAACATCGATCAAAATAAGTTACATCGATAAAAATAAGCTACTTAAGAAAAATTGTAATATATTGCTACGAAAAGAAAGGCCTGGATCTTTTTAGAACGCGGTTATATTTTGCAAGTTCAAACGAGGAAAGGGAAAAAGTGCGTTGCCGATTGCAACGGGGAGATATAAGAAAGAAAGAAAGAGAATGAACTTTGTGCTTGTGAAATGATACTTATCGGCTTGCGCGATTGGATATTCGCGAAGCTCTCAGATCGAAAACGAGCTTATGTACCTACTCGTACGTTTATTGTTATTACAATACATAACGGCGTAATTTTATCAGATATTAAAGAAGTTCTATTTAGTCTCTATAATTAAGTCTGCGTAAACATAAGAGGCATTTCATCACGATGTTATGCAAACGCACGACGCGTAGATCTGTTTGTTTTGGCTGCACTTCTAGTTTCCGCGTTCAAAATGAAATAACTATATACATACATTTATATATATAAATTCTGCAAAGGGATATCTTCTATAAAAAAGCTACGGAGTTTAAAAAGAAAAATTTGGTGCTGTTGCTTTTTCACGAAATAATGAAATAATAAAATATAATTTGTTAAGACAAACATAATTAATATAAAAAAATTACAATTACTACATATCTATTATTAAACATAATATAACATCTATGTATATATATATATATATAGTAGTAATTGTAATTATATATATATATATATAATGGCGCCGCTGTACACATGTATGTATCTAAAAATAAAAATAAAAAAAAAAAAAATAAAATTGAAAACGTCTCAAAATTATTAAATAAGACGATTTTAATACGTCTTAAAATAACGTATAAACGACGTCTTAATCCATTGTATTAAAGACGTCCTAATCCATTGTATTAAAGACGTCATAATCCATTGTATTAAAGACGTCATAATCCATTGTATTAAAGACGTCATAAATCGGGACATAAGACGTCCTAAAGACGTAAAAACTACGTCTTTCTGAAACCTTTTTAAGACGTCTAAGGGATTTTATGACGTCTTTCAAACGTCTTTATGACGTCATAATGTTATCTGGGTATATTTTTCATCTCCACAATTAATCTACGCGTTTAATATAGGTGAAATTGTTGGTGATCTTCCTGTACACAATCATGCTGCTGATGTTGCTCAGGTCGAAGCTAGGAAGGTTAAAGAGAAACTAAAAAAGAAGGCGAGCAAGGGTTGTTAGAATAATAGTGTAATGATTTCTAAGGTTTTGAGTAAAGTGTCATCGCCAGTCCGTGTTCAGCTACCACCAATTACATCATTGACACGCATCGTTCAACGGGCCAGAAAGAATGACGAAGCTGTTATAGTAAACCCAAAGACACTCCAAGAATTGGTTATACCAAATATGTACCGGATGACTAACGATGATGAGTTATTTTTGTTGTATGATAGCGAGGGTGGTGCAGATCGTTTCGTTATTTATCCTACTGCTAAAAACCTGGAGTTGTTGGCAGAATGTGAGTTGTGGTATTGCGATGGTACGTTTAACTCAGTGCCTCTTATTTTTAAGCAATTATACACCATTCACGGATTGTATCGTGATAAATTATTGCCGTTAGTGTACATACTGGCTCCTAATAAGTCCGAGAAACTATATTCATCCGCGTTGTCTGTTATTAAACGCCATCAACCAAATTTAAAGCCAAAAAGAGTAATGGTGGATTATGAGCGTGCGTTTATTGTTGCCTTTAGGAGTAAATTTCCTGACTGTGCTATTTCTGGTTGCCTTTTCCGCTTCAGTCAGTGTATTTGGCGTCACGTGCAATTTTGTGGTCTACAACAAAACTATAATTCTGATTTGAGCTTTTGTTTAAACATTAAAATGCTTATGGCCTTAGCATTTGTTCCTGTGTGTGATGTACTTGAGGCGTATGAGGAGCTTATTGTATCCCCGTTTTTTGAAGATCATGAAGATGCATTAAACGATTTAATTCGATACTTTGAGCGAACCTGGGTTGGTGAACGATGTCGTACTGGCAACAAACGTAAGAAGCCGATGTTCGATTTAGGTTTGTGGAACTGTTATCAAGCAATTATCGATGGTGTCATGCGTTCGAACAATGGCGTTGAGGGTTGGCATTGCTCATTTAATAACAAAGTTCGCGTAGTTCATGCAATATTCAGCAGCTTCATGGATGCGATTAAGGGTGAGCAAGTTCTCACGGAAACAACGATTGTTCAATTGAATACAGGGGTTAATGTTGTTGCCAAAAAACGAAAAAGGTATGCAGATAAAGATGAGCGAATCAAAAATATTGTGACCAAATATGATCAGACTACAAAAATAAAATATTTAAAACATGTAGCGTCTGTATTGTCCGTGTAATAATTAGGCGTTTATGGTATCGATTATTTATTGTTCCACTGTTACTTCGATGTCTAAAAGATGTTATTACAAATATATATTTATTATTATTGTTCTACGGTTACCTCGATTTCTAAAAGATATTACAAATATATATTGATCAATAATTAAATATGATTTTCACACACAGTTTCTTTTACGCATACACCTTCCACGCTGAAACCTGAATTTGACGGGCGTTTTGTCGCGGATGTAATTGGTTCAAACGATTTGTCATTCGGATCATTTGTCTTCTGGTTTTTTCGTCTCCGGATCAAATGTCGCGGATCAAACGTCGCGGATCATTTGTCTTTGGGCCACCTGTTACGACACCCAAACAAGTAAGTAACTATTATATTCTAAAAGTGTTGTATATTAATAATAAGAAATGAGGCTTAACTTGCCTCAGACAGGGACAAATTTTACACGAAGTGGACATGCTGGGCGAAGTACTAAGTCAGCCTGTAGCCTCAGATTCTTTAAATAATCGATGGGCTCCAAATAGTAATTCTGTATCAGAGGAGCTATTAACGCCTTTATTTGTAGTAAGGCGTATTGCTGACCTAGAATTCGATATGTGTATATTTTTTGCGACTTAATATAATCATATAAGAAGGTATTTAAAAAATCCTAGTTTACCTAAACAATTACGCGGTCCAGCACTAAATGGTAGATAAGAATAGGGATAACGATTTTGACTCCTCTCTGGCAAAAATCTATCGGGATCAAATGTCTCAGGATTTGGCCAAAAATTAGGATCCCTGTGAACTCCATATATGTTAAGGACCACAATTGTTCCCGCCGGTACTAAATATGACTCTAAAAAATATATTATAAACAAAATACAATTAATAAATAATTATAATAACTTTATTATAAACTGAAAAACATACATCATGCAACATGTAATAAATATTTTAGATACATACGTAATTTAACGTCTTCCCCAGCAACTCGCGATATTAAAAATACGCTTGGATATAGACGCAAAGCTTCTTTTATACATCTATTTAAATATGTTAAATTTTGTAATAATTTTTTATTAAATTTTTTTCCATTCTCTTGAAAAGCTGTGTTTATTTCGTTTCTGACACGATCCTGTAAATATTAATAATATTAATTAAAATTTTTATATACAAATATATATATATGTATAAGTACCTGACGTCTGTCTGTCTCATCGCGAACTACTCATTCATTAATGAACCGATTTTCTCAAAACCGGTGCCAAAATTTGTTTAATTTTTGGGGGATGGCAACATTGTATATAATTTTTTATTACCAATTTTTTTGAAACCTAACCTGTTCCAAAATTTTTCTAATTTTTGGAGAAATAATAAGTAGGAGAGACCGGGGCGAAGTCGTCACTATTTGTTCGGTGCCGATTTTTAACAACAAAACAAACAATTTTAGTAAAATGTGGTATACCGTTATGAAGAGTGAACCCTTGGCTACAAAATTTATAAGGGCATTTTTGGTCTACGTTGTTTTGTTCAACCGGTATAGAGTAAAAACGACAAAGGTGCAAAAATTGAAATGTCAAAATTGCCGCGGCGGAGTCGTCACTCCATTCTCGAACTGAATTTTAAATAATAATTCATAATTCCGATCATGAAAAATGATATAGGATACATTTTATTAATTATTTTTTAATAGAAAAATGGAAACATTAATTAAAAACTCGATGACGGAAAATAATTACAAGAAAAGCGCACGCACTTATGTGCCCTACGCTCGCACGTTTCTCACGTCAGCTCTATTTTGTCATCTCTGAGCACACGCAGCACATATTATCAAGTCCTCGCCGGAATCCGACCACTGCTGCTTTTTGACTTTGATTTTCGCCGGAAGCCTCCATGATATGGCTTGGTGACGACTTCGCCCCGGACACAAATTTCAAGTTTGGTCGCTCATAAAATATTAGAAATCAATGAAAATAAAAAAAACTTCACTGGATTCGTGTTCAGCATGCACTCTTTAGAATCACTTACTTTGAGATTCGGAGACACAATAATATTTAAGATATTACAAATTTTCGACACGCAAAAAATTTTACTTTCGACCTCCGAAAACACGTTTGCCTCGATAAGAATCACAACATGGTACATAACCTCACTAAACTCCGTTGGTCACGTGGGCACCGTAAATAGCGTTTACAGTATTAATGGCGAGTTCACACAACATACAGATTTCGAGATAATTGCAATGACGACTCCGCCCTGGTGACGACTTCGCCCCGGTCTCCCCTATTATAATGTCTGTCCGTCTGATCGCAAGCTACTTATTCATTAATGGACCGATTTTCTTGAAACCAGTGCCAAAATTTTTGCAATTATACGGGGATGGGTTTAATTGTTCATTAATGGACCGATTTTTTTTTAACCGGTTCAAAAAATTTTCTAATTTTTCTGATTGCGAACTACTCATTCATTAATGGACCGATTTTCTTGAAACCGGTGTCGAAATTTTTCTAATTTTTCGGGGATGGCGATAATGGGTTTAATTTTTCATTAATGTACCGATTTGCCGATTTTTTTAAACCGGTCCAAAAATTTTACTAATTTTTTGAGAATGGCAACAATGGGTTTAATTTCTTATTAATAGACAAATTTTCTGAAACTTGGTCCATTTTTTCAGTTTTCTATACCAATGTGTTCAGAATGTTTTAAAACATCGAAAAATCACATTTTAAAAAAATGGGTATGTACCCAGCTAACACAATAGCAAAACTGCTTAGCATTTGGCATCAATCTGCCGTCAATATGTTCGGTAAATATATTTTCGGAACATATTGATGACAGATTGATGCCAAATGCTAAGCAGTTTTGCTATTGTGTTAGCTGGGTATGTTTCACCCGCTGAGGATGATCTAAAAGAAAGACGGTGATTCGTTCGATTTAATATGATTTAATAAATAAATAATTTTAAAATAAGTTTGTTGCGTCTAAATATCCATATTTGAAATGCTTGAGTTAATTCGCTATTAATTTTCTATTTGATTGACATATAAGCACCGAACTATACGATGTATAATTCCCCGCGTAGCGAACAAAAAGCTAGTATATGTACATATTGTGTACACAACCATACTCTTATTTAATAAATTAAAAATTTAAATTCATATCGGAAAGACGTTATATATTGCCAGTCACAGTCGAGTTAAAAGTACTTTAATTGTTATTCTATACTGGCAGAAGAAATTTATTATTCTGTTATTATACACCTTCGATGAAGAAATGGTGCTCCATCTGATAGTTGTTATTGCGATGAAATATCACCACAGCCCCAGTGGTCTAACTGGCACGACACCCGCACGGTATACGGGAGGTTCCAGGTTCAAATCCTGGCTGGGGTAATATTTTTTCGCAATAAAAATTCAAACTATTTAATATAGAAAATTACATCAACTGACCAAAACCCATGGTCGAATTTAATAATGTCTCGATGATTGATCCGGAAAAAGTGCTGTGTGAATCCGACAAACCAAGTTGGCTCACAGTTTTTTCAATGTTCATATCGGAAAGACGTTATATATTGCCAGTCACAGTCGAGTTAAAAGTACTTTAATTGTTATTCTATACTGGCAGAAGAAATTTATTATTCTGTTAAAAATTTAATATTTTGTAACTTTAATATATAACTGTTTAAATCACTAAAATTACTAAACTTTTTTTCTAAGAATGCCTTTTATTTATATTTTATTTATAACAATAAATACCTGAATGTCTTTATGCTCAGCTAATAGCATCAATAGATAGGTTAAGTTCAACGCCGTAGTATCATGACCCTGTAATCACATATATACCTTAATATACGTTCGAATAATTTATAAAAAACCAAGAAAATTTAGAAATACGTACAGCAAACATAAAACCATCAATTTGCTCCTTGACATCTAAATCAGTTAGACGACCTTCTCGATTGTCTGTTATTAGATGATCCAACAATGAAAGTTGGATCCGTTTTCCATTCGCCTCTGTGTCATTTGTGTCTGTCGATGTGATACTCCTTCTCAATAATCGACCGTTGGTGCGTTCATGGTACAGTTTTCTTTCCGCAATAATCTATGTATATATAAAATTAACACTTTTTTAATAATGATTTATATGAATATACCAACCACTAACAAAAAATAAGATAACACTTTTACGTACGTGGTTAGTAAATCCATGTAATATTCTTAGAATCTTTGCCTGTTCTTTGCCTTTTGATGTTAAGGAGAATATCCAGTCGTTGTGCAACCACTGCCTCAGTAACCTAAACCATAATTACTAAATAATGATCTCATTACAATTATTTATTTATTATTATATTCATAAATTACCTATAAATAAAAAGTTCGCAAATCCGATGAACAGCTTTTCGATATTGCTGCTGGAATTCACCGAGGTCACGTAGAGAAGTACCCATGGCAGTTTCTAAAAAGAAATTTGTAAAAGTACAATAATGTTATTGTACATGTTTAGAATAAAATTTTGAATAAAATGTGTTTGTAATACCGCATATTGCATTCAACGTATGTTCACTAACAAACGGTATTAAATCTTTTACAACTGTGCCTTCTGTATTTTTCAAAGACATTGTCATGTTTTCACCCTCCTTGATCAAAATCTCAGCATGTTGCTGCAAAATATTAAAATGAAGTGTGGGAGTTAATGTTTTCCGTATTGAATGCCATTTGGCGCCTGAAACATAAATAATAGACATTTCTAGTAATATAAAACTGCCAAATTTCGAGCAATTAACAGATGTTAAAAATATATTTAATAATTTCAATAAAGGTATACAGTCGTGTTAACGTTTCGAGCCTTACTTGGCCTTCTTCAGAACAATAAAAAACTATAAGGAATAACGCATTACAATATCTCGTATTACTTTACAATAAAAGTATCAGATTCGATCCAACGCTACAGTTTACATTAATCAGATCTCACCCATGTATATGGACAATTAGTCATAGTGAAATCGGAAGTATATCGTCGGGTATTCGTCAAGTTACAAGCAGAATCGGACGTTTCCTTCGTTGCATGACTTATGTGTGAGTGTGTCCATGAAACCCGTGCAATTGTAAGACCTTTGTCGCCAGACCATCTTAGTGGCAACTATATCGAAAGATAGAAATTCCGTAAGAACAACGCGAATTTAATTATTGAGTTTAAACTCATAAACGGACTCACATAAGCGGTCAATGCAACAAGAACGAAGGTGAATTCCTTCCATCGTCTTCCAAAAGCGTGTGCTCATCGCGAAGGATTACAGACGACTGAGACAATACTCGCATCGCAAGGGCACAGCAACCAATAGTCATTGTTATTAAAAAGATATTTATGATAACAAATTCAAAATATCAAAATAGGCATCGTTCAGTAATTCCGTGTCCTTGTTTAAATTTATACCATTTGGCTGCTCTTTAATGTGTATCATTTCTGCGGTCAATCTTTTTTTGTAATTATGCTCAATTTCTAAGATGCGTGCATTGTCCCAATCAAATGAGAAATGAATGATTGAATTTGGTGATATGTTCTGAGACAACCGAATGTTTGGACTCATCCAATCTGATATTGTCTTTATGTTCCTTTAATCTAGTGTGTAATTGCCTCTTAGTCTGACCGACGTAAGAGGCATCACAATTCTTGCAACAGATTTTGTATATTACGTCATTGTTGGAAAAATGGGCGTTCTTATCCTTCTGATGCTCTATTCAGTTTATTTAGAATACGGTATCCCACCGAATTTTCTGATTTGTTGACTGCTGAGGCGATGATTTCAGAAGTAGATTTTAAATATGGTATAACAATTGTTCTGAAGAAGGCCAAGTAAGGCTCGAAACGTTAACACAACTGTATACCTTTATTGAAATTATTAAATATATTTTTAACATCTGTTAATTGCTCGAAATTTGGCCGTTTTATATTACTTAGCTGTTGCTTTGTCGAGCGAAATTATATTGTTATTTGTTAATAGACATTTCAGACATTTCATGGACAAGAAATTTTTTTGTAACTAAAAGAAAATTTTTTAAATTATTATTATGTACTTTACCTTCACTAATTAAAATACCATTGCCCATCCATGGACGTAGAACATCATAAATAAAGTTCTTGTTGATGTGCTGCGTGCTGCTTAATATTGTCTGAAATCACAGAAGATATTCAATTAATTTAGATGCAATGTGAATAATTAATTAGTTGATTTGGAAATTGTTTTATTTGATTATTATCTCTATAAGACTATGAATAAATATGCTTTCGCAAAATAAAACTAAGCAAAATCACACCTAAATATCTAAATCGCTGGTGTATGAACTATAAGAACATTAACAGAAAATTGAATTTTCAAAATATTTTATTACCTTTAAATCGTCCGGATGACGGATCAATACTAAGGGGATAGAGAATCCCCAAAGTTTAACAATAGGATAGTACTGGTCAATTAGACTGATCAGTAACTTCCATTGTTTCTCTAAAAAAATATATATAATATGAATATACAGAAATATTATAAACATTGATACAAAAATACGTGGTAATATATCTTAAACTGAAATGTTTGTAAATATTACTTTTGCGTATATGTATACAAATTAAGGAAAACGTTTAATTTATGCAAATTTATGAAAAACTTGAACTTACCTCGTGGGCCTATATATTGCAGTAGATTCCCAAAAATCGGATAACCTGATGGCCCTGGTATAAGATTGATCAGTCGCCCATTTCTTCCATAATGTATATAATAATGATATCCCAATACGATAAGTATGAATAATACAGTAATGATGTAAAGAAAATACATTGTTGCTCTGCAAAAAAAATATGTAGTTGCATATTACAAATTGCATAATTTTGCTTCCTCATAGAGGAAGCTTTGTTTTCGTAAAAAAAGTTCTTTTTTTAGTTGCCGCTGCCAAAATGTGTTCAGAATGTTGTAAAACGTCGAAAAATTGCATTTAAAAAAATGTTCGCGTGTGTGTGTGTGTGTGTGTGTGTGTGTGTGTGTGTGTGTGTGCGCGCGCGCGCGGATTTGATGTACGTAGTTGCTCTAACTTCCGAAAAGTTTGAGATATCGGGATGCATTTTTTTTTATTCGATAGAGTATCATGTAAGGAAGGTTGGGATTGAATTTGGCGATGATCGGTAAAGCGGTTCTTTTTTAATAAAATTTAGAATGTTTGTAGAAATGTTGGTGGTTGCTCTAACTTCCGCAAATTTTGAGATATCGGTCTATTTCTAATTTTATTATATTCTTCAGTCTTTTCTACCCTATTTTATATATAAATCTTTAAGATTTGGTTGATTAAACTCAGATGCTGTCTTGTAAAAGTTACAGAGAACGAGAAAGTGATCTGTAGCGCAATTTATATTATAGGCAAGTTATGCTAAAATATTAGTTGAATCGAGTCCATTATCAAGAGACACGTACTATGTTTACGCGACCGTTACTTCTGTAGTAACTTACGATAATTCACTCATTTACGCGGAGTAAATTATCGTAAGTTGCTACAAAATCCCGCTTACGCGAAGGAATTACCGTAAGTTACTACAAAAGTAACGCTTGCGTAAATGTAGTACATGACTGATAGTGTGTGTGTGTGTGTGTGTGTGTGTGTGATCATCAATATATCATATAATATTATTTTTTATAGATTAACCGGAGGAAGCTGGATACCGTGGAGATCTTTAAGAAGGAAGGTGCATCCAAAATCACACATGTATGCATATGCTGTAAATTGCTGTCTTGTAAAAGTTGAAGAGAACGAGAAAGTGATTTGTAGCGCAATTCATATTGTAGGCAAGTTAAAATATTAATTGATTGAGTCTATTATATTATGATAGACGTTGATTTTATATCTTGGTGTCTGGAAATAAATATGAATTATTCACGAAAGCAATAGTAACAAGAACATAAATTTTGGTAAATTTTAAAGGGAAAAATAAAAACACTTTTATTTATAAATCGACCCCAAACTATCGATCAAGCCTACTTAGAACTTGATCCGTTCACTCGTTATTGAGATCTCAACATCTCGAGTACTCGCAACTCGTCGCGTCGCGTAAAAGAGTCACGGCGTTTATGTAATGCTTCATACTGAAATAACGTCTTTATTACTTCGTGAATTTCTACATCTTGCTTATGACTGTTTGGTTTATCTACTTGCTTATGTATTGCCATGATTGTACATTCTTGTTTATTTAATGTTGGTTGAACATCAAGCGGATTTCTATTTAAAAAATCAGCTGTAATATTATCACTTCCTTTACAATATTCAATAGTAAAAGAGTATTGCTGGATTAACAAATTCCATCGCATGAGACGAGAATTATAATATGATGTAGATGTGAAAAATGTTAAAGGCTTATGATCAGACACGATGTGAAAATGTTGTCCGAATAAATATGTCCTTAACTTAACCAACGCGTAGACAATTGCTAACATCTCCTTTTCCGTAGTTGTATAATTTATTTCATATTTTGTTAGACATCTGCTTACTATCGATACTATTCTTCGATTATTTTTGTCATTAAACCAGTTGCATGAAAAATTTTTATTGCTACACGGTACAATGAAAGAAATGCTCATTAAATGGCACTTTGCGTATCTAAGATTTGAAACATTTATCACTAAGCCAAGCTCCCGAAAATCTTGGCTTCAGATTTTTTTTAATTTATTAATTGTTTCCATGTTAAAATAAAAATATCTAAAAACAGAATATAAAACAAGTGTGATAAATAAATTAACGCTAGCTAGTCACACTTATTTTCGAGTCCTTGAGTCGCCACATTCCGGTCCGTGAGACTGCTTCACTTTGTCACATTGTAATTTTTATTTTAATTAATATTCAGCGGTTCGCTGGACTGAAATGTGGCGGGCTGGGATTAATTAAACAGTAAGTATGAGATTATACGACCGTCTAAGATATATACAATCAAACAAAGGGAAATGCCGTAATCGGTCAGGACTGGATCTTGCTTGTCCGAATAATATATATAAATTCTTGAGTGACTTTCTACGTACACTCTTTGCCAAGGCGGACCACGCGCCGTTACCAACGGTCATAACGCAGTCTCAACCAAAGCCAGAACGATACAATCACACAATTAAATTGATATCAATTTAATTATATTAAATACATATAGGATAGGATACAGGGGATATAAAGAAAATGTTGCGAAAAATAACACCCCAGCCAGGATTCGAACCTGGACCTCCCTCATTCCGTGACGGGCGTCTCACCAATTCGACCACCGAGGCATGTGGTGATATTCATCGCAACATTAGTTATTAAACAGACCCTTAATTAAACAGATTAAAAACATAAATACCTGAATATAATTCGTCACTTGATCTTTACGAGACGAAGATTCGTCAGTTCGCCAATAGCACAATTCAAGATAATTTAACAGTTAAGATGAAATATACTGTCACTGGGGAGCACTCACAATGAATGGCAACTGGCAAAAAATCTGCGAGTTTTTATAGGGCGCGAACACTATAGCCACTGCCTGATTACATCATGCTTTTGGCGTTTACGAGCTCTGGCGAAATCCATTCAATACAAAGTAGTTTCCCACATAGCTCAAAACTAGAAATGTTTTAAGGTTGACATAAAAAGTTTCTAAATAACACTAAAGCCAGATCTACAATGTGTTCTTTGATTCCTGTTTTCTATTTTTAACCTTTTGCGACTATCTCGTATTTCGCAATTCCGTCGTGTAACGTGATGTTTCTTGTCTTCTGAAGCTCGTCAATTTTTATCTTGGGCGACAAAGTTCTTATTCTTTAATATATTTATTTCTTAATAATCGTAATGTGTTTTATTTTCTTACTTATCATGAAGTGATATTTTATGTGCAATGATAATTATATTTAATATTTTTTTATATTTTATATTCAATTTTTGGTAATTATGCAGTATAGGGGAGGCACCTCCGATGACCTTGACCTTGACATATGTTGTCAAGGTCACCCTCCTGAGTGACCTTCAGAAGGTTTTAGCCGTCGCTCGCTATTCGTTAAAAAGTTATTAACAAAAAAAATTTGGAAAATATAGCAGCTATTTTGAGTATTGGAAGGCATAAATGACTAATATAAAAGGGACATCCTCTCCGATGACCTTAACCTTGACATATGTTGTCAAGGTCACCCTCCTGAGTGACCTTCAGAAGGTTTTAGCCGTCGCTCGCTATTCGTTAAAAAGTTATTAACAAAAAAAGTTTGGAAAATATAGCAGCTATTTTGAGTATTGGAAGGCATAAATAACTAATATATACGTGTGTGTGCCGATAACATTTTCATGGCCAATTGCTGCCTCTATGCCCATTAACGATATTAATCGTTCCTCTATTTCTAGCAGAGGAGTACTGCTTGCGCCTCCTCCTCCTGTACCTCCCTGATAACTTTTTAATTTTGCCGCTTTTGCTTTAACATCAACGCGCCAGTCTCGCCATGACTATAAAGTATAGAACATTATTATTATAAAAGTGATAACTATAAATCATGTACTATTTATTATACATATATAAATGTTACAATTATAGTCCTTACTTTAATCCATTTATCGACAGTTTTTGTAGTCCCGTTTCCACAACTATTGAGACTATCGGAAAGTTGCTCCCACAGCATTCTGCTTCTTTTCTTTGCGTCTGTACCTTGCACTCGATTCTGTGCAAGATCTGGGTGTTCCTCCATAAATTGCAACAACAAAAGTCGCTGCTCAGATGTAGTCTTTTTGCGTTTCTATTTAAAAAAAGAACATTTAAATATATATAGGACATAAATATACGTAATGTATATAATATATATAATATATATAGTATGTATAATATATATTAAAATAATAATTATATATTAAAATGATATTTACAAATAATCATATTTCAGAGCCTATTTTTAATTTATGTATATTTTTTGCAGAAATATTTAAAAATATATCGTTGTGTGTGCCATTCTGTGAAAATTCACTATGTCTAAAAGTAATGTTTTGAGGAAAACGCATTTTATTAGATTTTTTATTTTTTTAAAATTTTTTTTACGGCATATTAAATAAAGGTTAGCGAATTAATTTATCAAGTCTTGTGCACTTCTCTATGATTATTTCAGTAATTTTTAATAAGATAAATTTAATATATATATAATATTTAATATATATATATATATTATATATATTTTTGTAGATAATTAGTATTATTAAGATAAATATTTTACTTACATTTTCTGTCATGTTTCTGCAGTGTGACACTTACAAATGACGCGTTTTTTTGCACTGTGATTGGTTGAAACTGTCCGTTTCGCCCGTTCCGCTTGTTCCACTATTCACATTTCGCATCTACCAAAACGTACGAAAACCCGATTCCATTCCGATTTCGACAAAATTCATAATAGCTAAAAGACGCGAACGGAATTGTGATCGAAAACTCACCGATCGGAAACGTGAGATTCCGATCGGAATCATAAAAGTTACATAATAGCTGCCCTGTTATGCTTTCACAGCGTGAATCTGAGGAGACAACCAATGTTGTACTTCCTGTATTGTGCTGTATTTTTAATATGTTGTACACCTCTCTAGTAATAAAAGATAAAAGATTAATGAGCATTAAAAAGTTATTAATAATATTATCAACAAAAAACGCAATTTTTTTTATTTTTTTTCAAATATCTCGAAAACTAAGCACGATAGGGTAACTAACTATACGTACCTTTTTCGTAGAGCGTAAAATTATGTACAATAATGATCTAAACAACATTTATCGTCAAGTCAGTCATTTAGCTTGCACGCGCCGTCAAAGTCCGAGACTCAGATCCCGAAAACCTTCGATTTCATCGTTTTTTTGATGTTGCGTCGGTGATTTTTTTCCGTCATTTAAAATGGAATTAAAAATTCCCAAAAAATCACACATCATCTGAGAACTACAAAGAATACTTTTCAGGGTGTAACCGATTTTTTAGACCCTTTTTCTTTAGTTTGTAGCTATGTAAGCAAAAAATTTTGATTTTTTGGAATAGTCTTAATTTTTCGCTGTTTTCAGGCCTTAGAATTTATTTAAGACGAATTTTATCGTATGCATCTTGTTGTGGTCGAAATTTGCAACAAAAAAGGACCCTTGTATTTTTTTCATACGACAAACGCTGATTTTTTTATTGACACGCAAAGTTATCCAATATTGCGTACAGGTCGGATAACGCTTGTTTTACACTAAAATAATTATTTTTTATTAAAATTTACGTAATTTTTCGCATTATTATTGAACCATATTGCAAAGCCGTTTTCAACACATTCTCTTATGTTTACTTATTTATTAACAAATTGTTTATTTAAAAATTATTATAAACAATTAGAAAAACATGTTATATTCGTTGTACTCGTCTTATTTCAACTCGAAAAATGTTTTTAAAAAATTTATTCATGTGTTATTTATAACATTTATTCAAACATACAGTGCATCTTTTGACTATTTTTCGCACCATCTCTGAGCCAATGGTGCGTTTTTTGTGGTTTTCCCAGTAAGCCTAATCCACAAGTATTGAATATATGTCCTTTCTATGTGATTATTTGGACATTCCTAGCACGGTAAAAAAAATGATTATAGTTTTATTTCTGTTCTTAAAAATCGGCTTTCCACCTGAGATTCATAATGAAAGTGTTTTTTCATCCCTTTTACTCCTAAGAATTAGAAAAAAAATCACCATTCATCAATTTTGAATTTTACTATTGAAAAAAAAATAAAATCGAAAAAAGTGGTTTTTTTGAAAACCTCGAAAATCGTTTGAGATAAAGAGCTAAAAGTTTAGCTGAATTATTTTTATTTAATGTCAAATCGATCCCTCAAGTGCAAATCGAAAAAGCCGCGGGGGCAGATTTCCCATACAAACCAGGCTATACCCTTTCTCGAAAAATTTTTTTCGCGTTTTTTCAACATAAAAAAATTTTAAAAAGGAGAAAAAAATTATTGGATTATAAAGAGGAAGTCTTAAACTAAATTCCAGTTCAAGGTTTGAGTCGATACATCAAAAAGAACGCAAATAGCAACTGTTTTTCTGCGTGGGGTCCATTGGACCCCATGTGACCACTACGTTATTTTTAGGAGGTGTGACCACAACGGGTTAAAATACCGTATTGGCAAGTTACTCTTTTTGCAACTTTTACGATGTTCTCACTACACGACAAAATGACAACTGAGATTGACTGAGATAAGACAGTATTGCAACCTACATAATTCACTAAATGATATGGCACAATAGCGACACAACTGTTCTCTCGGGTGAGTTCGTGAAACCGATTTAAATGTGAATAGTACATGTAACAACCTTTTTCCCTGTACGAATAACTCAAAAAGAGCGATTTTTGAGTTTTGTCATTGTTGCAGCAAATGAGCGACTTATTATTCGCTATAAAATCGGCGTTTTGCTCTCATTTACCTTAAGTTTCAAATTGTACATCTGAAAAGCGTTATTCTTGACTTAAGATAAATCGTTTTCTCATAAAGGAAGAAATCTTTCTCTATTTTTTAATACGCTTTACGTATTTTCTTTTAAGCATAAGAATATTTAAATATCTAATTGTTATTTCTCTTAAAAAATTTATTACTTCTGAGTAACTAGGTGAATCTCGTAGAAAGATTGAATAAGTGCTATGTTTCAAAATTTAATTTCAATTAACGCAGAGATATCTAACAAAACGGATTGTTTAGAAAATAATTTTTGTAAAATACACAGTTTATTTTTTTGTATTTGTTTAAATCTTCATGTGTTGAAAATGGTTTATGTCTTAGCGAGAGTTCTATTTGTTATCGAAATTTTCTGTAAGAAGATACTTCTGACAGAAGTAACATGTAATTCTTAGTGCAAGAAAAAATTATTTCTATTATTACGATGCGTAAGAATATTCCACGCGACGCGCGCGAAGACGCAGCACCGCCGCGGCCGGGCCGCGCGCCACCGCCGCGTAGCGTTGAACGTAGCGGCGGAGCGCTCACGCACACTACCAGGCGCGTGGCTCACTGACGTGCGCCCGGCTAAAGGTCGGCGCTGATTGGATTGACTTTACTCAATAATTACAGCTTGGTAAAGCATTATAGAAAAAAATGGTTCGGGACTTTTCGACTCAATTTTTGATAAGGAATAACGCTATGTAGTTAGTGCGCGGTCTTTAAGGAACACCCTGTATATACATATATATATATATTTTTTTAATTTTCATAACATTGTCTATACATTTTTGAATTATAATCCTTGTAAATACTTGGGACGAGATGTTTGGATTTCTACAGATTGCTACCATCTAGCTATGAGTAACATCAGATCGAACGCTGTATTCGTTAGAAACTTAGCGGTTGCTGTATTTGGTGAGAAACTGTTAACGAAATGTACTTTGAGCGGGCGCGGTAGCAACATGAACAATAAGACCAAAAAACCAGAAGGCGGAAAGCTTGATCAAAGAAAGGTGTTAGCTATCAAAAGTACGTATTGTTTGAATGAAGGGATGTACAAAGGTGACCACGTGGCCATTTATGTTCTGTGATCGAGGAACATCTGCCTTCTCTTTAAAATTAAGTAGAGTTATAAGTTTCAGGGAAAAATATGTACAATATAAAAGTGGTAACGTGGTCACTAAGGCACGCCCTTCAGTAAATCATACAATTAATTCCATGAGCAGAAAATGTTATTCAATCATGTACCATTTCAGACTTCTATCGGTATTGATTAATGACCGAAAGAGATATGGATGACATTCAAGCAGATATGGAAGCACTAAAAACGTTTGACTACATCCGGAAAAAATTGCTGATATAAAAACTCTCCCACGAGGCAAGTTACTGCTACATTATTTTCAATACAGTGACCCATATTTCTTTTTATATTATTTTACATTATAATTGTGTTTGTAGGTGATAGAGAGACTCGAGGAGAAACACAGGAGGAGAAACGTGACGAAAATGAAGTGCCCGAAAAAGTGTGAAGATTTGGTCAGTCCCTGAATGAAGATCAGATTGAAGACGATAAATTTCCAGATGAAGCAGAACCTACTAACGAAGATCAGGAAGGCCTTTCCGAAGAAGAATGACAGGAAGGAATGGAAGCCTCCTTACCAAATTGGGAAGTAGACATCCGGAACCCAGCGAGAAATGACCCATCGAATCGACGTCGAATTGACGTCGAAATCATCGATATTACATCATATCGAAATAATGCTCGAAATTTGAAGCTTATTTCGATGTTTGTGCTTTATGACATTTTTTAAAAGAAGAGATTATTTGTGACATACATTTATCACGCCAGACTGTAAACAGGCAAATTATGTATTTTCTGTTAAGACATCGATATTTCATCATTTCGATATCGATTCAAAGCTATTTTGATTTGCCTGTCAAATATATAACATTGCCATTATACAGATTGCAATATGAATAAAAAATTATATTGTATTGGCAGACATGGATAATGTAAATGTTTTATGATTTGTGCATTATAATAATTGCGTTACAATATTAATTTTTTAGGCTTCCATTTCCATTAAATAATTACTTTTTATATAACTGTAAAAGTCACAACAAAATTCCTGTTTGTAATCTGACAATTATGAAAATTAAAATATTATATAATAGGTACATTTTCAGTATTACATCCGCTCATTTATTAAACAAGAAGTTAATTTAAATTAAGCAACTAATTAAATTATTAATATTAAATATTAATACAATAAGATATTTGTATTTACATTTATCAAAATAAAAAATAAGTTCAATTATGAAAATAAATATTAATAATTGGACTTATTAAAAATTAAATAATATGTTCAGATATTGCGCTCGAATTCTTTTCGAGTCGCCACTCTCAAAGAGCCCCCACCTCCTTCCTCACTCGTTAGGTGTCATGGCCGCACTTGCTTGCGTTTCTTCGAACGTGTCGAGTCCGTGACCTCTTTCTTGATCGTTGCGGCACGTGTTCTGGAGACCAACCGAGCGAGAGTCGGATCACCAGGAAGAACTCACCGCCAGGAAAGGGAGAGCTGCGGCAGCTAGCGTCCGAGAGAGAGGATCGAGGCGAGGAGTCCGGTCCAGCAAGCGGGGCCCTTAAGAGATTCTCATTGGGACGCCATATTTGAAGACAGACATTAGTCAGAAAAGTACAAAGGCCTCTGCTAGAGTTTATATTCGGCTTGAGATCTGAGAATTATTTTCATTCTTGTGGCTCTGGCTTGAAATTTTAGCCCAAGAACCGATCTTATAGACATTAATGCAGGAGGCCCCCCCTCTCTTTTCATTTTTCTTTCTTACTTTTTTTTTTATAATCGGTATTACGTTTCAGTAAACATTTGGACTCACATTTTCAATCAGTAATCCAGACATCTTAATTCCGTCCTGTAAGATCTGGTTTTTTATTTCAGTTCATTTATTTTCTATTCTATCTTCAGGACAGATTACTGATTTGGTTTGCTTTCATTTCAAATAATGTAACAACTTTTTAGTTACTCTCAATATTTCTTTCACGTCAATATATTTTCTTTTTTTTTTTTGTAAAAATAACTACACATAATACAGACAAAATTGACTTCAAAGGAACTTTCTTTCTGTCGCTCACTTATCTAAGAATTCTAGACAAACCTGCCGTGTTTGCCATTATTTTTTAAACATAATTAAATTAAATAAAAAAATTAAATAATTAAAAATAAATATTAAAGACAGAAGGTAAAAAAGTTTATATATATGTATATAGGCACCTATATACAGGCATTATACTAATTATAATTGTATTCAGACGAAAGCTGCTTTGCAACTGCAGTTATAAAATTGTTAGATTGAACGAACTTACCTGTGAAGTTCGATCCTAATTATGCCCTATGTCTCGTCCGGATGGAATAACTATGTAGTCGTGCTCCTGCATGCGCCTAGACAACAGCGTTTAAAGCATTGCCCTAAAATGCAAAAAGCAAGCGCGCGCCTGCGCCTCTCCAGCGCCCTCCGCGCGGCCCGCGCCTCTGGGCGCCGCGCGCGCCCGTTCTTCATAAGTTCAAAGAAGACAAATCGCGAAATATCAGGGAGGGAAAAATCACTGAAAGGGTGGGCGTCCATCCGGACGAGACATAGGGCATAATTAGGATCGAACTTCACAGGTAAGTTCGTTCAATCTAACAATTATGCCCAATTGTCTCGTGCGGATGGAATAACTATGTAGTTGTTCAAAGAGTCGCGATTTGTTAACCAAATATTGAAACATAACAAGAATATTATTCACATTCTAGTGTTGATGACGTAAGATGGGCAACGCATAAATATATAAAAAATAATTAATAATCCTGTTACATTAGGATGCCGTAACCCAGCGAGAAATGACGTGTCTATAGACGTCGGTTAGATGTCGAAACGACATCAGCATTCTGGCTGGGAAGTAACAATTGTGTTTGTTTTTTTTTTTTTTTTTTTTTTTTGGAATTAAGTTATGCGCTAGAGGATATAAATTAGACCATTGTGATAGAAAGACCGCGGTACTGAAATCCTCTGGATTAATGGTAGGCCTATTGTAAAGGATTGCGAAAAAGTGATGGGATTCACTGGTCCAACCTGCCGCGTACCTAATTCGGTCGAGCGAAAATTCCCCTTCTAGCAACTTTTAATGTTGACGCGTGACGCGTATTGTGAGCTAAGAATATAGTAGTATTTATTCCGCATTTGTCTACGCTCTGTCGAAACCAACTGCGTGCAGTTTGAGCCGTGATAGCTTTACATGGCCTAGCAAGAGAGATAAGAAAGGAAATCACATTCCGATGGCCATGGATCCTTAGTTCTATCTATGTAATATTCTGTTAGGCAAATGATACAAAGATTCTCGTGGTCCTGGAGACGAGAAGGACAGAGAGGGGGTTGAACACGGCCCGGTACTGTCTTGATTCGATCAGGAATCCGCAATATCAATTTGTCATTAATAGAGATCTGAGATATTCGAAGGAAAGAGAGTGTAAATACACGCTGACCCGTAGCGAGAACAAAAAGTAGAATATGTTTCTTGGTAACGACAATCAAAGGACGTAAATATGGATAAATAGAAGATAATTTGACGATCACCGGAGCCGGATTCTAGACGTAGTCATAACGAGATTGTGGCGGATTGTGCGCTGCAACACCTTTGCAGCGACGCTTAACCGCCAGACGTTAGCCGATTTTGTTCTGCGAAATTAACTCGTATTTAGACTGGAATAAGCGGCGGAGAGGCTAAGTTCCTGAGCTAGAGATTCTAGCACCTGAGGAATCGTTGGAGAATACAGAGATAGCTGATGGCGATAACAGACATCTCACCAAAGGTGGCGAGGGTGAGAGTATTGCTTGATAGTTGACTGTAGCATCGTTGGTACGGCTACTGATAGTATTAGGCCCTGAGAGATTCTCTGATACCTTCCCGGCTATCAGGGAGGGAGTGATCCACGCTGGATATTGGTTTCTGAAAGGTAAAGAAAGCAGAGAGTAACTGAGAGGAAGAATTAACGGGTTAGATATCAAGGGGTGTTGAAACAACGGAAAGCATGTTTGGGGAAACCATCCTGGCGTCACCAAAGTTTCCGTTGCGCCCTCGTCCACTATCTTTTTCAGTACGCGTTTTAACCAGCAAAAGAGTGTAAACGCGTAGAAATTCAGTCTTTCCTCTGAGAGAGTGCACGCATATATTATTATAGGTCCCGGATCTAAGGACCCTGAAACGGAGGAATCGCATTTGGTATTAAGTAGAGACGTAAAAAAGGTCCACATTGAGTGAACCAAAAGTCCTGGCCACTCGCTGAGAATTATCGATAGGTGAGGGCTACTCAGTATCTGCGATTCGAGATTCAGCGTCAGATGAAAATCTCACTAGAGAAAATATATGAAGCAAAAAAGGAAAGTATTTTGACTCTCGTACCAACGCCAAACTTGTCTCGAAATTTCAGAATGATGTGGAGACTGAATAATGATAAGCTTATTGATGTAAGCTAAAGTGGTTGCGTTGTCAAAATGAAGCAAAATGTCGCAATCGCGGAGATCCGCTGCGAAGCCGCAAAGGGTGTAGAAAACTGCTTTAAGTTGAGCTGCGATACCGTGAGGAGCTCCCTCGTCTACTGGCGACCAGCCGTGTGTACGCAACTCGAAGTTCCCCAATCGTTCAAAGGAGCATCTGAAAAAATTTCTCGAATGAATTTGCTGGAACGAATCTGAATAGATTGACTGGGGCTTGAAAAAACATTGATCCACCCTGCAAGGTCTGATAGAAGATATGATGAATTCGAGTGCTTAAAGTTCTGACATGGCAGACTACTTTTGGCTGATACGGCCGCAATCACGTTACACAATCGCGTAAATTGTTCTGCTATTACATTTCGTAATTGAACTCGAAATCGCATGTTATTTCACGTATGGTAATCCTCTTGAATAAATTCACGTATTACGTACGTATGGTGGAATTTCCCTAGTTATCGAAAAATTATCGGTGCTCATATTGAGAGCTAAGAAATTTTTGTCATTTCAAAATTTTTTGTATATAGGAGTCCTTGTTGTTAATTATAATAATTTTTCCCGACGGCAAGTAGGTATCGAAATATATTGACCGGCGGCATTGGAACAAGTCCTAAAAATTTTCAGTTATTCGATGGTTGTAAATAAGACCTGGAATAGTTTTGGTAGCAGAGCCTGGTTTGGAACCAACAAGTACGCGTCCTCCAGATCTACAGTGGCTATTAGCCATCCCGGTAACATGAGGCGAACTACTGTCCGCCAATCCTCCAACTTAAAATGCGGCGGCTCATTAAACGTGATTAATTCACGTAAAATTATTATAAAGTCGCTTACCGCCTGATGGTTCAAAAGGTATATTTAACCCTGCGCGTATATTCGTTGCGCGTTTGCTCCAAGCAATCTACTCTGTCAGCTGGTTATCCATCCAAGTGGTATACCGGCGCCTTGCTGCTCGACCTCAATGAGTTAACAGAGTAGTGGTGATCCCTGACTCTGACGCTACTTTTTCTACAAGAAAGAACGAGGATAAGGATTGTTCAGCGTAGAGTTCGACCGCCTAGATGGCTCTTTTACGCAAGAGGCATTTAACCTCTAAATCAAGGAATTTTGCGGTGGCCTGCGAAAATTCCATTTCTCTCAAGGCGGCTCTCGATGGAGGCAAAATGTAAAAAGAGAGTGATAGCCTCGTGTAGCTGTGGAGGCGCTCGGCGGTACTTACGGTGTTTAACGATGGTGTTGTAGCCGGGACTGAGAGTGAGGACGATGGCTCGGTAAAGAGTCCGAGTTTAGGGAGCCCTTAATGGAAAAACAGGAGCTTTCCGGTTTCTCGGAAGTTGCGGTTTAGAGATTGAAAACGGCGCTGCAGCGCCTCCTGACGGACAGGCTGTAGGGTCCCTTTACTCACCAGGGCTGACGAATTAGAAATCTCGCGCCCTACCTTTTCATATGCTCGTGCTGCTTTAAGGGTCTCCACGGCCTTTTTACTTCTGGAATGCTAAAGGAAGACTTGGTGAAACGCTTCTAGCTAGGGAGAAGCGAAAATAATGACCAAACAGTGTGTGTATGCCCTCTGAAGAATATAAGGCCAGTCGGTGAGCCGATGGGCGTCTATGCGCCCAGGAAGTCGGAGCGCGAATGTGCACTACTGCCGATGGCGTCCCTGCGCCTTGGAGTCGACGAGCGACGGTGAGCCATTGCCGAGGGTGTCCGTGCGCCTTAGATTAGGCGAGCGTCTGAGCGCTACTGCCGGCGGCGTCTAGCGCCCGAGGAAATCTGCATCGTTCTTAAGGTCGCGCAGGAATTTCCGGTTGTAGCAGGTTTGGCCTGCCAGAGCCGAGGGCATTGAGGCAGGCAACCACTTAAGTGATAGATACTCTTCTCAGCAAAAGATACATACCAAGAGCTGTAGAGAAAACGTCACCGACGTTAATGGGCATAGGCCACTGCAACGGAGAAAGTGAGGCAGAAGGAAAAAATCGGTTATGTCCTCTCTTTGCCACGGGATGTGGGTCGACAAGAGGACATACCTGGTACGTCGCCGACGTTAATGGGCACTGGCCACTGCAACGGAGGAGGCAAAGCAGAAGGGAACAGTCGGTTATGTCCTCTCTTTGCCACGGAATGTGGGTCGACAAGAGGACATACCTGGTACAACGCCCCGGTCGCTTATGCGACCGTCTGTCCTTCAGTGCTTGCTAATTTCTCGAAGGCAGGTGTAACCTAGAGACCGAAATTAAGACCTCGTATACGGACGAAGCGCCCGTTGCGGGCGACCTAACCTCTTGGGCAGGATCTTGGAGGTTATGCGTGTCAGTTTGGTAGGCGATAAACCTACAAGTATGCTCAGGAATCTGAGAACAGCTGTTCCTGGAAAAAGAGCCTCGAGCGGGTGAGTCCCTCGATGTCCGCCTGCTGTCCGCAAAATAGCTGCACGATGTATCCCTTACGTCGCAAGAAATCTCGGGATCGTCTCACGGAAGAATAGGCTCGCAAAACGGTGCTTACGATAAATTATGTCTCCTCCCGAGTGTTTCGAGGGAGAGCCTACCCTTTCGATCCTTATGTGCGGCATCCCAAACGACGAAAATCCTGAAGATAGGAAAAGTGCGTGTTGTCTGGACAAGCGAACAGAACACAATGAAGAACGGGCGCGCGCGGCGCCCAGAGGCGCGGGCCGCGCGGAGGGCGCTGGAGAGGCGCAGGCGCGCGCTTGCTTTTTGCATTTTAGGGCAATGCTTTAAACGCTGTTGTCTAGGCGCATGCAGGAGCACGACTACATAGTTATTCCATCCGGACGAGACAATTGGGCATAATTCGTGAATTTGATTGATGTTCTAATCTTGATGATCTAATATTAATTTGTTTACAATCTATGTCTTTTTTTACATTTTGCATACAAGACTATTTATATTTTGCCGTACATATGATCAATATTAGGAACAAGTTATGGCGCAATTTACTTGGGATATAAAATAACCATTTACTTTTACTTTTAATCATTTATTTTTAATTTAAACGAATTGTAAAAAGAAATGCATTAATGACAAACTTCAGGTTTCCTAAATCTTAATTATACTGAATCAATCTATGTTAATTGCACTAAGGGCCGGTTGTTCCAACCTATTGGTAAGCTAACTAATAGTTAAATCATATGTCTATCTTTGTCTAATGTAAAGGATAAACAAAGACATACATATGATTTAACTATTAGGTAGTTTACCAACAGGTTGGAACAACCGGCCCTAAGTCAATCTGTCAAATCTGTGTTTTTTTGTGATAATAAATATACAATATGTGCAATATATATTCTCTATCTAGACTTAAATAATATATATTTGCGATTATAAATACATATATGTACAACTCTATCTAGACTCAAATAATATATGTTTTTGATGATAAATACATATATATACTATATATGCAACTCTATCTAGACTTAAGTAATATATGTTTGTAATAATAAATGTGCATATATGTGCAATTCTATCTAGATAAATAAATTAATTGTAAAAATTATTTCCATTGTAAGTTTTGTGATCCTCTTCTAATAAAGATATTGGGGAGAAATAAATAGATAATTTTCGATATATTTTCGATATACTATTGAACACATAAGTAGTGTGAATATATTCATTTATTTTAATTTTTAATGTATAATAATACAAGAAAAAGATCATGTTTTATGGCTTCTGATAATAGCTGCAGTAAGGAAATAGTAATCAATATCGAGTCGAAATCGATTTATTCTGAATTGAAAAGTCATCGAAAATGGTACCACATTTCCATCGAGATCGATGAATATTTCAATTACTTTTCGATATACGTTTTCGACGTCAATTCGACGTCGATTCGATGGGTCATTTCTCGCTGGGGAACAAGCAATGCAATTTAATGCACAGAATGCTGTTAACCAAATGTACGAACCTGAAAATTGCAGCAACCAACCGGTCCCATCAAATAATTTCCATTCTTTTCCATCCACACTTTCCATTCTTCCAAGTGATGTAACGTTAAACGAAGTAGTGTCATTATAAGCGATTGTGACCATTGGTATGTCACGGAATTCTTTCAGACAATTCCGTGACATATCTATCGTCAGGCTGCCCGATTTCATATGAAAATTATTTCATATGAAATCGGGCAATGTCACGGAATTGTCTAAAAGAATTCCGTGACATACCAATGTAATTTACTTAGATTATAAACCAAAGGAACTCTTATTCTATTCATCGTTTATTGTGATATTTCAAATATTTTTTTAAGTATTACTTCAGACTGATTAACATACAATCGTTGCTGTTGTTTCAAATAGGTGTACAATTCGTAAAAGCTATTTATGTATTTTTCTTTAAAAAAAGAGGAAAATATAAATAATTTTCGATTTAATGTAAACAATTATTTTTTACCTATTCAATATGTAAGGATTAATTGCTTACATTGAATCGAAAATTATTTATAATTTTCTCTTTTTTAAAGAAAAAACAAAAATAGCTTTTACGAATTCTACATCTATTTAAAACAACAGCAACGATTGTATGTTTCAAACATACTGTCATGTTATTTGGTAATCACATTAGTAGACATTAATAATTATGCGGATTACACATGTAATTAAAGCAATAGAATGTGATAGCAGTTTTAACATCACATTATTATAATGTGATAACATGAACAATAGTTGCAATTAGGAATTGTGTTACAAACAACGCAATATACAATTTCGACAACAATATTAAATGATCTAAATAAATTCACTTGCTTTCAAAACAACAGTTTTCTTATTATTAGAGCAAGCATCAGTGGTTCATTCAAACGTAAATATAATCCATCGAAACGTATAACTTGGCTGTTGGATAATATATCCAATTCAATAAAATAATTAGATTATTAATATGATTATACGTATTGTAGCTTTATTTGCATGCGCAATTTATTTAAGTATTTTCGTATTTATTTTTTAAACAAATTGATATATATCAAATAACAATGCGTTTAAAACAACTATTTTCTTATTCTTAGAGCAAGCATCAGTGGTTCATCCAAACGTAAATATAATGAATCGAAACGTATAACTTGTCTGTTGGATAATATATCCAGTCCAATAAAATATAATTAGATTAATATGATTATACGTATTGTAACTTTGTTTGCATGCGCAATTTATTTATATTTTCGTATTTATTTTTTAAACAAATTGATATATATCAAATAAAAATGCTTTTAAAACAACTATTTCTTTATTCTTAGAGCAAGCATCAATGGTTCATTTAATCATTAATATAATTGAGAGAGAGAGAGAGAGAGAGAGAGAGAGAGAGAGAGAGAGAGAGAGAGAGAGAGAGAGAGAGAGAGAGAGAGAGAGAGAGAGAGAGAGAGAGAGAGAGAGAGAGAGAGAGAGAGAGTGAGAGTGAGTGAGAGTGCTTACGCCTTCCTTCGTCCGTCGCCAGCACGTCGTCTCAGCAATGAAGGGTCCGGGATCCTCTGATCTCTCGTACGACAGCACGGATGGAAAACCTCTAGAGGCCCGATTGATCCACCTTCTGAAAACCCTCTCTTATATACGTCTGACTGATTTCCGGTCTTCTCCGAATCGTCGATCGTCTCATCGATGACTGTCCCCTCTCATTATTCTCCCTCTTCTCACTCATCTCGTTTACTCTCCCTTCTCATTCTTTTTATTCCCATTACATTTGCCCGTTCGCCGCGATGCATATGTGGTGCGCGCGGTCTCTTCTCTCCCCCACGCGGATCCCTCATAATCCTCCATATCTTTTTTTCTCTCGGCACCGCTTTTCGCCGTGCTGTGTGCGCCGAACTTCGGCTATGTGCGAAGAAGACGGCCTTGATCTCACGCGGCCACTGGCCGGGCCTAGAGGCCGAGCCGATACGGCAAAACATATATTCGCTCGCTAGCACACTCTGCATTGTCGACCTTGAAGACTGATCTACAATGTGCTCTTTGCTTCCTGTTTTCTGCTCCTTAATCTGTTTGCGACTATCTCGTATTTCGCAATTCCGTCGCGTAACGCGATGTTTTTTGTTCTCTGTCGCCCAGGATAAAAAAAAATGAGCGCGTGGTCGCCACGCGCGTTAGAATTGAAACTTCTGAAGGCAAGGCTTTGCCATAACTTTTCTGAAATTAATACAAAAACAATACAACGGAATTAATCACTTCAAGCCGCCCGCAACTCGAAAATGTTGTGTTACATGCAGTTCTCACTATATGCGTCTCGCCAGTGCCGTACGCCTTATCGAATTTACGTTAAACTTTTCGTTTCCCAAAATTCGTGTCGCTTTTTCGTGTCGCAAAATCGAACTTACTACCGTGCCAAAAGAAGAACACGAAGTTTTCACTCCACCCGTCTCGCCAATCTCGTACGGTTATTGGTCGAATTTTCGTTACACTTTTCGTGTCGCGAAATTCGTGTCGCTTTTCCGTATCGCATAATCGAACTTATTACCGTGCCAGAAGAAGGACCGTCTCGCCAACGCCGTACACCTATTGGTCGAATTTTCGTTACACTTTTCGTGTCGCGAAATTTTCGTGTCGCGAAATTCGTGATTTCGTGTCGCGAATCAAACTCACTACCGTGCCTACCCAGCGAGAAATGACCCATCGAATCGACGTCAAATTGACGTCGAAAATGTATATCGAAAAGTAATTGAAATATTCATCGATCTCGATTGAAATGTGGTATCACTTTCGATGACTTTTCGATTCAGAATAAATCGATTTCGACTCGATATTGATTACTATTTCCTCACTGCAGCTATTATCAGAAGCCATAAAACATGATCTTTTTCTTGTATTATACATTAAAATAAATTAATATATTCACATTCCACTACTTATATGTTCAATAGTATAGCGAAAATATATCGAAAATTATCTATTTATTTCTCCCCAATATCTTTATTAGAAGAGGATCACAAAACTTACAATGGAAATAATTTTTACAATTAATTTATTTATCTAGATAGAATTGCACATATATGCACATTTATTATTACAAACATATATTACTTAAGTCTAGATAGAGTTGCATATATATGTATTTATCATCAAAAACATATATTATTTAAGTCTAGATAGAGTTGTACATACATGTATTTATAATCGCAAATATATATTATTTAAGTCTAGATAGAGAATATATGTATATTGCACATATTGTATATTTATTATCACAAATGAACACAGATTTGACAGATTGACTTAGTGCAATTAACATAGATTCAGTGTAATTAAGATTAAGCAAGAGATATTGTAAGTTAAAGTTTGAATAATTTCTCAAATCAAGTACTTATAATTGAGGTTCATGTCTAATACATATTCGTGAAGAAAGAGATTGCCTCAAAATCTCAAAATTGAATTCTTGAGTACAGCTTCAAAGCCAAAAGAACACTTCTTAAAATATGTTAATAAACTGTGATATAAAGAATAAATTTTGTTACATGTTTAGGTTTTTTTTTTTTTTAATTAAGCACATTCTATATAAGTGCATAGACATGGAACAAGTAGGAAAATCTGCAGTCCTGTCGAGAGTCCTGTCCTTAATCGAATCACCGAGCGCGTGGCTCGTAATCTGTAACGCTTTATTTGAGAAATTATTCAAATTTTAAATTGCAATATCTCGCTTAATATTAAAAATATCCAAAAACTGTAAAGAACTTTTTGACTCAGTTTTTTATATAAAATATGCGATTTTTTTCGCATTACATTAATCGAACATCCTGTATATCTTGACTAGAATATTATACTTCTTATAATACTAATTTATTTATCTGTATCCTCTTCTATAAAATTTTCTATGAAATTAGATGTATGGTTACGTTTCCTGTAAAAAAAATAAAATTGTTATATATTTTTTAAATAAAAATAAAATTCTATAATAATCTTACATTACTAACATTAGAGCCTATGCCACACAATGCAATTTTTTGTGCTACATTGCATGCGATCTAGTTGATTATTATATATAATTACTATAATACTTAAACTTTAAATCTTTTTTAGTTTGTTTTATAGCACAACGGTGCAAATGCATTTTAAATTACTTATTATTTCTGATTTGTAACGTTTCGACATATTGATGTTTATTCTATTAATTTGTAGGAAAAGACAAAAAGAAATACATGTATCTATTAATTCATTAAGATTGTTACAACTTGTAAAAGTTATTAATATGCATATATATGTATTACAGTTAAAAATTATATGCTTACTTACAATTGAGATTAAAGCCGGCTATTTTATTCCAGCCTGCGTGAGATAAGTGCAATCAATTTTTTGCGAAATTTCTACTCCGAAGCAAAAAATGTTCTCAACATTTACAAAATATTTCATTAACTATAATGTACCTAAGAAATCTATCTTTTTCCTTCCACTCACAATCAGTCACGCCACGGCCGATCATACGCCGCTTCACTTTTCTTCTTTAGAGGTTATGTTTGGCACCAGAGGTGTTCGGCCGGTTCTTAAATTTATTCAAAAGAGAAACGTATGCGCAAATTCTGCTCTTACAAAGAAGTTGCAAGTTGATTAGTTAAAAGCCATATACGAGAGCCAATTAATCAACTTGCAACTTTTCTGTATAACAGCAGAATTTGCGCATACGTTTCTCTTTCGAGTGAATTCAAGAATCGAACCCCAGACTCTTATATTGGGCTAGAATTTCAAGCCAGAGCCATAAGAATGAAAGTAATTCTCAGATCTCAAGACGAATATAAACTCTAGCAGAGGCCCTTGTACTTTTTTGACTAATGTCTGTCTTCAAATATGGCGTCCCAATGAGAATCTCTTAAGGGCCCCGCTTGCTGGACCGGACTCCTCGCCTCAATCCTCCCTCTCGGACGCTAGCTGCCGCAGCTCTCCCTTTCCTGGCGGTGAGCTCTCCCTGGTGATCCGACTCTCGCTCGGTTGGTCTCCAGAACACGCGCCGCAACGATTAATCCGTCAAGAAAGAGGTAACGGACTCGACACGTTCGAAGAAACGCAAGCCAGTGCGGCCATGACACCTAACGACTGAGGCGAGGGCTCTTTGAGAGTGGCGACTCGCGCGTCGCGCCATCTAATGTGAAACGATCGAGCGTTGTAAAACGCGAAAAGAATTCGAGTGCAATATCTGAACAAATTATTTAATTTTTAATAAGTCCAATTATTAATATTTATTTTATAATTGGACTTATTTTTTATTTTGATAAATGTAAATACAAATATCTTATTGTATTAATATTTAATATTAATAATTTAATTAGTTGGTTAATTTAACTTCTTGTTTAATAAATGAGCGGATGTATTGAAAATGTACTTATTATATATTTCAATTTTCAAAACAATTGTCAAATTACAAACAGGAATTTTGTTGTGACTTCTACAGTTATAAAGCATAACTATTTAATGGAAATGGAAGCCTAAAAAAATTAATATTGTAACGCAATTATTATAATGCTCAAATAATAAAATATTTACATTATCCATGTCTGCCAATACAATAATTTTTTATTCATATTGTATTCTATATAATGACAATGTTATTATACACCCAAAAAAAATGTTCTACTGATAAGTGGGGAATTCCTCTTAGCAGTTCCTCTAAGCAAAAAATCTTACATGAAGAATATCCTTCTTTAAGTAATACGTATTACTTTATAAAAGAATGGATGCGTAAGCTATAATCAAGAGTAAATTCCTCTACAGCAAATTCTACTATAGTAATCCGAATAGCCTCTTAAAATAAGAGGATATGCTAGATATATGCGGCGCGCGCGTTAAAGTTAAAAGACGATCGTCTTATTAGCTACGCGATGCGTACGCCACCATACGAGACGCCCGTATAGAAATTTGTTAGGGATGGCCTTACATAACATAAGGCCCCGATCATTAGTTATTAGGGATGCCATAAGAAAGATTTCCTTATTTTAACCTGATGAGGTCCCGATCATTATTTATTAGGGATTCCATAAGAAAGGTTTCCTTATTTTTATCTAATAAGGCCCTTGTAAAGATTTGATAAGGATGTTTTAACTTCATAAATACTTATTTATTAGGGCTAACCGGATAAGGTCCCGATAATTATTTATTAGGGATGCCATAATAAAGGTTTTCTTATTTTTGTCTATTCTTGTAAGGATTTGATAAGAATGTTTTAACGTTTTAACTTTATAAATGTACTATTTTCTTAAATATATTTACGAACACAAAATTTCATAATGAGCCGGCACTGGTTTCTGACATTCACCCGACATTAAGAAATATTATATCATATATCCAATTCAAAATTTTATTACTCTTTTTAAACTGAATTTGTTTCTTAAGATGATTTTTGGAAAATTATATATTTGCGCTGGTTATGACATATGTAGACTATATATAACACTTACATCAAATTAAGAAGTGGTCTACCATGTAAGGTAGTTGGCTCACGATCCAGAGGTCCCGAGTTCGAATCCCACCAAGGTAAGTGTGTTTTTCAAATACAAGAAAATATTTATAATCATAGACTGCGTCTTAAGAAACAAATTTAGTTATAAAATAGTAATAAAATTTCGAAATAAATAATTTTTTTTATTTATTTCGGGTGAATATCGGAAATCAGTGTCCTCTAGTATTAAGAGGACACAATCTTAAGTCTAGTGTCACATGGTAAGAGGATATTCCTCTACCTTTTAAAATATCTTCTTGAGACCATATTTCAGAGGAAAATCCCCTAACATTAAGCGGGAGCCACTAAACGACAGAATATTTTTTTTTGGGTGTATATTTGACAGGCAAATCAAAATAGCTTCGAATCGATATCAAAATAATGAAATATCGATGTCTTAACAGAAAATACATAATTTGCCTGTTTACAGTCTGGCGCGATGAATGTATGTCACAAATAATCTCTTCTTTTAAAAAATGTCTTAAAGCACAAACATCGAAATAAGCTTCAAATTTCGAGCATTATTTCGATATGGATGTAATATCGATGATTTCGACGTCAATTTGACGTCGATTCGATGGGTCATTTCTCGCTGGGTAAAGAAGTATCACTTCAAAAAAATTGACAAACTTCAGAAGAGACAAGAAACATCACGTTACGCGACGGAATTGCGAAATAAGAGATAGATACAAAGAGGCTAAGATCAAAAAACAGAAAGCAAAGAGCACATTGTAGATCAGCCTTCACGGGGCATTGACCGCCGTTGATCTCTATCAAAGGCAGCCGAAGCGCGAAGCTGAACGCATGTGTACGTGAAAAAAAGGAGAAAGACGGAAGCCGCGGAAGATACGTTGCCGCGTGTTTACTAGCTCACAATAAACAGATTTGATTTTGTTCGTCGAGCTTAAAAAAGCACTTGAAGTATCATATGAGTTGTAAATCCAAAAATCTTAAATGGTAGTAGCTTTATTTCTCCCTAACAAAATAATTCACAAAATTGCGATACCCAACTCAACCCAAGTGATATGTATTTCAAAAAAAGATGTCAAATCTTTAAATTGCGCCAATTGCAAAGAGAATATATATACTTTGAAAAATAATTGTTGCGCAACTACTTTAAAAAAATAAAACTCAAGTGGTACGTATCTTTGTATTCCCATTCAAGGATCTTCTCGTTCCAACCCAAGCTTTAATTCTTTTTAACAAAATTATAATATTACAAAGAATCATTTTAATCACAAAGAATTAAAGAGATAACAGTACAAAATATAAATATTTAATTAAAATAAAATAAATAAATTTTTCTTGTAAAAGAACTTGGCGCTGCTTTTTGACTCCCGCTGCATACTTCCCTAAATTGCTTTTTTATTCAATCAAAAATTTTGTGCTTTATTAAATTCAATCAAAATTTTAGTACTTTATTAAATTTCAAGGTCTAACAGCGCCAAGTTTTTTACAAGAAAAATTTATTTATTTTATTTTAATTAAATATTTTTATTTTGTACTGTTATTTCTTTAATAATATTCTCAATAATACTCAATAATAATACAACTCAATAAAAAAGCCTAAGCAAATAAGTTGTTTTTCACGGAAAATCACACGATTCGATTGTCATATGGAGCCATGTCGATAGATTAGACGGCAAAGGGGATACCTGATTGACGAGAGTACCTTACAAAAATTAAATGTTCTATTGCTTTCCATTTCGTTATTTCGTTACACATGTAGCGAGATGCCACTGTTGCTTAATAACCTTGTAACGCGTAACGAAATTTATTTCGTTACTTGTTACAAATGTAACGAGTAACGAATTTTTTTTGCCAGTCGATACTTTTCTAATGAGTAACGAAATAAATTTCGTCCACAATCCTCGACAAAATGGCGATTAGATTTATGCCGATATATACAAATTATTTTTGTATAAAAATATTAATGCTTATGTGTCTTTTTTCCGTAATCCTACTATCTCTGATTTTTCAATGTCATCATTAACTCATTACAATAGGAATTTAAATATATGATGCGCTTGATTGTAATGTTACGAAACATATCTATCAGATGTTAAAAGGAAGTAAATCATCAGCAAAAAATCATATATGAGTAATTATCGCTACAATGTCACGAAACATATCTATCAGATGTTAAAAGGAAGTAAATCATCAGCAAAAAATCATATATGAATAATTATCGCTCCAAGACATATACCAACGCTTTGAATCCCGATTCGACTTCGTTCCGTCTAGAAACGGGTAGCGAAATCAATTTCGTTACGCGTTACACTCAATACATTTGTAACAAGTAACAAAATAAATTTCGTTAGTCGATACTTTTCTAACGAGTAACGAAATCAATTTTGTTACGCGTTACAAATGTATTGAGTACCTAAATTGTTCTTGTTACTCGTTAGAAAAGTATCGACTAACAAAATTTATTTCGTTACTCATTAGAAAAGTATCGACTGACAAAAAAAATTCGTTACTCGTTACATTTGTAACAAGTAACGAAATAAATTTCGTTACGCATTACAAGTTTATCGAGTAACAGTGGCATCTCGCTACATGTACAACAAAGTAACGAAGGAAATTTACTTACTCGATACATTTGTAACTAGTAACAAGTAACGATCGATACAGATTTTGGACATGTCTGCAATGTACTACACCAATATGTAAAAGTAAGGTAAACGGCCTAGTTATAGGCACCTTTATAACAGCGGCCCTGATTTTCTATTATTTACGAACGCGATATATTGTTAAACCTCAAACGAACTATTTTAACACGTGCATTAAAGCTTTCTGAGTAAGATTTACCTATATTTTTAGTTAGGGTAACTCGGGGGAATATGCCACACTTAAGAAAAATATGATTTTTTCCTATTTCTCTTTCTTTTTGAGGTATCTTTGCATACTGGTCTTCTTTTTCCTTCTTTTATCTGTTATTTATATATGGTTTTAATGAAATATTTTGATTGTTTACTATTAAAAAGAAAGAAATACAAAAGTGTTGCAAAGTGGCATATTACCCACCCATGTGCATTTTGTGATATTAATTCGCGATTAATTCCAAATTTCTTTGCCGTGACTCAAAAAGAGTTTGTAATTAGTTATTTCTAGCAGTTAGAAGCGAGGCGTATTCGCCGTGGGAAGGTGTTGATGACACTGTTTTTTGAATGTAGAGGGAAGTCGCCTCCAATCCAGATAAGACACAGACCATCATCTTTGGGTCAGCAAGATACATAAATTCTATACGGCTTGTCTCCCGAGTATTATGGTGAGCGGAGTTGCGGTGGAGTTCTCCTGCAGAGTGAAGTATATGGGAATGAATATATCCAACACTCTAACGTGGGACGAAAATGTTACTAACACTGTCAAGAAGATGCAATCTAAACTGTATCAACTCAAGATATCTAAGCATCTGTTGCCGGAAGCATTAAAAATAAGATTGATTGTTTCGCTGATTTTTCCGCAACTGGACTATTGCAGTGCAACATATACAGATATAACTGCGGAACAAAACTTAAGATTGCAAAGAGCATTGAATGCCTGTGTAAGATTTGTGTACAATGTCAAAAGAGATGAACATATTACGCCTTACTATCACAGATTGCGTTGGCTCAAGGTGGATATGAGAAGAAGCTCTTTTGTGGGATGTCAGCTAATTAACATTATGCGTACACACCAGCCGAGTCTCCTCTACAATTGTCTTACATTTAGATCTGCCGAAACATGTAGGAGCATGAGGGCTGCTGAGGATCTTCTATCCCCCCCCCCCCCCCCCCCTGTAGAACTGAGTTGTTCAGGAGATCTTTCAGATCTTGCGCGTCTAAGCTATGGAACGACCTTCCGCCTAACATTCGAAATGCTCAATCAAAGAGTAGTTTTAAGGACGAGTTTCATGAATATCTCCTGAGGATGTCTGGGATTGATTAGCCACGTGACTGCTCTAGTTGTTTTTGTGTCGGACGCACGTTTGCCTAAACCATATACTATTTCTGAAATCTTGTATGCTGTTTGGAACATATATTATTGTATCACAATATCTGCACTTCACTTTGCTGAAGTGTTTATCTGCATCTTCTATGCGTGTATGCTTTGCTCACATGTCTTTTTTTATACACGATCTTGGTGTACTCTAAATTTATATATAATTTCTTGGTGCATGTTCAATTTTTTTATGACATAATTGTATCTTTTGGTGCGCCTGAGGGGATGGTATCCCAGGGCGCTTAATAATAAATGAACGCTTTCTCTCTCTCTCTCTCTCTCTCTCTCTCTCTCTCTCTCTCTCTCTCTCTCTCTATCTCTCTCTGTCGCCCACTGTCCAAGGTAAAAACACCTTCCTCCCCCTCGGACACCAGGCCTATAGCCAATCTGTGTGAACTCTCGAAGTTATTCGAAAAAATTTTACACAGCCAAATCACAGAATTTATCAACGCCCATCATATTCTTGATGATAGACAATCAGGATACCGTAAGGGTTATTCTACCCAGTCTGCCCTTTTAAGAATAACTCATGACATCTTGAGTGGCCTTGACGCAGGCGAGGTTTTAATTCTCGTCCTTTTTGATTTTAGTAAAGCCTTCGACACGGTCTCTCATTTTTTATTACTAACCAAACTCAGGAGACTGGGGTTTTCCGACTTAGCCCTAAAACTAATTTTTTCGTACCTTACAAGTCGCTCTCAAGCGGTTGTTGATCTTGAAGGCATTTTCTCGGATTGGCTGTTTGTTACTTCTGGTGTTCCGCAGGGATCCGTTTTAGGTCCCCTTCTTTTCTCTCTTTTTATTAACGATATTGGCGCTTTTCTCAGATTTACTGAACATATGATTTTTGCTGACGATACACAGATATATCGTAGGTGCCTCTTTAGCCAATTGAATACAGCCTTGCAGCTTGTGGCACATGATGTTAGTGTCATTTTCGAATTTGCTGCAGCTAACGGGCTGTCTCTAAATCTTAGCAAATCTAAGGTTTTGATTCTTGGCAGCAGGCGTTACGTACGTCAGTTACATCTCAAGGACCTACCCCTCATTTCCGTCAATGGCACCCCCATTCCGTTCGTCGATGAGGCGCGAAACTTGGGTGTTATTAAGAGCTCCAACCTTTCGTGGGATAGCCATGTCTCCCATATTTCCAGGAGGGTTCACTTTGTGCTCTACAAGCTTAAGTTTCATAAAAATTCCCTATCACTTCAACTGCGGGTAAAACTGGTAACCGCTTTGATTTGGCCCCTATTGGATTACTGTTGTCTCGTTTACAACGACATTACTGATGAGCTCAACACCAAACTGCAACGTCTTATCAATTGCACAATTCGGTTTATTTTCAACCTAAGACGTGACGAACATATTACACCACACCGACACCGACTTGGGTGGTTGTCTGTAAAAAATAGACGCCTATACTTTCTTGATATCGAAATGTTCAAAATATTCCATAATATTTCTCCTGGTTATCTCTCCGAAATCTTTACCAAACCAGATCCCTCCATCAGACAGTCGTCACGGTTAGCTCAGCCGCACTTTTTTCACCTTCCTAATCATAGAACAGAGTCCTATCACAGGTCCTTCCATCTTGCGGGAGTTTATTTGTGGAACTCGCTCCCTAATGATGTAGTGTCGTCTTCGTCCATCACCGAATTTAAGAGCAAGCTCCACAACCATCTTTTCTCGCTCGAGCTGTCCATTCAGCGCACAGTCCAAGCATAACTGTTTTAGGGGTGTCATGTTAATGATTAATATTAGTCTTAAGTTCTGCTTAATTTTTGCGTTTTGCCTCTTGTATATATTAATTGGCCATATCTACGAATTTATAAATTGGTTATATCTAGTCCTAAGTTCTTCCTTATTTTACTTTCATATTTTATACTTACTTATTTTCTATTTTTATTTTCTATTTTTATTTTTATTTGCTGCCGTTTGCGGTCGACAGCTGCTACAATGTTCGCTATGTTTTTGTTTGTATTCTGTTTATACATTGTTATTCACGATTTGCCTAAAGTCTTGACTATGGCATAATAAAAATCAATCAATCAATCAATCAATCAAGCAAGAAGTATCAGAGTGAGAGAGAGAGAGGAGAGAGAGAAGAGAGAGAGGAAGAGAGAGAGAAGAGAAAGAAGAGAAGAGAGAGAGAGAGAGAAAGAGAGAGAGGAGAGAGGAAAGGAGAAAGAGAAAGAAAGAGAAAGAGGAGAGGAACGAAAGAGAAAGATGAAAGAGAAAGGAAAGAGAAAGATAAAGAGAAAGAGAAAGAGAAAGAGAAAGACAGACGAGAGAGAAGAGAGAAAGGCAAGAGACAGCGAACGAGAAGAGAAACGAGAAAGAGAAACGAATAAATCTAGGAAACTCCCCTGAAAAGAAAGCTACCTCACTAGAGAAAGAGCCTGCTCTCCTCTCCATCTCCTATCCCTCTATATCTCTCTCTCTCTCTCTCTCTTCTCTCCTCTCTCTCTCTCTTGCCCAACGAGATGCGTAAGTTTTTTGCTGGTCGCATTGCTTCCGCCAAGAAGCACAATTTCTTCCATTCTCGCTACTCTGAGGAAAAAAAAGACAGTTAAGTGAGTTAAAAGTAACTCACTTTGGGGCCTACGATTAGTAATTAAATTATTTGGATATCGTAATCCTAATTTTACGTATTTGAACTAGAAATAACACCGCGTAACTAAAAATCGTAATTAGCTATTCTATCTACATATTTCAAATATTTTTAAGTTACATAAAATGCAGGACGCATTGTTCACCTTCGGCAAAGTATCCAAAGTGATGTTGAGTATCGCCGCTTCGCCGCAAGTATTCTTTGTAAATAGCTGCTTTCATTCGTATGCATTCGGCCTCTGATACACCGACAGCCTCTAGAGCATGAGCCTCGGCCTCTCCGAGCAGTCAAATCTTCTCACGGATCTCTTCAGCTATCGCGGCGCTTACAGTTCTGCTGTAAGTAGCAGTGTTTTATCTTTGCCGCTTGAAGCTCGTAAGTTATAAAATGTACCTCGACCATCTGAAAACAATCAGAACCCGGTAAAAAAGGTTTTTCAAAAAGGATATATTTTTTCTCTAGCATAATAGCGATAATAGCTCTCATACATACGTACAAAAAAAATATAAAGAAAAATAATTAGAAAATAATGAAAAGGATAATTTTTGCTTTTTTTTACACAAAAGTAAAGTCTGAATAAATGAGAAAAATTTGCTCATATATGATTATATATGTATTATCATCTTTTAATATGATTATATATGATTATATATAGGAATTTTTTCTCATTTATTGAGACTTTACTTAAAAAAAAAAAACAGTGCAAAATTATTCTTTTAATTATTTTTAAATTCTTTTTCTTATTATTTTTCTTGTACATACATACGAATAGAGCTATTATACAAGAGAAAAGAAAATATCGCGAAATTGAGTAAAACCGTTATAGAAAGATGCACGATGTCAAATAGGAATGAAAATCGGTGGTCATTTTTAACCTTCGATTTACACGGTTAAAATACAGAGTAATTTTTGTAATCACAACGTGAAACTTACTTCAAATTAAGTTTCCGTTAAATATTTTTTCGATTTACTGATTGGTGGTAAAAGTACTTGATTTATTTTAATATATTCACTTCAGCACAGTACATTTTTAGTTCTAATATAACAATTTTTTATATAATCACTATTCGAGGAATATGATTATAATAGTGTATAATTACAGATTTTGTGCTTTTACGAGTAAAGTCACAAATTTCACAGATACTGCAGATATGTCAGAGATATTTGGCTACTTAACCTTCTCTTAGGGCAAACTCGGGTAAGATGGCCAACCTATGTTCATTCGATGTTTTATAGCGAGCTAGATTGAAAGAACGTAGGTTGGCCATCTTTTCTGTATGGCCATCTTACCCGAGTTTACCCTACTGCAATAATTTCGAATATATCGTAATACCATGCTACTACTGAGAGTAAAGTGCCATGCCAGACTGTAAAATTACTGTATAGAAATAAAATTCAAGCACATGTATGTAATATTATGGATGAATTTAACAATACCGGGAGCTAATTTACAAATGATCTGTAAAAATACTAGATTTAGTTAATTTTTCATAAAATTCCTGTGTTTTTAACTGAAGCAAGAAAAAAATGCAAATTTTAAGTAAAAGAACTATACTCCGTCCAACGAGAGATCATGGTTGATCAAACATAAATAACGATAGGGCACAGAGCCGCTGTCCGCTGTAATAGATATTGTCCAATAGTGTTGGACAATATCTATTAAAAATAAAAATAATTTAACGCGAACACCTTGTTGCGGCTCTGTGCCCTATCGTTATTTATGTTTGATCAACCACGATCTCTCGTTGGACGGAGTATATAAAAATTCAATAAATTTATCAAAAAAATAAATAAATTTTCTAAGTAATCCTCTGTAAATTCGCATCGATTTTTATCAGTGTAGTTTCTCGATTGTCGGAGTATGATGAGCGGATTTGGGAGCAATCAATCCTACCTTATCGGATAAGACCTCCGTGGCCGCAACCCTCTAATGGTCGACGTACGGTGATCGGGAAGATTCTTATCAAAACGTGCCGGCCCACATGCTGTCGGAATTTTCCCGTGCAGCATGCTCCACCTGGTCGTGACCAGGCCGCCGGATATCGGCCTGACGAGTCCTGCAGTCTTCAGCTCGACGCAGTCCGGGTGGCACTGTAACCAACGATATTTATAAATTTGATTTACTTATAATTTTTACGATGTTGAATTTTAAAAACAATGTTCCGTATTTTTTACGACCTTCGGAGTTTTCTCATTCGCGCTTTAAAAACTTCGAGAAAATAAAAAAAATGGAAAAGGTTATAAGGATTATCTAAATAGAAACATCATTATAGTAACGGGATTAAAGATCTTCACTCTCTGACACTTCCGCACAAACTGTCTGTTCAAAACGGGAACGTGGTCGAGCGTCGGTGCTGTTTTCCCCCTCTCCTCTCAGTGATCCCAGATCATGGAATATCCGACGCATGCACAGTAGCGCGCACGTGCTTTACCTATGGTAGTAACATACACAAGTTTGCAAACTAAAAAACTAAAAGGCATCGAGAGGCCCGTTAAGGAAAGGAATAGGAAATATCGATTATAAAATCCATTATATATATATATATATAACTTTGTTACGTAATTCGTAAATAAAATTATGTCTTATATAAAAAAAATGTGCTTTTTTACGTTAATAAAATATTTATTATTTAATAAAAAATAGAAATCACGTGTGATAATTAAAAAAAAATTATTGTTTGCGTATCTTGAAAAGCTTTTATAGAAATAAATAAATATAAATAAATATAATAAAAAATGCATATTTGAAAAACTAATTTGATATAATAAGTTATTATTTTAAATTATTATCAATTTAGTTCTTTAACTCTTACAAAAATTTAACACAGTAAGTGATTATTTGACTAGTGATTAATTACTTACTTTGAGTATTAAAAGCATTAAAAATAGTGCTTTTAAGGGGATCCTAAAGCCGTCTGTAATACCGACAATCGTACTTTTCGTTTAATTTTTTATTGGCTTTATGGATTTGAAAAAATCTTGCCTAGGATTAAAGTATGTGCTCTAATCTGTGGACGTCCGCCGATTTTGTAAAAAAATAAGTAAATAAAACAGTAAAAAAAAAATCCACTTTAACAATATTTGCTTGGTATAAAAATTCTACAACTTGATGTTACAAAATGAGACTGCAGGTCCATTCAGTAGACATCAAGGAATATCATACCGTTTGTAGAATTAGGCTAAGACTCCAAACAAAAAAGTTAAAAGGAAAGTACGATTACGTGAACATACGTGAACGTGATGACACCGGACCAGCAGCATTGCGTGTAGCGAGAGATGGCGCAGCAATCGAACAAGGACAGATGCATTTCGTTAGACAAGGGCAGATATAGGCCGGTAACATAGAAAATGATAGAAAACGAATTAGAACGGAATTAAAAATGTTCGACTTTATCGACGTCGAGGAAGTTTGGCCTTCGCTTTAGGATCCCCTTAAGCACAGGCAGGCTAGGAAGGGTTCGGGTTCGTAGATAGAACGGGCACAGGCGTTGTTGAGTAACTGCACTTGGGTTACCTTATCAAGAGCTTTATTGCCGCTTTGTTACACTCACTAAGTCACACTAGGCTTAGCTTTCGCACTTGCTATTATTCGTTCGCACTTCGTTATAATTCGCGACACGACTTACGAGGACGGCGCGGGCAGAGTCTCGGGTGTAATACTCTCCGTCGCGGCTTCTTCGGCGGTCCCTTATATTGTTTTACCTTATGCCCTGTCGGCACATTTTTGTCGGGTTCGACGGCCCCCCGAATGCGGTCGGTCAGTGGCCGAGCGCATTCGCAATCTCGCTGTGATCCCGCGGTTCCGCGATTGCCGAAATGCGTTGCCGCACATTCCTTTGCATGTCGCAATAGTTTGACGCGGAAGCCTGATGGACTTCCACGTCCGCGTCGGCGTAACCTGAGAGGCCTTTCGAAAGACAGTTTCCTCGAAGTCTTTTGAAAGACTATTCTGATTTTATTACAATTAACTTAATAATTTCTCGTTCTAATTTTAGATTACAACATGGTACATAACTTTTCTTTTCAGTTTGAGCCAATGTACCTTCATACTTCGGTCAAAAATTACCGGACATTCTATATATATACGGTCTATGTCTCGCCGCGCGTACATTTGGTGCAAGACACTACCATATGTCTTCATGTTCTTTCTAGTTATGTCATTTGTCAACATTAGAAAAATAAAAAGATTAGTGCTCTATTTTATAATAAAGAATATATGTATATTTTTAATATTATATGTAGATTACATTTACTGTAATTCTGAAATTTCTAAATAAAAATATATTTAAATATTTAATATAATGTTTATATAATGTTTAATACTATTGTTTGTGATATCTCTTTAGATAAAGCAACTCAATTATTAAAGTTAATATATTTTTATCAAATTTTAAATCAATTATCTAAGTAAATAAATTTTTTATTTTTCAATATTTAACAAATAACACAACGTCCTTTAAATATGTCGATAGATAGGCTCAAAGTGTATAATCATATTAACGTTTACATCGGACGTCTAGATCGATTTGAAACAGATATATGGAGCAGACATTTGATCTGGGTCCAGGCAAATAAACGCTGAAAAGAGAATCCAATTACAAAGGACGAAATTCTGGACTACTTTAGCCATGCGTGAAGGCATGACAAATCAACAATTGCAATATCAAGCCTAATGAACAGGAGAAGAGTTGTATCACGACGCAATACAAGCGAACGCCAATCGTAATAAAAATTACGATTGGAAATACGAGTGAATTTCATAACGCGAATTATATTATTTATTTATTCATAAACTCGATCAGACAGAGAGCTTTTTCATGTTTCCCACTGCATCACAAATGTAATTTGAAACGTGTCAGGACGACCGACCCCGAGGGATGAAGTTATCGAGAATCTTATAAGAGCTCACTGATCCGTATGTATTAGAAATTTGGGGCTCGTGTAGTCGGAAATGATAATGATGGAGGGGAGTGTATGATTAGATGATATATAGGATGTATAGGGTGTATCCCCAAAAATGCGACTGTCAATTTGATCCTATGAGCCGTTCCCACGCTATAAGCCCTGGAAGGTGCAGATTTGACATGTAAAGGTATAGGGTATAGGCTTTTCGACTCGATATATGTGACTTTCGGTCTAGTGTGTGTGTGTGTGTGCGTGTGTAGAATTGCGTAGGTTTATTTATGCGAACGTGAGTTCCGTGCCATATTAACGTATAGTAATGCGTCACGCTCTTCTCACTTTGCCGCCTATGCGGCAAATCGACTTTACGTGCCTTTTTTAGATATGGAAATTTAAATCGCGCGGCGCGGCCGAGAGGAAAGTTCTTTTTAATGATCGATACTTCCTCGGAGCGACGAAACGTCGGCACCGAACAACGCGTCGTGGACGTAAATGAAGTTCTGTACAATAGCTTGAGCTCGCGGAAAAGAGTGATCTTTATCGAGAGTCTTTTGATTTTTAACGTGTATATCGCTACCCAGCTAACACAATCTGTAAACGCAAACGTTGGCAACAAATTATGTTTGCCGAAAGACCGCAAATGGGAAACATAATTTGGTATTGTCAATTTTGTTAGCACACTTCCATCAATATGCAACAACCTTTGTAGGCAAAATATATGACAGAATAGCAGTTAACAGCAAGCAGATACCGAACATATTGACGGCAGATTGATGGCAAATGCTAAGCAGTTTTGCTATTGCAAACAGTGTCAGCAAACATCTCGCAAAAATACAACAATGTATGTTGACGACAGATGGCTTGGATAAGTGAGCAGGTCTGTTGAATGCATTGACGACAGATTCACGACAAATATCAAGCAACTTTGCTATTATGAAAGTGTCAGCATTTGTCACGCAAGAATGCAACAGCATTTGTTATTGGCGCCTACCGGGCCGACTGGTGCGCATGTCGTTATGGCCACCTATGGCAGTCTCGATTTGTACGTCCAAGCACGACGTCATAAAGCGCGCAGTGAAACCAGCGTGCTGAAGCGGGAATTATCCTGTGAAGAACAGATATCATTTCAACGTGCGTGTCTTCAGGCTGATTCAGGCTGAGAAAAAGGTTTTTCTATATTTCGCATGAGCTAAATAACCAGTGCGAGTTGCGTCTATTCACATTCAAGAAGCGTTGTGCTCAGGTTAGTTTGTATTTCGTGTTCCTACGACATGAAAATTTGTGTAATATATATGCGTAGTACACGGTATGTGCTCTGTTTTTCATGTCCATTGTCTTCTATCCAACACATTTTTCTTCTTTATGTGTTGCAGATTGCTCTATTTGAGCGAAGTCCGACGTCACTTTGAATCGGTCACACGATTCGTGGTCCCCGAGTATCCACGTATTGGAAATACGTGTAATCACGTTTGTGAACCGCATCGCCTGGAAATTCGCTGCAGCCGCGAGCAAGGTGAGTGCCCGATCGCTTCGCATGCATTAAACGGTATGTGCTCTGTTTTTCATGTCCATTGTCTTCTATCCAACACATTTAGGCCAGTCATTAAAGACAATCAATTCACTTTAATTACAAAAGTTTCCAAATTTTGATAGAATATTGGGTGAGTTGAAATAACAATAAATCTCATTTTGCAACCATCTCCGAGGTCCGGAACATGCTAAACATTGCAAAAAACGTTAATTATTATAACTTTGTGAAAAAAATTGCAAAAGTCCTGCAAACTTAAAGCGATGTCTATTGTAATATTTTCCACAATGTGTTAGATTTGCAACCTATTTCGAGGCGCGCAACATTGAATTTTGTTATAAAATAACGTTTTTCTTTGTAACTTGGAGGAAAAAATTGCAAAAGTGCTGCAAACCGATAGAATAACTTTTACAACTGCCCCGAACAGCTGTACCAATTTGCAACCTTCTATGATACACGCAACATATTTTTTTTTAAACCAATGATGGAACAATTGTTTATTTGGTCGTAATTTTGCCAAAAAAATTGCAAAAGTTTTGCAAATTGGTTGCAAACGTTGAGATTATTTTTCGTCACAATCTGTTAAGTTTGCAACCTCGGACAAGGTCCGCAACCTTGAAAAATTAGCAACAATTATTATTTTGCACTTTTTACAAGCGTGAAAAAATTGCAAAAGTTTTGCAAATTTTACGGAGTGCTTCAAATGTCTTCCCCTATCCGAATATAAATTTGCAACCCTCTACTAGTTACGCAAATTGTTGCAACTTATTAATGACAAATTTTGTGTTACAAAATTAATGCAAAAGTGTTGCAAATCCAGGGAAACAAATTAAAATTGCATTTACACATGATGTCGAATTTGCAACCTTCTATCTGTCACGCAAAATATTCATTCAAAATTTCGAGCATAACATAAAAATCACTATAGTTATGAGAGTTTCCGTTTCTTACTGCCAGAAGGTCCAGGATTGTCAAAAACGTTCATCTCCACATTCTCAGGGAAAATTTCGTCTATAAGTATCGGTTCTTGAAATAAGATATCAGATATCAGATCTTGGCATTCCTCGTCCAAGATATTTTTTGAAAGTACATTAGTATATTTTAATCTTAACCCTCGGAGAACACACAGGGTCAATTTGACCCTTACCTCGAGTTTTATCGTAATATCGAATATACACGTAAATTTTTAGCCAGAAATATTGAAAATAAAAAAAAATTTTTTTCGTAAATTACGTTTTTTCCATAAAAATAATTTTTTTGAATTTTTTTAAATATGAAAATAATTCCAACGGCACTTTTTATTTATATCAATTGATTTAACAATGTTCCAAGTACATCTGGAAATTTTTTCAAGGTGATCGCACTCGTCAATTTAAAATGGTGGACGATCAAAGTGTGTGTAGGGTCAGATTGACTCAGAGTGTTCTCCGTGAATGAAAAAATAGGTGTATTCTCCGAGGGTTAAAATTATTTCGTAATGTCTTATAGATTTGAGAAATTTGTATTTGCTTAACTGATACCTTTTTCTTTAACGTCGTCAATAGCTCCACTTTGTATATCTTTACCGCAAATAAAATAAACATTTTCGTTTTCCATAATTAATTTATAAGCACGATGCTGTCAAACGATGCTGCTCGTGTAACGTTTTTTTACGTGAATAAGAAACAACAAGAAAGGTCAGAAAACAAGCTGAAAATGTGTACCGTTAAAATAGGAGAAATGATAAGAAAAGTCCGCGTACTTTTCTATTGTCACGCACCACAACAACAGAAAACTAAAGCCTCATACACAGGTGCGAAGCAACCATCGGGGCCTCGTAGTATTGAGCATGTAACGTATATATTTGATTTGAATATTTTGCGTGCCAGGTAGGAGGTTGCAAATTCGACATTATGTGTAAATGTATTTTTAATTTGTTTCCCTGGATTTGCAACACTTTTGTATTAATTTTGTAACACAAAATTAGTCATTAATAAGTTGCAATAATTTGCGTAACTAGTAGAGGGTTGCAAATTTGTAATCGGATAGGGGAAGACATTTGAAGCACTCCGTAAAATTTGCAAAACTTTTGCAATTTTTTCACGCTTGTAAAAAGTGCAAAATAATAATTGTTGCTAATTTTTCAATGTTGCGGACCTTGTCCGAGGTTGCAAACTTAACAGCTTGTGACGAAAAATAATCTCACCGTTTGCAACCAATTTGCAAAACTTTTGCAATTTTTTTGGCAAAATTACGACCAAATAAACAATTGTTCCATCATTGATTTAAAAAATATATATTGCGTGCAACATAGAAGGTTGCAAATTGGTACAGCTGTTCGGGGCAGTTGTAAAAGTTATTCTATCGGTTTGCAGCACTTTTGCAATTTTTTCCTCCAAGTTACAAACAAAAACGTTATTTTACAATAAATTTCAATGTTGCGCGTCTCGAAATAGGTTGCAAATCTAACACATTGTGGAAAATATTACAATAGACATTGCTTTAAGTTTGCAGGACTTTTGCAATTTTTTTCGCAGTTATAATAAATTAACATTTTTTTGCAATGTTTAACATGTTCCGGACCTCGGGGATGGTTGCAAAATGAGATTTATTGTTATTTCAACTCACCCAATATACCATCAAAATTTGAAAACTTTTGTAATTAAAGTTAAATTTTCGAATTTTAGTGTCTTTACTGACTGGCCTAATTTTCTTTCTTTATGTGTTGCAGATTGCTCTATTTGAGCGAAGTCCGACGTCACTTTGAATCGGTCACACGATTCGTGGTTCCCAATTCCCCACGTATTGGAAATAAATACGTATCATCACGTATGTAAATCGCATCGCCTGGAAAATCGCTGCAGCCGTGGGCAAGGTACACGCAATTTCTCTACGATTTTGTGAGACAGTATTTTGGTGTTTCCATGCAAATGGATTGTAATGTATACATTTACTAATGCGGTTTTTATGTTATTTTTTATAAATTATATTTTTAAACTCGTGTGCTCACGCGGTCCTCATTTTACCATCTTTTGAAAAGCTATAAAACTTGTGTAGTTGCCTCTGCGTAAAAACTCAGTGCGGTGTGTGCGGAGAGCTAGTTAAGACTGCCCTAAACATTAAATGAAATGATTTATAACTTATCTGTCTCCTACTTATATAAAAATACAGACACTCGCTTAAATTTTAGGGGTAACTCGGACTTAAACTATAGTTAATTTTTTAATGTTTAGTGGTATGCGATTTTTTGCGTTATTGCAAGTATGATTGCAGTTTATTTTTTAATAAATTTTTTTTGGTGACTACAGTTATATAAAATTTTTGTGCGCTGGAAAAAGTGACACTATGTGTCACTGATACTGCTCTGACATTGCTTACAATTATTTTAATTTTTTCAATTGGTTTTGGTATTTTGTACGTTTCGCGAATATCGTAATCGTGCATTTCAACATATTATCTATTCGTATTGATGGTTTATTCTCCTAGTACTTTCTTATTCTCTACATCTGATCCCTCGCTTTCATCATCAGTGATTAGATCGTATATCGATTTGATCGTGTTTTTGGCTTTATATAAAGCTTGACGAGGCTGTCTAATTTTTTTTCTTTGTATTCACAACAGAAATTTTATATTTTGGAGACACAAGAAATTTGTACCTGCAATCTCTTCCAAATTCCATTATATATAGATATATATTATGGAAAAACAATATCTAAAGACCTCAATTTGTCGAAAGACGCCGCACACATTGTCTGAAAGACAAAAAAGGAGAATTAGAGCAGAATACAGAAACAATGTTCATTTATTAACTTTGACCAATGAAAATGTCCGTACTACGAGTGATATGCATTTACCTGGCCCCTCCACTGCATCTGAAGAAACTATTACTTTCAATAGTATTTCGAACGATAAAACTTGCAGTGTAAATATAGTAAATACACAAAGAATTGATAGTTCGTCTCCTTCAGATATGTTTCATGTTAGTCCTATTAGCAATAATAATAGTAATGAACATGAATTAAGTGATGAAAATGCTCTTGCCTCTTTATGTACAGATACCGTACACGAAGCATCTTTTTGTGAGAAATTGGCAACTTGCTTTATAGATAATAATTTTACACATGTTCAGGGAAATAGCATGCTATCTCTTCTAAGAACACATTCTTGCTTTTTCTTATTACCTACAGATGTTAGGACGCTACTCCAAACACCGCGTAATTGTCTTGCTATATCTTCTGTGCCACCGGGGGAATATCTTCATTTTGATTTACAACTTGGAATTATTGAAAGCCTCTGTAATGCATCATGTACATCAGTTGACGAGGTAGTTTTAGATTTTAGTACTGATGGATGTAATTTAGATAAACAAAGTATCATTCATATTTGGCCAATTCAGTGTCGAATTACCAATGTACAAGATGCACCACTAATAGTTGTGGGTATTTACAAAGGTCCTGCAAAACCGTATGATCCTAACATTTTCTTTAACAAATTTGTACAAGATGTCCAAAGAATTTTTTCGAATGGAGGAATACAATTCAATGACAAGAAAATGCTACTAAGACTTAGATGTTTCATAGCAGATGCGCCAGCTCGTGCTTTCATATTAAATCATCGTAATCATATGGCTGAACGTCCATGTTCCAAATGTAAAATATCAGGTACACATTTTCATAGTAATCACAACGTTTTTAATGATATAAATCATCCTCCTCGAACGGATGAAGAATATCACATGCGTTTAGATGAGATTCATCACAAAGAAGGTACAAGTCCGCTCTCACTATTACCGATGGGAATGGTATCACAGGTTCCATTTGAATGTATGCACCTTGTATTCATAGGTGTAATGAAAAAGATATTACTTGCGTGGGTAAAAGGAAAATACTCTCGTGACACAAAACTATCCAGCGCATCTATTACTATTATAAATACACGAATAGAAAGTTTACAAAAATATTGTCCTTCAGATTTTGCAAGGCGACCCAGATCTCTCGAAATGTTTTCTAAATATAAAGCTACAGAACTGCGACAAATGTTACTGTATACTAGTCCAGCTCTATTCCATGATTTATTAGATAAAACAGTCTACAAACATTTCCTATTTTTACATACAGCTATAAGAATCTTATCTTCTAAGTGTCCATCAAGGCAATACTTACGTTTCGCAGAGTGTGCCCTTGAGAAATTTGTTCTTCGAGCTGAACATGTTTATGGCACTACATTTAATTCGTATAACGTGCATGGTCTGCTTCATGTCACAGATGACGTTAGACGTTTTGGCAATTTAGATTCATTTTCTGCTTTTCCATTTGAAAGCAATATGTCAATTTTTCGGAGATATTGCAGAAAAGATAATCAACCTCTCCAACAAATGTTTAATAGAATAAAAGAAAGACAAGCGCACGGAAGTAGCAAAGCTCGTAATGTAGAAACATCTGTTCGTGTATTTATGCCGTACATTGATCATAACAATTGTACTCGGTATCGCAAAATTACATTTAATCACATAATGCTTAGTACACATATCCGCGATAATTGTTGCATCTTAAATAATGGGTCTATTTGTATTGTTTGCGATATTTTCAAGGACAGAAATTCTTATTGTTTATGCGTCAAAAAGTTTGTACAAGTGACTAATTTTTATGATATTGGTATATTATCATCAGATGTTCAGGTATACTCGTGTGCGGCGTTAGCAGATGAGATATCACATATTAATCTGCATGAAGTCATCGCAAAAGGTTACAGAATGCCGTATTGGGATACCACAGATGAGAATAGTAATAGTGATGATAGTACGGCAGATAATGCTTCGTACACACCGCAATATATTGTAGTTGCTATAATGCATAATGAAACATTATGTAGTTAGGATTGTCATCTCCGTATGTCTGTTTGTCCGGAAAGTAACTCTGTTTTTTTCCGATGCTTCAACATAAATATATATAAATGTATATGTATAACGAACTCTCTATAAATTATTTACAGTTTATCCTGTGCAACAGCGATACATTTGTTGCGTGTAAGTTAATAATTCACATTCTTTTTTTCGCTTACACATATATGTGTATATATATTTATATTTATGTAATGTATATACATTTGTCGCAAGTATGCAGGAAAATATCTCTGAATTATGAATATAATTCAAGTTGTATCTTTGGATGCGGCCAAAAATAGATTTAACTAACACGATAGGTCATTGGTGGGATCTTCTCGATCAAGGACGGTCACAATCGTACGTTGATCAGAAAAAACGTCTTTGTTTCGTACACGAGTTAATTTCGCGAAATATGTTACAATTAATAAAGTAGAGTGCCTAAGTAGATTATTGATATTCATCTATACATCGTTATACGTCATGATTAAAACAAACGCCCAATCAGCGATACCTTGACCGATCCTTGTATGTTTGCATACCATATAACTGCCAAATTATATAGTATTGTATTCCTACAATGCATTAATAATTTATACAAAATTACTCGATATGCACGTGCAAGAGCATTTTTTTAATTTAACATTTTTTTCTTTATATATACTGCTTGATCGATACTGATTAGGTTAATAAAACGTTCTATCTATTATTCACTATTACATATAGGCAACTAACAATAAGTATCTGTACCTGATGGTATTTTCGCGCGTATATATCGTTTATATGATAAAAAACAAAATAAAATATGATAAAACATATAGTACAAGTCTAACTGTAAGTACGATAAAAATTCCATCAGGTATGCCACTAATTTGTGCTTCATCGATTAAGTGTGTGACAAAGAAGTACCTTTTTTTAAGACTTCAAAAGTAGCAGCCCTATCACAGTGTGGCTCGGAGTGAAGGCGATTTTCATAATCTGTTTAAAAAATATGAGAAATAAAATGTATGGAATTTTTACAATACATTGTAAGATACTTTTTTCTAATGATGTAATGAAATATAATATTGTAATTAAATGTAATACTATAAAATATGTGTAATGTCATTAAATATAAAACAAACTTTATGTAAGTGTATAAGTATATAATATATAATAATTCTAATCACATTCCTTTTCACTTTCAGTTAGGTAGAGATTGACGACAGATCTGATATTCCTAAAGTCCGTATTCACAGTCGGGATTCTATACCTGCAGAGAATTGTGTGGTTACACCTATTACAAATATATAAATTTTAGCTGGTTTACACGCTAAGATAAATAACATATGCTATAGCTATGTTATCTTAGCGTGAAAACCAGCTAAAACTTATATATTTGTAATAGGTGTAACCAATTCTCTGCAGGTATGGAATACCGAATGTGCGAATACGAACTTTAAGAATACGAAATCTGTCGTCAATCTGTTGTCGCTTCTAACGACAGATTTGATTTCCGTTTATTGCCGATCTGGCGTCGCTTTTGAAAACAGATGTGGTCTGCGTTTGACGCCATTTTGTTGGCATGTCTGATGACAGATCTGGTCTACGTTTGGTGCAAATCTGTCGACATGTTTGGTGACAGACCTGCTCTTTGTATGGCGCAAGTCTTTTGTTGTTTATTGGGACAGATTTGGTCTACGTTTGGTGCCAATCGGCTGCCGCTTTGCGATAAACAGATCTGTCCTCAATTTGTTGTGTCAATCTGACGTCGTAAAGTTGTTGTCAGATTTGCTCTGGTGTTGTCGTCAATTTGACTGCGGAATATGTTGTTAAGATTTCGTTCATATGGAGAGCAATTGCGGACACAGTAGGCCATGGCTTTGGCATTATCGTTTTGGCATTTGTTTCCCTTTTGGCAACATCCCACAACCAAAATGTTTGCTGGGTAAGTATATGGAACTGGAGCCGTGCCGTACGTCATAGTTAACAATCGATAAGATTGGATCGAACGATCGTTTTGAGATCACCAAAAAATTCGTGAGAAGTCGACGTTATCCCAACGTGAACGCGGATTTGTCGAAACATCTTCTCAATATCTCGGCCATGTATACATGACGAAACTATCTACATCGAAATATACTATATCGTCAGCAAAGTAGGATCGACGTGTAATCGTGTTGTAATTTTGGCTCTTAACGTGTCGTGCTGCTACCTTCGCGTAGGGCAGGATGATGCGGGATATACACTCTTAGCATGTGTCGCTAAAAATTGGAGGTGCGCGTTGAAATAAAAACCCTACGTAACTTACGGTACTTATGTCCCTACGTAATTACGAGGGACATAAGTACCATCAAAAATAGAAGGAAAGATGGTACCTCGAAGTCAGGAAGTACATTATGCGGTAGGCATATATGTACCTCCAATTTTTGATGATACATGCTTACCGCATAATGTACTTCCTGACTTCGAGGTACCATCTTCCCTTCTATTTTTTATGGTACTTATGTCCCTCGTTATTACGTAGAGTTTTTATTTCAACGTGTACCTTCAATTTTTGGCGACACATGCTTAAGAGTGTACCTGCATTACTTGTTTCTTCCAGTTTTTTTTTCAAATACGGATGCATGTTTTGTCAGTAGATGACCACAATATGCACACAAAATAAACGATTCTGCTGCTGCTGCTGCTGCTGTATCACTGGCGAATTTGCGAATGTATTCCATGCATTCGCACTGTGACTCTCGGCACGCACCGCAAAATACTCCGCGAATGTCACTGCTTGTGAATATATTCATATTCATGTTAGTTGCGTAAATAATATAATAGTCGTATAAAACGGTCTAAGAATCCTTTGCTCGAGCAACGATATGACACGTCCGCGCGGTCCGCGTCAATGCCACCTAGTGGCTATGCCACTGCTATTCGCGAATGTCTTTTGTTCAACAAATGTCGCGATCATGGTTGGCGCCGAGTACCTCGTATACCTACGTATACGAGGTACGTATGTAGGAAGTACATTTGTACAAGGTACATATATGTACGTACGAGGTACGTATGTACGGGGTACATACGGGAAGCCCCCTAAAAAACTGTATCTCCTAAAACTGTACCTCCTAAAAAATTATATCGTGAATTTATAAGTGCGGTACCTCCAATCGGTACCTCCTCCTTTATCAGTGCCTCGTGTATTCCGTACCTCGTGCTACTGTACCGGGAAAAGTATATGCTAGCAGCATGTGACTCGAAATGTCATTTCCATTTAGAAATTGGTACCTCGAATTTGGAGATACTACGCGGTACATGCTTAAGAGTGTACATGTATAATTTTAACTGGGACGAAGAGATCACGCACGACATAAAACAATTCAGGAAATCTCATGCAATAATTAGTTTCAAATAATAATAAAGTAGCCGAATAGTGATAATGGAATAATAATTGTGTATATATTTATGAATTCGTCGCGTAATAATTATTCATTATTCAAATAATTAATATGTAATTAAAAATTCTAATCGACTCGACTGTCTATCATCGTCATAACAATACGTCCATTGATTTTGGTCTTTCTAAATCAGTGTAATTTTGATGCTTTCATATAAGTATCCTATTCAAATATATAAATAATTTAATTTTAATTGCAAAGAATATTATCTCAGCCAGGATTCAAACCTAAGAACCTCCCCCATTCCGTATAATTAATATGTCCTTGTATTTCTTTTCTCTCCCCTTATATTTCCGGACAATTCTTCCTGGTTTAACCTTTTTTCTGCAACATGATCCTTATTGCAAACAATTAGAGCTGTCAAGCTGATGGCTCCGAAACGTTGCCGGTTTTCCTTCAAGAACCAACAGACATAATGCACAAATATCTAGGCGCAATGTGTTCAGCTACTATTTCACTCGGACGCGACAGATTATTATCGGAAACTGGCTCCATATGACCGGTCGCTTTGTATTTGCTTAAAAAATCTGTATGTTGTTTGGCGAGATCTGAGTTCTCATGTAATCTGTATTCTAACTTTGAATATAGAAGCTCGGCTGTAAAAAAAATTCAATATCGAGCGACGGGTCGGTGACCGTAATACATATAGCGGCCGTCGATGGTTTATAATCTATAACCGAGAAGAGGAGGGAACTTCTTCAATCTCCTACAAGAAGACCATCAATAGATGGATCCAATACATAATTTAATAAATGTACGGTTTCTATAACTAAATCAGAGGTTCCTATAACTGAATCAGTAAGTAAGGGTGGAGATAATATCCAATCTAGGCTCCATTCCAGAACGCTTTTAGCGTTTGAGCTATCTCCGCCGTTCTATCTTTTACTTACAGAAAGTTGAGCAAGGACAGAGCACATTTATTGCGCTAAAAGCGTAGTTCGGAAACGCAGCCCTAAGGTAATGAATTGGAGTCCCGATCGGACCTTGTTTCATATCATGCATTAATAATAATCCATATAAGTCCGTTTCAATGAGCGAGATGGATCGGATGACCATCGAACGGATCAGGATCCGCAAGAGATAAATAACGTAAATGACGCCAAGAATATATACCCAATAAACACTGGTATGGTATGATATACGTATCAATGGTTTAGAATTGGTATAGATATAAATAATAAACGATTCTTATTATACCATATAATAATATACGTTAAGGAGCTATAATAAATATACATTTTTTAAATGTTTCTAATAAACACTCACCGATATAAATGTCATATGATATACATATCCGTAGTTTAGAATTTATTCGTAATTTGCAATATTTTGAAAGCCAGTTCGGCTTTCCTGAAGGAACCATTAATACAGTAGATACACAATGTTGTTTAACAAAAAAATATTTGTTGCATCCTTCTCCACCACTATTTAAATTTTTGGCACGGACTTTTGAATCCTGTATGCTTCTGTTGCACATTCTATTACGGGCTTCATATCTTTTTTAACAGCAGATTTATGTTATCACTACTGCCACTACTGAAAATCTGTAGTTTATGTCACTATACTATTTTTGAATCTAAAGATACGCTCACAACGGATGTAACAATATATATCTATTTTACATCTTATTTTTCTCAGACCAACAATATAAAATATAAAATAAAGAAATAAAATAATATGAATGAAGCAAAAATATATATGTATATATAAAAGGAGGAAGATACGGAAAACGAATATTAGATACATTCAAAGCATATCAAATATCAAAGTTAATAAGCAGAGACCGGATTGCGGTGCCGTTTTCCTCACTCCAAGCGCGCGCTAGTGGCCGAGCGCCGCGGCCGTGAGAAACAGCAGGGGAGCGGTGGGCTATTTGTCTACGGAGGCCTATGTGTCCACAATACTGATATCTGAGGTTTTAAGAGACACTGCGTCTCTACCATTGTAACAAATAGTTGGAAAATGCTCAACGTAAGAGATTTAAAAGTTATTTGTTTTCTTGCAATGCTTCTCGCAGACGCTATATACGTTAAAAGAAAAACGAAAACAATTATTCATATTTTTCGACGGTCGAAAAATTTGCTGTACAGTAATTTAACTCAAATTAAGATAACCAATTCATAATATTATCAATTAATATATAGCTATCAAGTATGAGAAGCGTAAAATCTTAATTCCGCATAATTTAAAATTTGCAACATGTTTCAGACTGAAAAACGTGGTCGGGGCTATCTGTTCTATTTTTGATGGGGCAATGTGTCCACAGTTCAATGACGGATTGTTCTTTTATAAATAGCTAATGGTGCGTAACTACAAAAGAAAGACTTTCCTTAAGACGGATAAGGTAGTCTACCCAATAAAATTATACTTTTGTTAGAGCGATTAAAAGAATAAAAATTGAGCGAGAATCTTTTCGCAAAAACAACGTTAGACTTCGAAATAAATGTTCGGGCTCTCACTCACTACTTGTAAAAAAGTGACGAGCAGCTACTTGATCCTGCATGCGATTCAAGAATCGTCACCAAATTTTTATTAAAAAAAAAATACACGTCAAGTTAAATATATGAGTTTGTCTTAAATTATTGAGTATTTTTTTATTTCAAACGCTACTGAGGATAAAATAAAGGCCCCAAATACAAAGAAAAGATTAAAGAATTAAGGGGACAACAAAAAAAAACTCATTACATTGATTTTGCATCGGACTCAAAATCAGTTTGATGCCACCGTATATAAGGAAAAGTCAGCTCCACGCAGAAATTCTGTCAGAAAATCTACACAAAGTGCCTACTACTGCTCTGACTCCAACGACTAGGCAGTTCTTTCAATATTATATATTAATAATAAATAATATTATAAATAAATAAATAAGTATAAAAATTAATATAAATAATGTGTTTTTACTATGTAAACAAATAGCCCCGCATATGGGGCCATCTGTCTACGCTTAACTTGCATACTAAAAAATTTATCTCTTTAAAATGGTAAAAGATTAACGATTCTAATTATGTTTTCTTTTAATAACAAGGTTGAAAGATTATACCATTAAAATTTTAGCCAAATATCTTTATTAGTTTTTTAGTAAACTTGAAAAAAGCGTAAAGTGTGGACACATAGTCCCCCGGTCTCCTTTACGGTCTACCGCGTAGAGTACAAAAATATTTATAATTATATAAGTAAATAAATTTATTTATTTATTTATTTATTAAAATATAAAAATGTTTGTACTCTACGCGACGCTGCTACGTTACACCGCCAAACCGGCACGACGGTGTTCCTTTTGTTACGTTACATCGCTAGACCGGCCGCGGCGCAGCGTAGACGGCACTGCTTCTCACGGCGCTCGGCCGTTAGCATACGCTTAAAATGGAAAAAAACGGCGATCCGGTTTCTGCTAATAACCATCAGAACTTCATATTTGATTTTAAACAGCAAGGTTGGATTTCAATTTCAGTCGAAATTGAAAGGGAGTTTCGGCGACGTAGCGGAAACCGTTTATTATCCACAGATTTCCCAAAGACTTGCCTAAAAAATATTGTTATTTTATATTTTCTAATTGTCACAATTAAAAAAGGAAAGCGGCACTGCAAGCACATCTTTTGTCCTTCAGATCTTGTCGGAAGTTCTCCAATGCCAATGGCAATGTTCAGTCTATTATACGGTCTATGATATTCTCAACTATACTTTTCCTTTCCTGCTCGCTCTGCTCCGCGTTCACGATCGATACTTCATATGTATGCGTGGGATATACACACGCACGTGACAGCTGCGAGGGATGCTGCCCCTGCCGTATGAAGCGCACAATGAAATGAATTAAATAAGAAGTGCTGTATCTGATGATAAAAGTATATTTTAAAAACGTCAAACTTTACGCATAGTTCGGGTGATTACATATGGACATGAGTAATAAACTCCATAGATCGAACATCAACAAAGCACTGTTTTGCTCGACATGGCAAATCCGCAAAAATAAGCTTTTCGCAAGAGTTATGTTTATTACAACAGTTTTTTTTTTTGTATGTATTTATCTCGCTTCTAAAAATATAACCATTATTTAGCTAACAAGTAAGAAATAATTATACAATTATTCCGCCGCTAACGTTGGTAGAAATATCGTGTAATTTGACGGTCGCGTTTGTGTTGAATTTCAAGAATCAATTTTCCGTGAAACAAAAATATGAAAGGCATTACATTCGATCTCTTTGATTTTTTAAACACTGCGCGACCATCCGTGGTTTCCCTTGTATGCGGAGTAAAATTTTGATGGACATTATTTGAAACGCAATATAAATTCCGAAATTCAAATATTTCCTAAAGTAAACTTTTACTTTGTCCGACTGTAATAAACATGCGAAGCATGAATAATATACAGTCCAATTTTTTGAAGATACTTGTGAATTACATATATCACATATTTTTTTTGCGAATTCCTCCTTTTATACTTGCGTATTTGTGAAATATGCAGTATATACTATAAATATGTTGTAAATAGTACGTACGCACACATCCACTTCTTAGCAAATTATTAAAAGTAAGGTTTAACTTTAATCATGCATCTCCATTAGGCTCTTTTAGAAGATTAATATATTCGTGTATATATATCATCTTATTATATATTATTTAATAATATATGTGATTTTAGAAAATTAGACTTTTAGGATTAAATTATCTAAATATTAGAGTTCATAGGAATTAGTTCGTCGATAAGCTCACTCAAAACAAAAAACGAAATAAATTAAATGTAAAGAGGAGAGACGAAAAATATTAAAGGAAAATGTCATTATATCGTCATTAAAATATTTCGCGGATCCGCGCGGCCGAATCTCTCTCCGTGCTCCATGCTCCGTGCTCCGTGCTCTAAGTCGACTCATGCCGGTTATAATTATTTCAAATCTATGTTTCGGCTATTGTTCCTGACCTCGCAAAATCTATTTACTTTCTCTATATCTATGTATTTACCAACTCGTCCTTCATTCCAGCGTTTCCGACTGCAAGTTGAATATTTTCAGTCTAAAAATCGTAATTTTTAATCTATAAGGGTCCTATTCTGTAAACGTTAATGACATTATTACGTGCTTTGCGCAGATATAATATTGTTTCGTATTGCTCATATTTATTACGGCTCGAGCGTATGTATAATAGCGCGATCATTGTATCGAGTCATACATCGTTTAGAACGATTATTTGAAAGCGATCGTGAGATTTCGTCAATTCCCAGAATCTCAGGTGTCGCTCACCGACGATTCATCGGTTATTATCCTTCTTCAAATCGGAGGATCACTCGCTCTCAATCCTACTATCGCCTCTAACACACAGTTAATACGAAACATTGCTCGCGAGTTCGAGTAGACAATAAACGAGAGTTATATAGAAAGATAATTTAAGAAGATTTCGAATTATTGAGACGCTACACCCTGCCCGCTTTCCACGTGAGCGTGACCACATTATAATTAACCAGTAGGCCTACTGTGCCTCGCCTTGTGTCGACCGTGGAGCTACCCGGGACTTACACGCAAAGAGAACTTAACAATTTTGGTCCTTCGAGCCGGATCCTTTGCAGGATTAATCCATTTAACACTGAGCATCGCCTCTTCATTGTATTCTTTATTGCGGAGATCAATCATTTTACACAAAAACTATGACATATATATTACAAATTCAAGCAAATTGACCGAATACGTTTTTTTATATCGTTTTTTTTTTCATTTTTTAACATTTTTTTATTATCAATAAACTTTTATTATAAATATTTTTCTCTATCTCTATAGTTTATAAAAGTTATACGCCAAAAAGTGAATGCGTATTTTCTATGCAATATATCAAAGTTACTTGAAAGGCAAATACAAAAATATATAATAAACATCTGCAACTAATTTGTTTCAGGTAAAAAAATTCGCAAAAACTTATTTTCATCAAGATTCAGACACTTTGTTAACCATTATAAACATGATAAAAAGCCATAAAAAGAATCTTAAACAGTCCGTAGATACTTTTACAAAGCATTTTGGGAAAAATTAATCTCAAGTAACCAATTGATTCGATCAATCAAAAATACCAAATGTGATGCACAACCCACAATTACCTACATAAATTTTCAATGTAATACTAATTTTATTTATTAATATCGTTTTTGAATAATTTTTTATTCATTTTTGATCATTTCCAATACTTGTCAATATTTTTATAATATATAGTATTTTATTAATAGTCTGGAAGCTATTGATAAAATCTTCTATGACATATTAAGGTAGTTCGATGATGAAACAACTTTTGCCAAAAGTGATATGTTTTATTTTTTATATCGAAAGAAGGAACTCTCCTGAATCGATTAAGCCCAGAAAAAAGATAATTCACCGTCCCGTTCTCAAGATATTTAATTTCAAAATTAGGTGATTTTAATGATTTTAACATTGGTCTAATAGGAAAAATAGGTATTTTCCTATGAATAACACGAGTTTGCGAAAAATCTTTTGCCAAAAATGTCCGACCAATATATATCGATGGATAGAGGACACTGTCAGAAAGCCTATAGTTGAAGGTGAACACGATCCACCGTACAGTTTTTTTTTAATTAATAATTAAAGTTGAAAACTAGTCAAACGACGCGTTAACACACACTTTATTTTAATCTATTTCAGGCAAAATATTATTCTACAACGTAAAAATTACTTACTAATGGTCTTTTTACGTCGTTACGAAGCTTTGCGATGCGTTATTCTATTTTTTAAATAATCATATAAATAAAAAAATCATAAACATTGTTTTGACTTCGGCCTTTCATCATCGAACTACCTTAATGTCCTATAATTGACATACTATTTATAGGCCAGTCATATTAGACTAATTTAGGGGGTTAACCTTCCAATTACTCTTTCCAGGTTGCAACCACCATGAATCGCTTTGATTTAAGGTGCTGTAAGTGGGATTTATTTTGCTTCGCATAATTAATGCGCATTAAAAAGTTATTAACAATATTATCAACAAAAAATGCGATTTTTTTTATTTTTTCTCAAATATCTCGAAAACTAAGCAAGATAGGGTAACTAACTGTACGTACCTTTTTTGTAGAGCGTAAAATTATCTACAATAATGATCTGAACAACATTTATCGTCAAGTCAGTCGTTTAGCTTGCACGCACCGTCAAAGTCTGAGACACGGATCTCGAAAACCTTCGATTTCATCGCTTTTTTGATGTTGCGTCAGTGATTTTTTTCCGTCATTTAAAATGGAATTAAAAATCCCCAAAAAATCACACATCATCTGAGAACTACAAAGAATACTTTTCATGGTGTAACCGATTTTTTAGACCCTTTTTCTTTAGTTTGTAGCTATGTAAGCAAAAAATTTGGATTTTTTGGAATAGTCTTAGTTTTTCGCTGTTTTCAGGCCTTAGAATTTATTTGAGATGAATTTTATCGTATGCATCTTGTTGTGGACGAAATTTGCAACAAAAAAGGACCCTTGTATTTTTTTCGTACGACAAACGCTGATTTTTTTATTGACGCGCAAAGTTATCCAATATTGCGTACAGGTCGGATAACGCTTGTTTTACACTAAAATAATTATTTTTTATTAAAATTTACGTAATTTTTCGCATTATTATTGAACCATATTGCAAAGCCGTTTTCAACACATTCTCTCATGTTTACTTATTTATTAACAAATTGTTTATTTAAAAATTATTATAAACAATTAGAAAAACATGTTATATTCGTTGTACTCGTCGTCTTATTTCAACTCGAAAAATGTTTTTAAAAAATTTATTCATGTTATTTATAACATTTATTCAAACATACAGTGCATCTTTTGACTATTTTTCGCACCATCTCTGAGCCAATGGTGCGTTTTTTGTAGTTTTTCCAGTAGCCCTAATCCACAAGCATTGAATATATGTCCTTTCTATGTGATAATTATTTGGACATTCCTTGGATACTAAAATTATCCAACACGCAGATGTTGATGAAAATTAACATTTGCCTCAAGATCGTCAAAAAGTCGTACGTTTTTCAGTAAATTCAGTTTTTTTTTTTTTTAAGGAAATGGAAAATGCTATTTTTCTATTGTAAAAAAAAATATGCCATTTTTCCCTCGTTGGAAAATTGCGCTCATGGTGTCACAGCCAGTAAAAGCACGAAAGATATATAGAAGATATATTGTAATGTAATTCAAGCTGAGCCTATGGATACTGAGGATTGAAACAATTATTCAAGACGCGGATGTTAATTTTCATCAACATCTGCGTGTTGGATAGTTTTAGTATCCAAGGAATATCCAAATGATTATCACATCAAAAGAACATATTTTCAATGCTTGTGGATTAGGCCTACTGGGGAAACCACAGAAAGAAAACGCACCATTGACTTTACCTCAGAGGTGGTGTGGAAAATAGTCAAAAGATGCACTGTCTGTATGTTTGAATAAATGTTATAAAATTATAAATAATAGGAATAAATTTTTTAAAAACATTTTTTGAGTTAATATGAGACGACGAGTACAACGATTATAACATGTTTTTCTAATTGTTTATAATAATTTTTAAATAAACAAGTTATTAATAAATAAGTAAACATGAGAGAATGTATTGAAAACGGCTTTGCAATATGGTTCAATAATAATGCGAAAAATTACGTAAATTTTAATAAAAAATAATTATTTTAGTGTAAAACAAGCGTTATCCGACCTATACGCAATATTGGATAACTTTGCGCGTCAATAAAAAAATCAGTTTTTGTCGTACAAAAAAAATACAAGGGTCCTTTTTTGTTGCAAATTTCGTCCACAACAAGATGCATACGATAAAATTCATCTCAAATAAATTCTAAGGCCTGAAAACAGCGAAAAACTAAGACTATTCCAAAAAATCAAAATTTTTTGCTTACATAGCTACAATAGCTACAAACTAAAGAAAAAGGGTCTAAAAAATCGGTTACACCATGAAAAGTATTCTTTGTAGTTCTCAGATGATGTGTGATTTTTTGGGGATTTTTAATTCCATTTTAAATGACGGAAAAAAATCACTGACGCAACATCAAAAAAACGATGAAATCGAGGGTTTTCGAGATCCGAGTCCCGAACTTTGACGGCGCGTGCAAGCTAAACGACTGACTTGACGATAAATGTTGTTCAGATCATTATTGTAGATAATTTTACGCTCTACAAAAAAGGTACGTACAGTTAGTTAACCTATCTTGCTTAGTTTTCGAGATATTTGAGAAAAAATAAAAAAAATCGCGTTTTTTGTTGATAATATTGTTAATAACTTTTTAATGCGCATTAATTATGCGAAGCAAAATAAATCCCACTTACAGTACCTTAAATCAAAGTGATTCATGGTGGTTGCAACCTGGAAAGAGTAATTGGAAGGTTCGATGTCTAATATGATTGGCCTATTATATATATAGTATTAGGTTTCATGTTGCTTGATATTTTTCATAAAATATCTTTTGTTTCTTCTGTAAGAAAGAAATGATCGTTACACAAGTCCAGTTTTGTTATCAAAGAAACTTGCAAAAAATTATTTTTATTGAACGCAAAAAATTAGTTTTATCGAACGCAAGATCATTAGCTGTAACAAATAATAAGTCTACGTTACTATTGTGACTTTACAACTATCATGTTTATGTATAAAGTACATTTATAATGCAAAAGTAATGTAAAATCTGCTGTAAATATCACATTCTTGCGTCAACAGTATAAATTATTCTCAAACGAGCACTGATAAGTATTAAAAGTACAACATGTAGAAAATGCAAATTTTAAAAATAAAATATTTATTAACCATTGTTAGCGTATACATAAGAATATTTAAGTCGCTTGTAAAATACTGCCTACACTGTTACAAGTTAAAGGATGAAATTTAAACCAATACCTTGTGTGTTAAATAACATTTTGTTATTTTTAACTACCATGTATGTCGAGATTTATTACTTTAACACAAAACAGTATTATTTTGACTCGATTGGTTAATTTAGTTAAATTAACGACATATTGAGTAAGAGCAGTGGCGACCTATAGAAATTGTTAAAAATGATTCAAATTGAGTATAATTTGACATTACGAATTTAACAGTATAGACAGCACACGTGTCTAAAAGACGTCGTAAAGATGCTTTAAGACTTTTGTTTAGACACATATGTGTAAATGACTGTCCAGGTATCCAGCTTAAGCTTTAAAATTTTACAAAGACGTTAATGAGGCGAAGGCAAGTTTATATAAATGGATAATATATACTATGTTTCAAGATATTTTCATATGAATTTTAATTATTATTAAAATAAGATGTATATTTATTATTTATATTTTTGTTAGTTATACGCGTTTGCATTACTTCCTTTGAATTGAATATTATTGCGATATTGAAGTTTTTAACTATGATATACAATTTTATCCGTAATATATCGCACGAGACACTATAAAGTTGAACGTGATTCAATATATTTCGCCTCTAATTACACCTGGTTCGGTCTTTGTATTATAATGTAACTACTATTTCTCGTATAGAAATGACAACGAGAGAGAGAGAGACAACAATATTTATAAAATAAATCCTTTGCTTTTAATATAATTACGAATCTATGGCTACGGTCAACGTGACGCTACAAATGCTTTGGAACGTTCTTCTTCTCCTTCTTTCTTCATTGAAAGAAAAGAGAAGAGGAATGCTTCGAAGCATTTGTAGCGTCACGTTGACCGTAGCCTATATTACCTGATCACCTGATCACTTAAAAATCTTTCGACATGTATACTTCATAGTTACTAATCGATATAAATTGTATCTTATATGCATTTTATGTGAATTATCTTACATTATAAAATATGTTTCAAGCAGCCAAGATCTCTCAGATGCAGCAATATATCAGCAAGTATTTTACATACTTCGTTTCCGCCGACATATTTATGCTTCTTTACACATCCTAACGAGCCTAGACTAATTGTGTCTTGTACTAACGTTTCTGATTTGAAATATCCCAATATTATCGGTAAAAAATAGGATGCGACAATAAAACCGAAGAGAGCGCCCCTCCTAAAATCGTCCAACAGAGCGTTATATGAATATTTCTCAATGTCTTGAACACCAGCGTCCAGCAAATACTCCATCAGCGCGTCGTGATAAGCCCGCATGATGTCGAAAAATTTCTCTCGTATCTCTTCATTCGAGCAACAGTTGCAGAGATACGTGGAGAGATCGACGACGGGCGTCGAATATCTAATAAGCGCGAAATCGATCAGCATCGCGCGATATCCACGTCCACCCTCATCCGCCTTGAAGAGAATGTTGCTCAATAGAAAGTCGCCGTGGCACATCGTGGCCAGAGGTTCAAGCGGCTTTATTATCTTCATCATCACTTCGTCAAACGCGTTCGTAAGGAAGGCTTCCATCCTGTCGCAGAAAGCTGCATCGTGGCCTTGTCTGCGGAGATATTCCAGCGATCGCGTCGCGTGCATATTGAAAGCAACTTCAAACGCGTTTCCTACTTTCACGTATCTAGACTCTTGCAGTCGCGCCACGACGTCGAAGAACTTTTCCCGCTGCAGTTCCTTCATGACGTACCCTTTACCGTGAAATCGTCCTAACTCGCGCATCGCCGCCAACGTGTACTCGAAAGGAGCGTTGTGCGGGTACAAACAAGAATGATATCCTCGTTCATTAACGTTCTCCAGGGCGATCACGAAATCGGTGGGCGACCGTTTTTCGGCGTAGTAACATCTTGCGTAAAAATGCCTTTCGTTCGGTTGGACGTACGTTCGATAGAACAGAATCTCGTTGTCAAATTGAAGATCGATGCAACCTATGTAGACGAAGTTCTTCATGGGTCTCTTTATCACCATAGACAATTCCTCGTTTTGATTGTTTGCTTTATTCTTAAACTGCAGGCGTACGTAATACATGGTTGTCATTATAAAGTTGATAGATTTGGAGATTTCGTATCGAACTTTGTCAACGCCCAATCCAAGATTCTCGATAATCCTCGCCATCACCTGGTCGAGCCATCTCTGAGAATCTTCGACGTGGGAATCGTGGGACATTTTCTTCGAATATGCGATTCGTGTAAATTAATGATAAAATTTGGATTGTTGATCTAGGAGAGCTTGTTGCCTCGACAGCTCGAACTGTACTAACATATAGTGGTTTCCCGTGAAAACCATTAATCGGTTTGCTTCGCTAGATTTGCTTTTCTGCTGCCGCGTGCATACCTGACGCGAGGCACGATCGTATTTTTAGACGACCAGCTAGTTTTGTCTTATAAATAAGCATAAAATCGATATGAAGAGTGGGAGACTGACAATGCATATCACACAATGTTACAAAAATAATCGAGCCACATATATCAGTACAATATGCAAATACAATGTCAAAAGATAGTGCACGTGCCTATTATCAGCTGTTCACTATACATATTCAAAATACTATGACGGACTGTGGCGATGAAGTCACGAGCATGCGTTAAATGCTTGAAATCGTCTCCGTAAAACGACTGACAAAAACCATCGATTGAACCATCCATTTATTTTTTGACTGGTTTAAATCACAATTGCGTTAATATTTATCATTTTTTAATTAACTGTTAATATGTCTATTTATGGTTTAGGAACACGTAGTATAATGATAATTAACAATTAAATTAATATAATATATAAAATAATAATATTTTGCAGTATAATCATAGCAACTTATAATCATTATCACAGAGCTAATTGATAGTATTCCGCACGTTTTTCTATTTTTAAATAAAAAAAAACGATTGTTCCGTTCATAAACGGAAAACAACGAAATTCGTACATCTCTAGTGTTAGCTCACTCAAGACAAAAAACGAAATAAAGGCTGTACTCTCGAATGAACCACCCTTCCGATTGAGATGGGGTTTTGCGCGCAGGTGATTTTGTCACGATATCTAGAGATTATTTATCGATGTCCTATCTTTTGGTTTTTTAATAGTTTTCTAGATTTTAGCCTGACAATCGTAAATAAAGCGTGCGGCGCTCTACCTCAAGTACGAGGTATTTGTAACGTATTCCGCATATAAATGTTTAATTCTTTTTAAAAATAAAAATATTTTAATAACAATTTAGCGGAAGGTACAATTTTAACATATTTCTTCTATAGAGATGCTCTTGCGAGGCATATAGCGCATATGACGCGCGCGATCGGCGCGGCGGCTCGACCGTCGAGCCTCGGCGGGCAGCGAATATTGGCGGAACGGGCGGAAGTGGCGGAACCTGCATCCATGCACATGTTATGGTCAAAGCCCGAAACGCGGCATTTCTAGGATTGACTGATCAATTCGGCGGAATGTCCAAGCGTCTTGATTAAAGCAGTTTCTATGTTTTTTTTATACGGGGGAGGTGCTCCGCCTATTTGTGTACTGTCTACACACATATGAGCAATTAAATTACTACAATAAACTTTGACCAATACGCTTGGCCATTCGTCGGCAGAATTGATTAAGGTCTATCCAGACAAACTTGCATAGGTGCATAAGCATATGCATAAAGAAATGGATTGGTCTATTTCCTTATGCACATGTATATGGACCAATCAATTTCCTTATGATTATGTTTATGTGCTATGCAAGTTTGTCTGGATAGACCTTAAGTCAATCCTAAGATTGCCTGTGTTTCGAGGCACTCCTAAGATTGACTGATCAATCATTCTGCCGAATTTATGCTTTGACAATAATTACACATATGTACACTTTTCCACCCACATAACAATTGATTTTCTTCTTTCTAATGTTATTCTCAATCCATACAATGTGAGACATTTTTATGATTGTTAGGTTAAAATCTAGAAAGCTATATAGAAAACCCGAAGATAGGACATCGATAAATAATCTCTAGATATCGTAACAAAACCCCATCCCAATCGGAGAGGTGGTCCATTCGGAAGAACACCCGAAATAAATTAAATGCAAAGAGGAGAGACAAAAAATATTAAAGAAAATGGAATTTATATCGTCGTTAAAATATTTCGCGGATCCGGCCGGCGCGGCCGAACCTCTCTCTGTGCTCCTTATCTAATTTCCCGTATGCTCGAGATCCTTTTGTTACGGCGGCGCGGCGCGGCCGCCTAATTCTCTCTCCTTTACAAGTCCCAATCTCGAAGAGTCGACTCATCAAGCCGTTTATAATTGTTTCAAACCTATGTCTCGGCTATTGTTCCTGACCTCGCAAAATCTATTTACTTTCTCTACCCTATGTGTTCACCAACTCGTCCTCCATTCCAACGCGGTTCAAGATCGGATGAGAAAATATTTGACTGTTCGTGTATGATTATTTTAAACGAATGCGAGAAAGACCGATCATCGGTTCGGAATAAAATGTTTATTCCAATTATTGTTTCGTCGAAAAGCTAATTTACATATCTTACATTGAAAATATATTATATAGATCGAGAATAACATTCTTAAATAATTATTTAAATATGGTAACGGAATATTTTATATTTTCATTGATTTTCATTGATTACACATTTTGATTACACATTTTGATTACACATACTTGCAACAGAAACGAAAATAAGAAACTCTTGATCAGTCTTCTCAAAATATCTCATCGGATATAAAGATTATTTTCCTAAAGATTCTGTCTCAAACTTTATCGTAAAAAATACCGCACTGCAAAACCTCAATCATTGAATTAAGATGTGAGTCAAAAATTTTTGCCGATATTACATCCACATTCGAGAAATATGCTTGAATATTCAGTCTGCTTCCCGTGTTATTTTCTTACAACTTTCGTGAAACTTTTAACGAAACTTCCGCGACCTATTTTCCAGTTCACCTGTTGAGCAGCTTCCTTGCTTTCTTTCTTGAGCGCTTTCATGTGTATTAAGTGAATTTTTCACACATAACTGTACAATCTTTATTCTAACAAAGAAAGGGCGAATCCCGAACTATAAGAGATAAAAAAATTTTTTTCAAAGGGGTGTTTTATCCCCCTAAGACATGCGATTGGGCACGTATAAAAAAATACGTATCCCTTTATTGTGCATAATAGCATAAACAAACAAGGATAAAGTTTACTTGTAATTGGATTAGATTCTCGCTGCAGAAGATGTTTTATATTTAAATTTTTTATTCGAAGTTTATTATATAGGAGAGCGCCAGACGCGTTTTAAAGTCCTGCAGGCTGTAACGTTTAATGATATTTTTTGTTATATTGTCGTTGTGTAGATATTATACAAAAAAACCTGTTCAATGTAGGAACGATAATTTAACGATAACGAAACGAAACTGATCGTTAAGAGTTGCAGACTCAGGGAGGTCTGCAATTCAAAAAGGGATCAGAACTGCGTGTTTGTAAATTCTCGCCGCCGGCGAAAAGATTTTAATTTAATGCAACAGGAATAAGTTTCCTTGGTGAGAGGGTCTGTCGCAAACATACTTTAAATTAACTCTGTCTGTATCATCTATATCGTCAGAGTTTTTACAAGGCTGTACACGGAAAAATATTATTCTTTTGTGGCCAGACGAAGTAATGTTCGCTACAAATTAAACTTCGCGAAATTAACGTAATAGCAGTGGCTGTCTATCGGTACGAATATCAATCTCAATTCAAGTGTGTTGTAAACTTGATTTAGAACGTAATAGAAGAGACGTCGCAGATTTTCGGATGACTCGCAACTTGACCGGCCGCAATCCTTCTTTAGATGTGTATATCAGCTTTGCAATCCCTTTCGTGCTATCGCGAGACATACAGATTAAAGATCTCAATAAGATTTTTATCTTAAAATGCGCTTACGTTGATTGAGGTACATGTATTTAAGGAAAACTCTTAAGTAATTTGAGGTTTGAAACCCGAATTGCATCCACGTGCAGAGTAACTGGTCCTAAGTACTATAGATAAACTCCAAGAGCTGTGCTAGAGAGTTTGTATCGATTTTCTCAAAACTTTGCAGGATAGCTGGATTAATCCATTTAACATCGCCTCTTCATTGTATTCTTGATTGCGGAGAGATCAATATCATTTTGTAAGTAATTAACGCATTTTTTACGAATGTTTGTGCGGATTTAAAGTTGAAGTTAATTTCTAGATCGTATTTCTCCCTCTGGGAATCGATCACGTAAAACATTTCACTTTTTACTTTTCCATTCCGCGTAAATAACTTCTTTGTTATTGACGAGATTACGTCTCCACGTTTCATTGAGTTACATGATAACGAATTTACGTGAAACTTTTCACTTTTCACGTTTCCACCTTAAGGGACATTTTGTTTACGCTACCCTGGAAGGAACGCGCAGGATTTCAGCGGCACAATAAAAGAAAAAGAGATTTGTTTTCGCATGTCTGCCAGTTTCCACAAGAAAAAGTTTTAATTTCCCGCGCAATAAGGAAAGACCGGGGCTAAAGAAAACGATTATAGAAAACGATTATCCTCGTTCTTGTGCTCGGAAAAAAGTAATTTCTTATTGAATAGTGTAATTGCAAATTTACAGATCTGGATGCTTGGCATTGTCTATCTGCGGAATTTTACCGCGGGAATTCTCTTCCGCGGAGGTATTTTCCTCCCTCTCATACTTTGCGATGTGAAGCATCCACGTCGGTTAGGTCAGTTATGGTCAGTTATTGTACTAAAAAATAAAACGAAACTTATTAAATTCCGGTAATATTGTTTTATATTATGTTTGAATCGTATTCCTCAAGTTATAGCTTCTAAGATATAGCATACTAATAAGGTAACTCACGTCTAGTTTTGTTTTATACGGTCACCTAGAATATTATAATGATTGTGCGATACTTATGTATGTGGTGGACGCTTCTTCATTAATCTCTTGTTACATAAGTTATGTGTATCAAGGGTGCTTCCGCAACATACACATCAGTAAGTCGGGTTGCCTATTCGAGCAGGCGCGCATGGTCGTTCACAATTGCGTTGACTTCGGTGCATCACCTATAATCACTCGCATATCTTTTTTACAATAAAATGAACTTTGTAGCGCCCGAAGTTGCAATACAATTGTGACGGATTTCCGTAGCAGTAACGTTAAAACAGAAGTCGAGATGACAATACAGGTTATGAAATAAATTTTATTAAGAAAACGAGAAATCTTTTCTCTTACGAAAGAAGCTCGTACCATAGTCCATCATAATCATTATATATTAGAATTTTATTACTTAAATTATTTTTTGCACACAATGTTTATGCACAGGACAAAAGTCAGCAATTAGCATGTGTGTGCAAATTTAAATTATAAGTCGGCTAATAAATTTCATTCAATGTAAGTTTAAATAATGGCAGAAATCACCATTAACAAATCTTACAATATTCATTTTGTTACATTAATAAATAATTTATCATTAAATTGATAATCAATTTAATATATCAATACTAATGAGCATTATATAATTCTTTATATAAATGATGCTGCTGCATCTTAAAAATCTTAATCTTAATCTCATAAACAAGAGGTTTATTAGTATAAAATATATATTTTAAATATGATGCTAATGAATAGTTTATATAAGGCAAATTATCATAATATTTAATGCATACTTTTCAGTAATAAATTCCTTGTAGATTTATATAAGATTCAGTAGCATTATTTACATAAAGATGCTTATTAGCATCAGTATATTGAATTAATTATTAATGTTAATGATAAAATATTAATAATCTGAAATAAATGTTGTTAGACATAAGATCCGCTGATAATCGTTTTTATCGTTATAAATAACGATGGAAACGGTTATCAGCAGATTTTATGCTTAATATATGATCTTATGCCTAACTTAACATAAACAAAATTTAAACAAAAAATACATATTCTTTGTCTTGGAATATGCTTGCGCTTATGTAATACAGATTTGATGTGTAACTATGTTTTTAAACATAACGCAATCCTGCACATAAAATTTTTTATCACTTCTTTCATCATAAGAGGATCTCTGAATAACGAGTTACCTATTCTGATTTTAAAAGTTTCTATATTGTCTGGTAGAAATTGATACTTTACTTCGTAAGAAGGCAAAAAAGTCCTGTTTCTTTTGCGAAACATGAATTGACCTGCTAGATTTATAAAATTATCCATTTGTTTTCGTAAAGAAAAATTTTTCATAAAGGTGGTGAAAGAAGTTTCTGTGAAGTTGGCACCTCACTTTAAAAAATCGGAAGTTTTATCAACAGTTCCATTTGCACCCGCAATAGTTCTACAGTTCCTGATAGGTTTTAGAAATAGTTCCGTTGATTTAGTTAAAAACAATAAATTTTGAAAATATGAGGTGCTAACTATCCGTAGCACCTCATGTTTCGAAAAAATTAATTTTAAACATGATATTTTATAGTTCTCGAAGAGTTCTACAGTTCCTGACAAGATTTAGCAATAGTTCCGGTCATTAAGTATTTTTAAACAAATTTTTAATCTGACCGCGAGCACCTCAAATTCCAAAAAAATTGATTTTTACCATAAAATTCTATAGTTCTCGAAGAGTTCTACAGTTCCTGATAGGTGTCAGCGACAGTTCCGGCCTTTAATTATTTTTAAATAAATTTTTAATCCGACCGCTGGCACGTCATCTACGAGAAATACGGGGTGCTGACAATTTGGATCGTTTTCTTCGGAGTTCTCGGCAGTTCTTACATACTTCCGAGCATTTAAATACGTTTTGACAAGAGTTCCAGCTATTTACTATTTTTAAACAATTTTTTAATTTGACCGCTAGCACCTCATCTACGAGAAATACGGGGTGCTGACAATTTGGATCGTTTTCTTCAGAGTTCTCGGCAGTTCTCACATAGTTTCGAGCATTTAAATACGTTTTGACAAGAGTTTCCAACAATTTATTCGTATTTCTCGTAGAGGAGGTGCCAGCGGTCAAATTAAAAAATTGTTTAAAATAATAATAAGCTGGAACTCTTGTCAAAACGTATTTAAATGCTCGGAACTATGCCGAGAACTCTGAAGAAAACGATCCAAATTGTCAGCATCCCGTATTTCTCGTAGATGAGGTGCTAGCGGTCAAATTAAAAAATTGTTTAAAAATAGTAAATAGCTGGAACTCTTGTCAAAACGTATTTAAATGCTGGGAAGTATGTAAGAACTGCCGAGAACTCCGAAGAAAACGATCCAAATTGTCAGCATCCCGTATTTCTCGTAGATGACGTGCCAGCGGTCGGATTAAAAATTTATTTAAAAATAATTAAAGGCCGGAACTGTCGCTGACACCTATCAGGAACTGTAGAACTCTTCGAGAACTATAGAATTTTATGGTAAAAATCAATTTTTTTGGAATTTGAGGTGTTCGCGGTCAGATTAAAAATTTGTTTAAAAATACTTAATGACCGGAACTATTGCTAAATCTTGTCAGGAACTGTAGAACTCTTCGAGAACTATAAAATATCATGTTTAAAATTAATTTTTTCGAAACATGAGGTGCTACGGATAGTTAGCACCTCATATTTTCAAAATTTATTGTTTTTAACTAAATCAACGGAACTATTTCTAAAACCTATCAGGAACTGTAGAACTATTGCGGGTGCAAATGGAACTGTTGATAAAACTTCTGATTTTTTAAAGTGAGGTGCCAACTTCACAGAAACTTCTTTCACCACCTTTATGAAAAATTTTTCTTTACGAAAACAAATGGATAATTTTATAAATCTAGCAGGTCAATTCATGTTTCGCAAAAAAACAGGACTTTTTTGCCTTCTTACGAAGTAAAGTATCAATTTCTACCAGACAATATAGAAACTTTTAAAATCAGAATAGGTAACTCGTTATTCAGAGATCCTCTTATGATGAAAGAAGTGATAAAAAATTTTATGTGCAGGATTGCGTTATGTTTAAAAACATAGTTACACATCAAATCTGTATTACATAAGCGCAAGCATATTCCAAGACAAAGAATATGTATTTTTTGTTTAAATTTTGTTTATGTTAAGTTAGGCATAAGATCATATATTAAGCATAAAATCTGCTGATAACCGTTTCCATCGTTATTTATAACGATAAAAACGATTATCAGCGGATCTTATGTCTAACAACATTTATTTCAGATTATTAATATTTTATCATTAACATTAATAATTAATTCAATATACTGATGCTAATAAGCATCTTTATGTAAATAATGCTACTGAATCTTATATAAATCTACAAGGAATTTATTACTGAAAAGTATGCATTAAATATTATGATAATTTGCCTTATATAAACTATTCATTAGCATCATATTTAAAATATATATTTTATACTAATAAACCTCTTGTTTATGAGATTAAGATTAAGATTTTTAAGATGCAGCAACATCATTTATATAAAGAATTATATAATGCTCATTAGTATTGATGAAATTAAAATATTACCCGCTAAACATGTAACCTTCTTGTAACGTCACATTTCGACTGTAATTCAGCAAATCTGAAACGTTTTATATGTATAGGCAATAAAAGATTTCGTAAACGTCTCAAGTTAACGTTTTATTTGTGTCAGTCTGTAGAACGTATCAGAAACGTTGCTTTTCCGCATTTAATTTGACAATTCGGAACGTCACAAATGAAATGTTTTGTGACGTTCAAATAACTTTTGTATGAAACGTTTCCTTTGCGACTTTATAAACGTTGCCTCAACGCTAACATTTGCGATGTTTCTAAAATATTCATTTCGCTACGTACTTTAAACGGTTCAATCAAAACGTAACTTTGAAAAACATTTTACTACTCTGCATTAACGTTGTAAATGCAACATTATTAGAAAATGTATAACTATATATTATAGAGGACGCTACGAGAAAAGAAGTAGTGCGTAGTTCGCGGCGAGCCATCGTTCCGTGCGGGCGTGTGCCACGTGTTTAAGATTTCGACGCGCGGTTTCTATAACCGATTTCTATGTCGCCGCATCGCGGCTACTACGCTTGTTATTTGTCGCTTGAGTTACGGACAGGCGCCGTGATGCTAGGCGCAGGAAGAAGTGCACTGATTGGTGGGTTAGCGAGAAGGTCGCTAGCTACCGATACCGACAACGACCGTTTCGTGGCTTCGCGTTTCCTCCGGCCTCCACGTGCGACAGATAGGTATAATTAGTAAGTGCGGGTTCGAGCTAAAGAAAATCGGCACCGCGTGTTTTGCGGCTGTTCGCATTTATATAAGATAGATGGCGAAAATTATTAGTGTGATGTGTAACGTACACGACATTATAGTATTATATACATAGACATTATAGTATAGTATTATAGAATAAATGTGCAATGACATTAAACCCATTTACCATCACAATACTGTATTTATTAAAATAAATTAAAATAATTTATTAAAATAAATTAATTAATAAACGAATAATTATTATGTTTTTCATTGATCGTATTTACGTATGTTGTATATCATATTATATATGCAGGAGTGATGGATTAGGCTGTAAGACGTCAGTAAGCTGTAAGAGCATAAAGTTGGTTTTCCAGTGTAATAATTAGATTAAGGTCATAAAAAAAATGGTTGAGCAGACCATACAAAATGAGGTTCAACAATTCCGTTGACGGCCTAAAGCCCCTTGCACAATAGACGATAGCGATAGCGATAGCGACAGCGACAAGGTTGCCGACAAAGGTATAGCTTTGTCGGCAACCTTGTTGCTGTCGCTATCGCTATCGCTATTGCCTATTGTGCAAGGGGCTTAACTCTACGCCCTATTACACTGGAAAAACCAGTTTTATAGAAATGTAATCGTTTGACGTCTTAAGGAGGGTCCACATTATCGAGCCAAACCGCGAGCCGAACTTCGCCGCGAACCGATCATGCGTCCACATTATCGAGTCGAACCTTGAGCCGAACTTCGCCGCGAGCCGATCATGCGTCCACATTGTCGAGCCGATGGGCTCGCGCAAGGCTCGCGAACCTCCAATCGAACATCGGTGCGAACCATCGCGTGCTCACCCCACGAATCTGCAAGCATTTTGATGATACGCGATTCGGCTCGCAGTGTCCCACCAAAAGTCGGTATTTCGACGAAACATCAAAAGATGCTTTTTATGATCAGATTACACGCTTTGTCGGGTGGTAGACTGGTAGTTAAACTTCGAGCTAGACAAATAATGACAAAAGACAAAAAATGAGCGATGAAAGAAAACGTGAGTAATTGCCCAGTCGCTGTATTCGATTCGATCCTCTATGTGTAGTCTACACGACTACTGATAGACAAAATGGAATAGTCTGATAAAAAATGTTTAAAATTAATTAGTGATTATGAGCAGAAAAGATTATTATATACGCTAAAAATCCCGAACATTATAACAGTTAAAAAATGCATATTTATATTTACAATCGTATTTTTAACGTTGCAATATATATTATAAATGTATTGCGTATTTATCATAGATTTAGAGTATGTTTATGCAATATTGATTAAATATAGTTATAGGTAACACTCTAAATATTGTTTTACGGTTTGAAAAGGAATTAAGCTTTGAATACAAGAAAATAATAAAAGCACGCATACGTATACACATATTCACTCGTCTTTTCCTGTTCTCATACGTTTTTTTATAAGAAGAAATAAATAAAGAACTCGAATGTGATAGTGACATGTGCAAAAAAAAAAGATGATGACATTATTGACATCTCTGCAAAGATAAAAAGCAAAAATAAAAAAAGTGGAAAGAGGAAAAGGTGAGTGAATATGTGTATATGTGCTTTTATCATTTTCCTGTATTCAAAACTTTATTCTTTTTCAAACCATAAAACAAAATTTAGAATTAATATTGCATAAACATACTCTAAACCTGTGATAAATACGCAATAAATTTATAATATATATTGCAATGTTAAAAAATACGATTGTAAATATAAATATGCATTTTGCATACATGTATTAAGAATTTATATAAATTTTATTATAAATTTTATTATAAATTTCGATACGAGATTTGACTTCAAAAAATTTTAATTCGTGTTCGCGGTTCGCGATGGAGTTCGATTTGAGGTTCGTCTGCAAGTTCTGTTCGAGATTCGATTCGAGGCTCGGCTCGCAGTTCGGTTCGACAATGTGGACCCTCCTTAAGGGTAACTAAACCCAAACTATATAAAACTTCGCCCCCTTTGAAAGAATCACGTTGTCGCGAGGAAAGGGAACATCAGTGCACAAAAAATCGTTCGTTCGGGACGCAAAACTGGTATTTGTCATCTTTAGTTCTTTTCTACGAAACTGTCTGAGAATCTTTAATTTTTTGCGGGCCTACGTCAAATTGAGCCTGACACGGTCGCATGATTTTCTTCGAGCATACAAGATTATAATCGACAAGCTACAGTGTTGAGAGAATATCTGTAAATATTCCTCCAAGTAATAAAAATTCTTTATGTTAGATCCGGCGATTAAATGAAATTGAGGATGAAATACTTGATCTTCACTCATTGCAAGAAATAGTCTGGACCGTAAAGAGTTAATGTAACATCGACGTTTCATACTTGCGGTGACTTAGTAATATTTTTAATTTAATATCTTTTAATTCCACATTTTGAGGTCCGTGAGCGACCATGCAATGTCGCTTAAGAAAACTTTTAATAATTGGATTTTTTGTGATAAAAGAACGAATGTTCCGCGAATGTGTTGTTGCGAGTGCCAGGATATTCTTTGAAAATGAAGCGAACTGCGTATTATAGGAACGTATAGTACGTGTTTATGTCAGATCCGACGATTAGATAAAATTGAGGATGAGTACGTGATCTTCGCTCGTTTGCTAGAAATAATCTGGACCGTAAAGAGAGTTGCTGCAACATCATTTCACATGCAATGACCTGGTAATTTGAGTCTCCTTTAATTTATATTTTGAGGCCCGTGAGCACAACCAATGTCGCTTTAGAAAACTCTTAATAATTAGATTTTTTATGATAAGAAAATAACGAGTCCCGCCGCGTGAATCTTGGTGGCGGGATATTCTTTGAAAGTGAAACAAATTGTGTATCAGCATGTACTCTAATTTTAATAGGTGAAATCATTATTTGCTGCGGTTTCAGAGAGAGCGATTTCGAAGAAAAATAAAGCGTCGGCTCTCGTCGTAAGCAATATGCGGATTCTCAATCGCAATGTTTGTTTTTTTTTTCTCGCATACTCTCACGTAATAACACGGCGTCGTCTAGATAACGATTTCAGAGGCGAAGCGCCGAGTTCCGCGGGTGATAACGATTTGCAATTAGCTACCTCGACCACAAGTAAAACGAATCGCGTATGAGTGAGTATTTCGGCGTCATCGAGCACGCGTCGTGTCGTAATCCACTTCGCGAAGATTAACGAGCGCGATTCCGATGTGCGAACAGGTGCGATTTGTTTGTCGACGAGGCATAATACGCAAAACGGCAGGTTACCAATTTCGTTGCGCGTAACGCGAAAAGGAAATGACGGAGCCTCTCCGTTTTGAGCCTCGTGGACGGACAGTGCGATGCCGGTTTGTGTAAAACGCATACGTAAATATGTCATTACGTCAAATCCGTCCGAAAAGTTGCAGGCGGATGTCGGACAGAATTACCTCGTTTCTCGACCCACGCAATTTCGTCGAAGCGAGTCAAGTACAAGGAAAGCGAGAAATGCACCAACTTTTAATCGTTATTATAATTTATCGTTACTTTACATTCACATGTTAATTGTGTATATTATCGTTAACTTCTTGATAAGAAGCAAGAATGAGTTTGATTTGATAATATAATAACGCGGTCATCGACTTCTTAAAGAGAAATGGTCAGATTAAACGGTGAAACTGAACGGTGTACTTTACGTTCCTGGTTACGTAAAGCCACGCGATTGGAATATATTAATATATTAACGTCAACAACACATTTAAAAAATATCAAACTTCTGTGTTACCTTTTAAATAAAATACGGTACAAGTTACAATCGACGGAGCTCATATATTTGCGAGAGGTGTCTTATATTTAAAACGCGCGAACGTTACGCGGTTACGCGTGACCCGCATGCGGAAAACGGCGAGATAAAAATTGACGTTTGCAACAAATTTCACTCGAAAGATGCTTATAGCGGTAGAAACTAGGCGTCCGATCGATTTGCAAATAAACGCGTCGTTCCGCATGAGGAGAGGAGAAACGGGTCGCGCGCGAAGCGAAGCCGCGATCTTCGCCGGGATGTGAAGGCGATTCCTTATCTCGTGAAGGGATTTTTCTCGCGGTCCGTGTTTCATCTATTAATTTCACGCATACGATATTCGATCGTTCTGGCTATCCTCTTGCGAAACCGAATCGAAAGCTTCGTTAATCTTGAGTACCTTTTTAAATAATTTAGGATAAAACAGTCACTCACGCATAAATTTACATTGCTTCTTTTAATGTTATTGCGACCGGTAGTTGTTTTAACTCCTTTTTAATATCATCTGCTGCTGCAATTAATCTAAAGCAATCATGCTCAGTTCGTACAAGTCATGTGCATACAAGTCATGAATTATAAAACATGATATAATGCGCCATGGAAGATTACTATTGTCGTGAGTCTCTATACTTATGACATCATTAACGCTATGGAAAGCTACATCGCGAGAAGTCTAATGAATCATCGGTTGACGATTGCGGTTTGACGATTTTTGTCCGATAGAAGAGCGAGATAGTCCATCGACTTTTCAGAATAATTTGCGTTCAAGCCGCAAAGAAATTGCGCGTTTATTAGTATCGTGAGCGCGCCGTCATTGTCGCTGGTGGACCACAGTGAGAGGCGATCAAGTGCAGACAGTTGCACCACTATTGGAATGCCGGTGTCGACGAAGGCTGCAACGTGCAGCAGGCACTCGAATCGCTCTCGGATCACACGTTGATTCGAACTCGGCTCGAGGGATCGAATATTCGTGGAAAACGATACTTGCAATCGCGTCTGTGATCGCAAAATTGCTCCTTATTGTTAGTTAGCAAATATGTCATATGTATATCGTCTCACAAGTGTTTCCACAAAAATCTGAATTTCTACATCGAGATTAATCACATGTCTGATTTTTTTACGGGATTTAATGATTGATCGGTTTAACGAGCGTCTATCGCTTCAACGAAGCGTGTTATTTCAGCCTTCAATTTCACGCTTGTTTTTGTATATTTAACCAAATACTTCATTAGTAAACCGAGGCTTCGTTAATCGAAAGAAAACAGTCCATTCAGGATCCATTTTTTCATCATCTTGATCATTCAATGGACTTGCCGATCAATCTCGTTTCTCATTAGCATTATTGATACAGCTGCAGCTTTAGAAATGCATGTATGCATAGATCGCTTTCGCAGGCCAGAGGAAAAAGACCTCTATCCATAACACAGACGGGGATAATATACATCACGCGACAGATAAAATTTATTTTCTCCAGCATCACGTAAGCCCCGGACTACTTTGATAAAACTTCACGCAAAGATCCCCGCTTTTTCACAGAAATATTAATCTATCAGGACTTTCTAATCGCGCATTGGCGTAGACAGTCGGTTTAATTCCCATAACAGGCCACGACGACGACGCGGACGGCCTGGCGAGATTTCACGCAGCAGCGCGTATTGCAATGCAGATATTCCTCGCGACCTCATTACGAAATACATATTTCAATCCATTAATGTCGCACTGGAAGTAGTTTATAGCGAAAGTACCCCGCAGCTTCGTAAAAATAACATAACATAACGTGAAAAACGATGTGCAGAAAGAAGTAAAAAAATATTCCTTTGTGTGGAATAAGTATGATACGCGCGATGTATTTCGAATCGAGCCACTCGCTCGACAACAATTTTTTCGTCTAGTTCTCGCAGAAGAATCTCTTGAATCATCGTGTTTCTTTTTCTCTCTTACCGCAGTCGTGGAAAGATAGTGAAAAATTTCAAGGAAGTTTTGGATGCGGCAAGGTGTGCCACGTTACAATGGCGCGGCGTCGAAAGCATAGATCCGACGCCGCGGCCGGATGAATTTCATTGTACTCGCGAGCGGTCGCTCGCGAGGCCCTTCCGTTACCTGGCCCTGGCCGAACCTTTCGACCCTTCCAATGAGATAAAACGAACGCTTTCCGGCCTACGGGTCTGGCACTCTGGCCCTTGCCACTGTGCCGGCTGGTAAGCGTAAGCACACACGCAACGCGCGTCCACACATCGCACTCACACGTGTATGCGAACGTGCGTGCGCGGAAGAAAACAGGAGAACGTCGAAAGGGAAAGAAAGTAGTGAGGTCTCGCGTAGACGTTGGTATTCACTGCTCATTTCGACGCCGTGTTTAGAATAAATACTAAAAATAGTATTTCACTGAAAACATTGTTTATCAACTACAAATCGCGTTAATAAACGCGAAGCGAGAATTTAAAAAACCGATCAGATAACTATAAATCTTATTTTGTATCTTCGTTCAAACGTAGTTAGTCAAAGTTTCTACAGTTTATTCATCTAATATTGCTATTATTCTCGATACTCTCGATCACTTACGTCCACTTCTATCGATGCAGATCAATTTTAAATCTCAGTTCTAGATCTAAGAATTAGAGAATGATAAAAAGTAAGTTAAACCGAGAGTAAAATTTTTCTACATTGGTAGAAATGGACATTAATATATTTGCTAATTGCTAGTATCACCTGCTGCATTTGCTAAACGCGCGACGACAGCATGGAAACCAACGTCAATGCGAAAGAGAGATATATGTACGTTTACGCGAGTGTTACTTCTGTAGTAACTTACGCAGAGTGAATTATCATAAGTTACTACGAAACTCCGTTTACGCGGAGGAGTGAATTATCGTAAGTTACTACAGAAGTAACGCTCGTGTAAACCTAGTATCAGACTGTCACTTTTAATACAAGTCTTTTGTTTCATTGCATCTGCGTGCATGAGTGCGTGCGTACGTGCGTGGTTTCAAGTGCGATACCGAGGCGCGTGCGCGTGCGCGTGCGTCTCACGTGTGGGTGTCCACGTGTATGTGAATCGCCGTTGCAGCGTCCTTTTTCGCGCACACTTACGTCTCTCGTTGTGCATACATGCGTGCGTGCGTGCGTGTTTTTGTCTGTGCGCATAAGGCGGCGCACGTATAACGGCCACCGTCTGCCGTAATATCGATCTCGTTAACCAGTCAGTTGTGTGTACGCGCCGCCGGTTATGCACCTCCCGCACGGTACACAAGGCCCCAGTGCCGTGCCCCGCAAAATACAGTACCCCTTCACCTCCACGTTGCTGCAGATCGCGTTCGCCACGTTTTTATCGGTTGAAATGTATTTTTAGTCAGTTGCCGAGTAAACGGAAAAACCTTATATTTCTCAATCTTTCAGAGTAGGGGAGACCGGGGCAAACTCGACACGATTTTTTCAAAGGCAGTTTTCAACAATTAATTAAAATTTTCAAGCAAATTTAATGGTACACATTTAAAGAGCGTTCCTTCAGGTACAAAATTGCTTAAGGAAATTTTGCTGCACGTCGCTTAGTTTTGCCCCCAGGAAAGGAAAAGTGACGCGAAGACAAATTTTCAAATTGAAAAATGCCGGGGCAAACTCGACACTTTGCCTGATCGACACAATTTGATCTGGAACTTATTTTTTATTGTCTGAAACTAAGTATACATTTGTTTATCGTGTATTTAGAAAGTACAAAAACTTGGAATTAAATAAAACAATCATTGGAAATAATGAGAACAAAAATTGTTGAACATTCAATTATTTTCATCTAAACTCATGTCTGAAAAACAATATATGCAAGTAAATTCGCGATTACACGTGCGCACACATTTGTCATGGGCCATATAGCTGCATCACAAGCATCGTTTATTATTGGGAGCCAATTAAACAGCGTGTCGACTTTGCCCCGAACGTCATTTTTTACTTTTGTTACTCCAAAAATATAAAACTTTTGAAAATATGCAAAAACTATTATCGGATTCGTATAAAGCATCGAATTTCTCATCAAAATCACTTACCGGTAGATTCGCAAGAGTAAAGCTCGATGAAAGAGCAGAAATTTTCGAGAGATCAGAAAAATTACTTTTCACTATCAAAAACGCTTGTGTCGCGTTAAAAATTACACCATAACTCAGAATGTCACCAAATTCCGTTGATAATACTGGCACATAAAGACGCATTTACAGTAGGAAAGGCAAGTTTCTACGATAGATTTAAATTGGCAAAAAGCCTAGTGTCAAGTTTGCCCCGGTCTCGCCTATTTTTATCTTATTTCGAACAATCGCATAACAAAGAGGGGATTTAAAGGAGAGGAGGGTTATTTAAAAATCAGAACCGTGTACACGGCCTCCGCGAATATTACGTTGTATCGAATATAGTGTATTGGATAATACGGATATCGATTTGCATAATAAATGCGGGAGCGGTTTTCAGTCTCGCAATAGGAATTATAAAAATTATTTTAAATTGTTAAATTAGCCGGTTCGCCCTGTATATTTCGATAACTGCTGCGATCTGTTGCGGTTCGGTGAAATAAGCTATTTGTTGGTAAATTTACGTTTTATCGCAGAATTATATTGGCGTTGCAGAAAGATTCGTACCGATCGGTCGGTTTAATGTGCAAAACCATTTCGCGCACGAACGCACCGCGATGCGTGCATCACGATGTATTCGCGCAATGCATTCGCCGCGCCGCGCCGCGCACTTCGATCAGTTCTATCAGAATTCCAAACGCGCTTTCACGCTTCTTCCTCGCTTAGCGCCTCGCTGGTATAAAGTAAATCGCATAAATTTCTTCGCCGGCGGATAAAGATGAATAATTCGTGGAATTTAAATGGGAATGTATAATAAATGATAACTATATTAAAAAATTGCGCCAGCGTATAGTAGAACTAAACGAGCTAGTGCTCTTTTTTCAGTAATTCTAATAATTTTAGTACCTATACATTGTGGAACAAAATTTAATTTTTTTTATCTCGAGCAAAAATCTACGCGAAATAGTGTCGAAGGTGAAATCACTGTTCCAGCGATATTAATTTCGTATATATAACATAACATTAATTGCACCGACAATGAATAAAGTAACACGTGTTAACAATACCATCTCGTCGTTTAGGCCTTTCTTCTCTTTTCGTATCGGTAGAACGTGTCCTTCGGATGGCGATCTAAAAATAAGAAACGCTTGAAAGAAACGTTTTCTACGGCTCCTCTCCACTTGTTCACCATAAATACGTTAGACGGCCTCATATATATCGACTCCATTCTCGCGGCGATCCCATCGACAACGGAATCGCTTAAACGCGCGCGTACCAAAATATTTTCTCAAGCAAACAAGCGCCGAAGATTGCTATTATTTTAGAGCACGCGCACGTGTGTTTGCGTCGCAGATTATACAGAGTATCCCGATGACCTCGCTCTAGATTTTCGCGATTAATCTTGGATAAACTTCGAATCAAGTTTTCCATAATGCGACATGTGATTTCGAGACATATTATCGTCAAATGTGAAAAATTACTTTATTTTGTTGAGTATTTTGTCAATACACGTCACCGCGTGTGTTATTTCGCTAACATTCTGATAAACTATGCGCCGCTCTCTTCTCCACGATGGCGATGCGGAGAAGTCGGCGGAAAAAAGGTAAGAAAACGCCGACGACGACGCGGGCGCTTCCTGTCCCCGGATATTTTTACAAACGGCAGCAGTCGTTTTCTCGCGAGTCAAAAGGGGCGGTCTTTCGTTCGAACACGTGCATCCCTTATGGCCGGGCGCGTGCATTCAAGTGCATGACGTACCAATAAAGTGGAAACTGGCAGTGTGTAATATCGCGTTTTTTGCAACGACGAGAGAATTGCCTTCTAATGACCACACGGGAAATAATAATAATAAACAGAAGGTTTTTTCCGCTTCTCGGCACTCCGTTTTCGCGCACGAGATCGAGAGAGGCATCGAGAATTATCTCACACTTTCGCTCCGCACGACTATGATCACGTAAAAACGCATCAACTGTCACTTTCTTCCAGAGCGCGTTTTACCGCGCCGATTAAAATTGATTTCACGAACAATGATGTTTGATGTTTCCCCGCATCATTACGCGTAAAATAGAATTATTTTCTTATGTGCTTTAATTTGTATAATTATCCTTTGTATTTTTTTAACAGCGTTTAGGAGAAATAAATTTACAATAATTACAAGCGTAAAATAAAATGGCGCGAGAATAGAAAACGACGACCAATTTTGAAAAAAAGAAAAAAAATTAAAATCGTCATTTAATTATTACCTCCGCTTTATGGTACAGATATTATCGCGACGTTAAAATTCAGGGAAGTCTATACCGGTATCATCCGGAGTTGACCTCGCAGAGAATCCCCGAAAATCATTACTTCTGGCAACGCCAACGGCCGGGGTCACCCGTTCGCTCGAGTTCCGCACTTCCGGGATTCGAAAATTTAGGGCGCCTATCGGCCGACTGGCGCCGATTTGGCACACTTTCCCGACCTGTCGCAACGTATTTCGCGAGCCCTAAGCCCGCGATGCGCACTGTGTGTGTTTCGCGCCCAGCGGACCCTCTGGCCATAAATTCCGTTCTCTCGCCCTCCGGAGAGAGCGGATCTTCACCCGAATCCTAACCCGCGCAACCCTCGTTATTGCAATTTTTATCCCGTGGCACAACCCCGTACCGTCCTTCGTATCTCGAACCGAAAGTTCTGGCGTACCGCGAATTTTTTATGTCCCTTTTATTTGTGTGTGTTTTTTTTTTTCTTTCCCCTTGAACTCCAACGATCTCAATTATCCCGCTCGAGGATTCTAACTCGCGCATTTCGTGATAATCTCGATTCCGCGCGGCATTCTCGGCATAAGTCTAAGAAGAAATGTTTATGTTCCGCGTATTCTTGGCGCCACTTTACTCGGAATTTTTCCGGCATTCTTTGTCGTCCACGCTTCTGGAATCCTAAATCGGGCAGAAATTTTCGTAATAATTTTAGCACTGTTCGTCTTAACATTCTTCCGGCGTCCTTCCGGCGTCCTCGAACCGTGGCCGTCTTTGTTCCACGGGGCACGGACTGCGTGCGGCTTCGTGACGCAGGTATAGCACGTTCCTCCAGCTTTCTTCTCTTTCTCCTCTCTTTCGTCGGTCGGCCAACGACGTGCTGCTGCCGGATGCCACGCCCTATACGTGAAAAAGGCATAAAATCTCATTACGACGGCCTATTCAGGCCGAAAGATCATCGTTATCCCATGAGATACGATATATAAAATAAGATTAGAGTCCCGCGGACGCGAAACTCGTCGCTCTCGTGACATATCTGAACATCAGGTGATACGATATAAGCAAGTGTGCACATCGGCAATCAATAAATTACGTTAAAATATTAATATCGTATATGACGTATATCTAACAATTCACCGCTTCTCTCTTTAATTTCCCCCGATGAATTGATAATGTTCATATTATCGAGAAACAACCTCGAGCTGCTCGACTGCTCGTTTTCCATCCGACTACAGCGCATTTTACGCCTTATCAAATCGACCGTCTCACAAGTCAGTCCTGTCAGCTTCTTTCTCGACGCTACTGGCATAATCGACTAACACAGTATATTCTTTGTAAAGAAGTCCCGTTCGCTATGGTTGCACGAAAAACGTCTCGAGGCAAGGTCAATTGTGAATAGAAATGCCTTTACAGGGTACCGTAGAGATGCTTCGCCAGATGTTTCGCTAGAAATCATAGCTCGAGAGTATCCTCATAGAGTATCAGATAAATCATATTATATCGCGAAAGATAAATTTTCTTACGGTACGAAAAGGTCGCGTTTACGATTCTTCTGTTAAAATGAAATTTCGTCTTTAACGACGAAAGTCGAGCCTGCAATGCTACAGGGATACTCTGTAGAGTCAGGCTTCATAGACTGACTGTGAGATTTATTCTGAAGTGCTCGTTCTCGCACGCATGGCATGGCCTCTCATCTGCGAGGCACGTACGCACATCGAATTCGAGGTGGCAGCAGAAAAGAAAGGGAGACAAGGACGAGATAGATGAAGAAGGGCTGGGGGGAAGACATTTGAATGCGCAAGAAAATTATCTCCACTCTACTCTTTCTCGCACCCGGCGAGAACGATTATGCGCGCGCCGGCTGTCGCAGCTGTCGTCGGTTGCATCGCGTCGTCGTCGCGTCGCCGAGAGTTAGTCGCGTGCTGCGTCTCGAAAACGTCGAATTTTCACCTGCACATTCCTATATATGCACACATATAGGGACGCGTATCGCATTAACGGAACTGCGAGCCTCTCGTGATTTCGTTCGCCGCTCTCTGCTCGCAGTCGCCTCGCACGTTCAGCTGCTCGAGATAACGACTCATTGAATAATTCCGTGCGAGAAATAACGATAAAATGAAACAGCAGGTGACGGCAGGAGTTGAGATAAATGCAGAACAAAGCGTGATGAATTAATTAATAAAAATCGAATATCGAGATTCTGTTCCTCGTAAGAGAATCATTACGTTGAAAATATAAAAGTTTCAATAATCCGCATGATGTCAAGGTTTCATTACGCCGATAACAGAGGCTTTTATTTAAAAAATTGATTTTTTTCCTCAGATTTTATACACAGCTGTTAACTTGATTTAATTCTGCGATTACAACACGGCAGTCTGCAGCGCTTATTTTTAAATCGGCATCTTAATCACTGATTAAAAAAAAAAAATAAAGATTTTAAAGACTGTTTATGAGACGGTTCGAACGAGTCATTTTTTACCCGTACAAGCGAATTACCGGCTCGCGAGTAGCCCGGCAACTCGTTATGAAAATCATATTAGTGGCGATTGGCATTTACGACGCAATGAATCCCATGGCGATATCAGTTCTGATTTTTGCGGAACGCAATTTTCGAGTCACTGTGCTTCTGTTAAAAATATCCGCAGCTGCATCGCTATCATTGTCGCAAACATAAACGCGTTCAATATCGTCTCTCCCGAGAAACCTTGAGCTGCGTAGCGAATAAAGACAAGAAAAAAAATACACATAAAGCGGTTGTAATCAATCTCTTTTTCGGTACTCTTGCCAAATTTCGATCATTTTCCCATTTGGCTTATCGCAAAGTTATTACATGGTTAATTATGCCCTTATTAATTATGTCACTGTTATAAAATTCCAATATTATATTTTAATAATGTCTTATTAAGAAGTTAGAGATGAGCTGTCTGTAGCGCGCGATGATTTCGATGATAGAATATAAATATTTTTCATAAGATATAAATGATTTTCCCGATTAAATTTTAAATTAAATTTTTACTAAAGTCAGTTGAGATTATTTGCGTACAGAGGATTGTTTATTTATTTGCATTGGTGGGATTTTATTCGTCAGAACTCAAGCAATTTCCGGTTTTTAATTTCCTTTTATAGTATTATTTCCCTTCCTAATTATTATCAAGTTATATTCGTCGAGAAGTTCGATGCTATAATATTTTTCCCGTTAACGATGAGACATTTTATACAGCACAACGTATACAACCATTTGAATGCACAGACACAAGGAAGATAGGAATATAAAAGCTTCGTGCTGCTGGGTTTCGATCGCTGCCACTTCGAACAGTGGAAGCGAACAATAGAAACGCGGAAGCGAAAAGATGGAGGCGAGAGAATTGCTTTTTCGAAGCTTTATCGAAAATGAAAGTTTCTCGTCTATTCCATTTTTCTGCCAATGCAAAAATGATTAATATTCTCGTGCACAATTTGTTCGAAACCGTCGCGAGAAAAACTTGTACTTGAAAAGAATATTTAAAAGCAGGCAGCTGATAGAAACTTCATTGAAGCGAGTTGAAAATGAAAGTTTCGCGTTTATTTTATTTTTACATGCAAAAAATTTATATACTTATCAATTTTCTTAAATCTTGCTAAATAAGAAAATAATTTTCACGTTTGCAAAAGAAAATGTTAAAAAAAGACTCAACTGTGATTCTCTATGTACAGAATATTCCAACGGTATCGTCGTGTTGAAATGAGTCTAGTCTAGCACCGTTTGCTACATCTCGATATCATAATAAAGGATATTGGCATATTTTTCGCGACCAACGGTGGAATTCGCGGCGTATTCGTAGAAACGAGAGATTTGCCGAGTCTCTCACGTTTAGGCGGAGAGAATAGTGCACGCTCGGAACGTGGAGTGCACTTTCTTTCCACGAAACGATATTTGTTTCCTCGATTGTAGCACGGAAGACGCGGAGTCGATTGTGCCGCGAAACGTAAATGACACCCGACGCTTGTCCAGGCCGCTTACTTCGCATATTTTAGTTTAACGATGCGGCTGTACCGCATCGTTATACATCGCGTGCTGAATTAAGACGCAATTATGCAAAGAGCTACGAACTGCCAATACTTTTCTTTCCAGATTTCTAAATATCCGTAAAATTGTAATGAAATAATCGCAATCAGAATCCATAATACGTACAAATAGGTAATACTGTTTTAAGAATACATCACAACAATTATACATTATATAACTTTATTCAAACCTTAATAATCCTACATTTACATTTTTAATTAACAAATTTTTATCAAAAATTATTTTAGTTTTGCTAGGTATATAAATGATACATATAATAGTTTTAGTAACTTACCTCACACATCCTGCATGTTTATATCTTTAATACGTGTATATATTTGTACACCGTATTCGCTATTCCCAGATAAAGATAATTTCTAATAAGAAACGTCCCCTTTCAGTAACAGTAATATAATGAATATTTCCTTGCTGCGGTAAGCATTACAGCTTGGGTTAAACTCTCAAGTGTGTCGTGTTCGACTGTGTTAATAGAAAATAACGTGATGCACCCCGGGGCGACCAAGTTCGGTCGTTTGTTTTAATCCGATTCGAGGGGCACGATAAAAAGCCAGGCTTGCGCGTAAGAAGGGGAGCTGCGCCACGCCGCGTCGGGACGTTACGCTCGCATCTGTGTATCATCGTCAAATTAAATGGCTCGTACCTACCATCTTATTGGGTCGTAAATTCCGATCTAGACTCACGCATCAAGCTGTAATATAATCGGCGGAACCGCTCGTTGATTGAGATAAATCGTCATCGAAACGAGATCCAAATGTGGCTCGGAATCGCGTTATAGCCGGGAGATGATACACCGAGATACAAATAGGAATAGTGTGCTCGAAAAAATATAGGGAATATAAGAAATAAGGCAAGAGGATCATTCTAAATAGAGAGTTTCAAGCTATAATACTGAAATATGTATACCTATCTTTAAAATACGGCAATTTCGGAGTATCTAGTATTATTACGATTTATTTTTAACACTATAGAACAACCAGCTTTGTGTATGAATGTATATCTAATTTTATCACATATATATCCATTATTTTAACAGGTTTTGATGTTTTTAGGTATACAGAAATTCAAAATTAAAGTAGTGATGGAAAATAAACTGGCATATATAATCGTTTTTTTTTTATCCCGATCGAAGTCAACATATACATTCCGGCAAAAACACTTTAATAATTTCTGTAGTTTAAAATAAGAAATCTGATGAAATCCATCATTTTGATGAGTTTGGTTGTTCTAGTGTTAAAATAGTGTAAAATCTAATTTTGAAATGCAGTGCATTTTAAACCAGATATGGATTCAAACCAGATATGGTGCGCGCAATTTATCACTTATTTTTAAAAAAGCTCTCATGAATTTTGTTTTGAGAAAAACGAGTATTTTATTTAAATATATATGCATATTGGATACATACGAACGAATGTACGTATATATTTCGAGTTATTTCAGGATAAAAGTCCGGAGTTGAAAGGTGTGCGTCACAATCGTTGGACTCAATCGTAGACTTAGATCACGAGAGATCGCGGAATCGGAGAATGCGCGAACGTAATGACGTCTAGCTCCGAACGAACGGCTTTTCAGACTTTCGCGTCCGCCCTCGGGCTTTCGCGACTGGCTATTCCCTGAGATCTATAATGAGAGGAGATAAGCCGTCCTCATTGCAACGATACCGCGCCGACAACTTGTTCAAACTAAAGCAATTACATCGACAGGAAAGTTTCGCCTCCTAGTCTAAGCACTTTGACTAAGTGAATCTCGCAAAAGGTCGTCGATATTAACGCCGGTCCTAACTTTTTTCATCCTCCATATTGACTGCACAGATGTAGACTACCAACAAACTTATCGTTGCAATAAACTTCCGTTGTCATTTAAAACCCATCTTGCTTTTAAAATCTCATTATTCATAATCGATAGATTTATGGAATTGCAAATTATTTTTACACATTTTTTTTCGGAGATAATTAATTAGTACACATAAATGTTTCTCTGTATCTAAAAGTTTTCCAATTTTTTCAAATGTATGTTATATATATTTACCAGATATAAAACTAGAGAATAAATTTTAAATGATTTATAGCAAACTGCAAGAATTATTGATTAATTATTGACGGTTGTGATATTTTGAAAAGCGTCGAGAACTTGACTAGTCATGGGCGAAGCTTTGTCATCCGATATTCCCGGGAAGAGGTCGAGAGATGATGTTTAGTCACGTGAATGCGGGTGGTCAGTATAGGGCCGACTGGAATAGTGAAATAGTGAAGAACACTCCGGTGAAGAGAGTTACATGCCGCTTCCGTTTCTAGGCGTACGTCGTGGGCGTGCACGAAAACTAAAATCAGTCCGGAAATCTGCGCCGGAAATAGCCGGTTGGCGCCGCACGATCTCTCACGTGGGTAGGCCGCGACGCGGGTAACAAAGGCTGGCAAGGAGAAGTTTACAGCCGCGAGAACGACGCCTATTGAATCCCAAACGTTTGCGCTCTAATGGAGATTTAATCATGCCCCCGAAATAACATCTCGCGCAATCGACTCCACGAACATGGCCGCAATTTTAGATCATTGTTCAGTCTTATCTCGCGTTCGCGTTCAAGGTTGCCGAGGTTGGAATAATATCGCGCTAGAAGATACATTGACGCGTAACATATCGAGTAGCGTGGAAGGATATCGACTGGAAATAAGGGTAAACCTGCCAAGACAAGTCTAATATAACCGTTCATACAATGATACGTTATTAACAATTTGTTTTGAATATCGTAAACTCGTTTAGCTTATTTATCATTTACTGAATTTTTCTAACAGATGAGTCAATCTTCATTTTTCTTTAAATATGCCACAAAAGATATAAAACTTCAAGTAATTAATGTTACGCTCTAACGATAGATTATAAATATGAATCGTACGGTAATGACCACAATATAAATGCAATTTGTGCCGGCAGCTTGATAACTTAAAAAGAGCTCGGGATTTGCTTAGGTCCCTTTACTTCGACGCAATTAAAAGGGTCAAAGTCGAGAGAGTCTGGTGCTGGTGGATATCGGAGGAGCATGAAGAGTGCGTACGGTGTTAAAGCACGCCTGGTAAGACAACCCTGAGTATCGTTAGAGTGGCCGATGAAAGGCCTCGACACTTGTTGACCAAGCCGAAGGGTTAGCGAGGTCTTATATTGATGTGACGCAAAGAGCATGGGCGATTAATTATCCGTCACTTCATAAGTGAACAGATAAGAATGGAACAATTAAACAATGTACGCTATTACGCGAGTTTTTGAAAAATAATGCATTTTCATTTGCTACTAATATACAAAATTTTTCGATCTTGGACCTAGAAAATACAACGAGTGTATTTTAGCGGATAATTTTAGGAAAATTTTCAATCTGTATAATTAAAATAATTATAATAATATATAATTACATAATAACTATAATAGCATGTGATCAAAATAATTAATAATAGTAGTTGCTTTATTACATGTATTTAATTTAATTATGATAATTAAATCGTGAGTTAAAACGCAAAAGAGTAGAATTAAAGCCCGCTCAGAATTTAAAGATTCAAGGTTCTTCTGTGCGCAGCAAAGAGACAGAAAAAAAATCAGTAATAATCCTGATGACAGTTCTTAATTTTTCGCGAAAATTTTCACACTCAGTCTTCATTCATTCGAGTCTCGGTTACGGTGGATGCATCGCATCACCACGTTACAGCGAATCGCGTTACGCGTGCAATGCACACAAAAACCGGCAGTGGCGGCAGCGGCGGCGCGGCGGCGGCGTCGATGCAACGCGGACACGCGCACTCCGCTCTTTCACAGACCAGAGAGTCACAGTCACGGTCACGCTTCGAGGGTTGGACACTCGATATAGGGCGGGAGCGCACGGTGGGAGCGCAACGTTCGGCGAGTCTGAATGAAAGAGGAAGAAGGAGAGAGAATGGGCAAGAGGGAGTGTGGGCGAAAGAGAGAGAGAGCGAGAGAGGGAAGCGCGAGGTCGTGGAGTAGCACCCATTGATCCCATACCTATCTGCTTCTCCATCGCTGTCTCTGTTCTTCGTTATCTCCCTCGCGATCTCTTTTCTCTCTGTAATTTCAGCACTGTTTGTGCAGATACTTACGTACTCGATTATTACATGTATATTATTTGCCGTTACGCATCTGTCATCGAACAACGATTTACTTTTATTTTTTATTCATTCTTTATTTAAATGAAGATTATTTATTTATTACATCTCCTTAATCTCGATTTTAAGTGCCTTAAAAGTAAAAAGTCTTGTTTTAGGAATTTAAATAACTCACTGTTCTATATATAATCTATTTTTATCATGATCAACATCATAATTCATAATTCTTACTCGTGTCGCGTGTCTGTGCTTTTATTTGCTCAATCACAGCTTTAAATAGCTAGACTACCTTTCGAATCATTACCCTACTTTTTCTCAGTATTATAGATTTAGTTTCCGGAGTCATTTGTTCTTATCATTATTGCCTGTATTGTTGTGCCCCAGCTAAATTACTTCCTTTCACTCGATCGCTATTTGTTCATAGGGCGTGCTTCTCGGAGCACATAATAAACTTCTACTCCATTCTACTCTCTCTCTCTCTCTCTCTCTCTCTCTTTCACGTGCCGGTATTGTTCCTTTTCCGCTGCTTCGGTGCAGATGACGAACAATCGGGGAGAGTCCATTCCATCGTGCACCTGGACACCGACGCGACGCCGAGTTTCTCTGAGTCTCGTTTCCTCATTCGACATTTTTTCCGCCCAAAAACCAGCGGGATCCCTCGCGCCTCCAAGTGGAACGTAGAAAGTGCCGGTCAGCCAGTCGACGCTGAAAAGCGCGAATCGCAAACGATTTCTCCGCGACCGGCACGGCGGCACCTCGCCAGCACGCTGATAGTATAGCTCGAAGGAGCAATTAGCACCGCCGAAAGGATCGGTCGAGAAATTCTTGCCAGAGAAAAAAAGAGAAAGAGAAAGAGAGAGAGAGAGAGAGAGAAAGACGGTATAAAAACTTACGCGTCTAGACTTAATAAAATATTGTAGGTCGCGTATTATGCGAAAGTTGCGATCTTATAAGCAAGAATTATCGTAGATTACTCCAAGTTTCACGAAGAGCAAAGTTTATCGGATTATTGCGTTCACGAGGATTTAATGATGAGCCGTACTAGCGCGATAATATATCCGGCAAAAATGTATGGCAACAGACTTTCGTCGCCACTGGTATTCAGTGCAATTAAGGTACACAACAAATGCGATATATCTTATCTGCTTTATCGCACGACTCGGCAAATATTTATCGCGCCAAGAGGAGCCCGAGTATCGGGTGGGGAGTCATACTATTTAGCCTCTGCGTGTCATTTTGCGTTGCGACCGGCTAGGCGAAAGATTCGTTTGAGGGAATCGCGGAAAGTTGCCAAACTCTTCATCGCGCGCGAGATCCGATGGATATCGCTAATCGCAAGATGAAAAATCAAGTTTCTAACGTACGGTCGCGAGTGAAGTTAAATTTCAAGTTGTAGCAAAATGAAAAATGAGGTGAGGCGAGTGCAAACGATTGATTGTTGAATAAGGTGTCCAGGACATTCCTCTCGCAGTATCCGTGCAGCGTTCGCGGTGTAGAATCTCGAGGAAGAGGGGGTGAGGGAGGAGGATCCTCCGCCGCATCCTCCGGCACGCGGAGGGTGAGCGAGCGAGAGAATCGCGACGGAGGAACCGGTGCGCCGTACCGGTGATGTGTACGGGGGTCGGTGGGGTAAGAGGGGAAAACGGACGAGCGAGTGGCGTGCGCGGGAGGGTGGAGGAGAGCCCGCGACTAGCAGAACGGAGTGGAGTGGCGTACGAGAGGGCGAGGAAGAGAGAACGCCGAACGGTCGAGCGAACGTGCGAGCGAGCGAGCTAACGGGGACCAGAAAGGAGGGCGGAAGAAGGGGGAGAGACCCGTACTCGCGCGCTCGAGAGACCGAGAGGGAAAATCCGGTTGCCTGGCGACGAGCCATCTAGTTCGATCCCAGCCAGCCACCCGACCAGCCACCCTCCTCCGGTCTCTCCTCGTCATCGTCGTCGTGGTCGTCGTGGTCGTCGTCGTCGCAGGAGCGACGACACCGCTGTGCCGAGGGGAACGGTGCTCCGCTTCGCTCCGTTCCGCTCCACTCCACTTCGTTCCGTTCTGTTCTGTCACCGGTCCCGGTTTTCTTCCCGAGAGCCGAGAGATCGGCAGCGAGAGAGAGAAAGAGAGAAAGAGAGAAGAGAAGCTGCCCTTCTTTCTCTCTATCTCTCTTTGGGATCGTTTTCGCCCCGTTGGTCGCGTGGGATGCGTCCGGTATCGAGATCGCGGATACCATTGTCAGCGCCTCCGTTTCCGAGCCGCAACGAGCTTCGGATAAGTCGGGAAAACGCTGTCCTGATCGCGGCTCTCTCCCCGCGTAGCGAGGCGTCGTGTGTACGGGGCGATTCGATATCTTGGACACGGTGGTCGTACGTCGTTGTCGGTGTGTGAATTTCCGACGCGGGAACATTTCCGAAGGACGTTTTGCGCTGAGAGTTATCCAACTGATCTCTTCCGCGGCGCGAGTGTGTGTTTCATCGGTGCTCGCCTGTTACCTCGACGTGACAGCGTGGGAAATTGCGAGTATTACGCCCTCGCTCTTTCTCTTTCTCCTTTCTCTCCGGCGGCGGCGGCGCGAGGGAAAGAAAGAGGAACTGTGGCAAGTGCGTTTCCCAAGGACGTCGTCCCAGCGCATCTCGCTGGGCTGCGCGCCCACAGGTGATGTCCTTCGCCTGCCGCTAACAAAGCGAGAGGAACTGCGCCCGGCGTCGTTTTCGCCACAACGAAATTATAACAGCAATGTTCTCGCGAAGAGAAGAATAGACAGGAACCGCGGTGCGTTCCCCGTTCACGAATAACTTCTCGAGAGGAGAAGGCAAAAAGAAATTAGTTTCATACGCACAAATAATATTTATTTACTCGAAATAAAACGTATTAAATAAATGGTGTGTAAAATTAAGACAAATATAAATGTCCATCACTAGCAACATTTAACGCCGAATTCGGAATATTGCGTCAAATTGCAACTAGATGTGCCACTGCGTCGCTAATTAGTTGAACCACGTAAGTTGAGAAGTGCTGCAGCTATAAAAGGAAAGAGAATAAGATATTCATTAAGAACGAGATAAGATTGATAATTATTAAGATAATTACCAAGAATCAGAATCCGCTTCTAATTCATTAAAAAAATACAAGTCAAAGGCAGGCTATTTCGCAAAAGAGAAGAGAAGGTGACGAAATCATTGATTGTAGGATTACAATACGTACAGAAAAAATTAAGAAAACGCGACGAGGAAGAAAGGAGAGCAAAGTATATCGATGATAGGAAGAATTCATGAGGGCAATTTCTTTCGGCGAGATCGACGACCCGATTGAAGTGCACGAAGGGCAATAAGAAGTGGAGACGAGGAAGATGAGCCTGGACCGTCGTAGTTCGCGGAATCTCGCAGGCAGGATCGTCCTGGGGACGATGGCGGCCGCGGTGGCCTTCGATGGAACGCCGTACGGTTCAACGACTTAGAGTTGCGTCCATAGAGCTACGACTTATACGTAACGTTCGCGCTTAACTGACTGCCCCTTTCCGGACCGTGGCGTAATACGCGACGTAGCATAAGATCGCTAACTATCGGAGATCGATGACAACGTAAAAGCTGATTGAACAACGAAGAGAATTCTCGTTCTTTTTTTCCTTGACATGTAAATCCGGAAATAAATCGAAATAGAGAATAGTTCCTCCCATAGGAAATCGAATTCAATCCGTCGAATGATATGGCAACCTCTACATCGGAATCCACGACAGAGTGACAACCATACATTGAGATCTAAATTATTCGAGATTAAAATGCGAGACTCGTCTTTGACTCGCCGCGCAATTGTGATCGCGACGATAGAGATCTCGCAGATACGTAATCTAGATTAAGTGCGCTTCATCGTGATAAGAAGAAACTGTCTTGTTTCGGAAGAGGCGCCGCATTCTGGAAAATCCTCTGATCTCTTTCTCACGGACAGAAATCTACGAAATTCACGGCATCATGTTCCAGTGCATCATACAGCAGAGGAATGGCTGGATCCATCCCTACACTCCCGATACCAAGGACGTCTTCCCAGGTACCGTCAAACGAAAACTTTGATACAAATAAGTCTAATAGATCATCATGCGTGCATTCAACTCTAAAGGTGATACGAAATACAGAGCCCAGAGATACGAAAATACAATATAAGTCTTAAAAAAGAGATATCGACTATTGGAAATTAATCAAAATTTCGATGAGACAATCGTATTTTTATAGCAAGATATTTAATACTTGAATATAATGATATTAACATGAAATAATTGACCTATCATATATATATTATGTGCGAAATATTACGTATTTACATTTTCTTACGTATCTACATTATTCGAGTATCTTTTATTAAACCATGATACTTCTCAAGGTTCCTCAATTACTTAATCTAAACTTTCTTTTTATATCTGGGATCATAGCAAACAAATTATATCTTACAAGAAGGAAATTTGTTCCGCTAGAAATTAAACTTTTTCATTAAAAGTCTTTTTACAAAGAATTATTAAAACGTCGGAGCAATAGATCGCCGTCGCCTTATGCATATAAATTCAAGGAATTGTGATTAATATTTTTGACTGAAGGCTTATTTATGTGGTAAGATAGCTTTTATATATGCTGCGTGATGTCATATACAATATGGGAGATCTACGAGGATACTCAACACCCATATCGCGGGATGGCGGTGCGGGCGTTCGTTATAGCTGTATAGAATTTCTGATGGAAGAGGAGTACGCGAGGGAGCGTATGACGCATAGAAAAACGCTGGAAGTTAGAAGATAACCCGCACTGATAACACCGTAGTCGTAGTAGCGAGCGAAACGAGCAGGGAAAAAAGGATAATATAGTCGAGTGTAGGGAAGCCGATAGCTAATTTCGTCTATAATTGCCGGTTAGCGAACGCGGACACATTTTTGCCGTTGGTGTTGGTGAGCTACGAAAGTTCAAATGGAGAGGGATGTAATGACTACACTCAATGCAAACTAAAGTACAGACGGACTACGAGAGTCTCTCGATAAGGCGCTTTGAAGCTTTCCGTTTTCGCGTTCAATTAACGTCCCATTGCTTTCAGCGCCGGTGATATTCAGTACACTCAAATCCGTTAATTAGATATAATTATGCACAAAGAAACAATATTAAAATGCTGCTGTCTCAAGGCGGAGAGTTCCAAAAGCACGTTAAGAATAGAATTTTTTATATCTTAAATTTTATATATCACAAAAGCAAGGTTCTTAATATTATACAGGATTGTCCACCGATATCGTATTTAATTTTAACAATCGATTTTATAATAAATTTTGAGTCGGCTTTTCCTTAACAAAATTGTACAATATATGTATATATTTGGCTTGAAAATTTTAGTTTCTGATTATCTTTTCAGGTAATATATGCATGTTAAGGAATTAGATAAAAGTCGTATCGGAACACAAATTGCTGATGCCTTTTTTACGCTTTGAAAATGTTAACACATGCTAAAAAAGGCAGACCTGCATGCGTGTTCACGTTCGCCTCGTGTTCAGCTACTCTGTATTGTTTACTATTCCTTTTACTATTTATGCTGCAATGTTCTTTAATCATCCACGCATATGGTACAAAAGAGACGCGGAACATTTCGGTCGATAAACGTGCGTGCACAACGAAACTCGACGCCAGAGCAGGAAGCCGTTAAATTGACACGTCGACGAGGAGGAGGAGGTGCGTGCGTGTTGCGTCGCGTTTCCTCCATAGTTATGTATGCGTGTGCAACGATGCGACACATATATTACGAATACATGCGCTTGTATAAAGGGTTGCACTGGCGCACCTCTGAATCTTCAGAAAAGGCCGAAGAAATACAAAAATTAACACGATACTTTATTAACCACATAATCCATCACGAATTTTTAATACAAAATTATAAGGAAGGCTCTTTCTTAAATGGATTTAGAAAACATTTTATTTTGAACAAAAAAGTCAATACCGTCTTAACTCTTTGCAATTCTATATCAAAGATACAATGCCTTGCGGTAATCTTTCGCATTGTCGTTCAAATATTCGAATCAGTGTACGATTATAACGAGCACGATAAAATTTTTAGAATCTCCATAAATTCCACCGAATAATAAAAATTCTTTGATTCGTATTAGACTCGTTTAAATGAAATTAAATAAAATTGAGATCAAAATACTTGATTCACATTCATTTGAGAGAAATAATTTGAATCGCAAAGCGTTTAAGAAAGAGTTCGAGCAATTTGTTGCGAAAAAACTGTAGTTGTGCCAAAGTTTGTTGTGCGTGCATTACTGTAACGCCGCTCCGGTGCGTCCGACGACGACGTCGATGTTTGCTATCGGATAAATCGTCGGCGTGTCGGTCCGCGTGTATGTACCTGTCCGCACGATATAAATAGACCGACGCGAATGCGTCGTCGTGGTGACGCAACGTGAAAATTCGCTCGTCTAACTTCGCTGTCGAGCTCCTTCTCATTTGATATCATATTCATCTCGTTTTCGGTACGTGAGACGCACTGAATAAAAACAATAAAAACAACATGATATCTGCGAGTGTATGCGTCTGGAAATAATATTTTGCGATGTTTGCAACTATTTTCAAACGCCGCTTTCGCAACTTTTATACAAGAGTTTCATCTCGTGAAATCAAACAACGAATTTATATTAATATAATTAATTAATTAATTGAAGAGTACTTTAATTGTACTATTATACAAAAACGTAATTAATTAATTAAAGTTTTATAATGATATAAAGAGAGTAAGATAGAAGTCACAAATTTGAGAAAAAAAATGCAAGGAAAAATTTTCTTATTTTTTATTTATTGCGCGCAATGTGTATCTAGGTTACACGCTGTTTTAGTGAATAAACTTCAAGTTAAGTAAATGAGAGCCCACGTGCAGTTTCGAGGCGCAGCGTTGCGAATAAACCGCATTGGCGTATCGGTTGAATGCAAATGCATAATAAATCGTTCTAGTCCGTCGCGGAAGTTCGAAACCGAAAGAAAGATTATCGAAGCTTCCAAGTAAGAAGCTTCCGCAACCATATTAAGTGATATAATGAAACATATAGTAGTTGGAGAACTTGCTCCCTTGTGATATATCCCTTTTATTGCGCGTGATAAAAGCGACAATAAATGCGGACGGTAAGAGTCTCTCGAATGTGTGTGCGTGTGTATTAATCTCCGCTCTGAATGATAATCAAAGTAATAATGCATGAAATAACATTGACAGCCGTGCACGCATCTCGTCACACTGGAAATTGAATAGCTATATTGCGGTAAACCATTAAATGACGCCCGCGTATGCCCAATGTTCCCGAACTTCAAATTTTAATGAACTAAAATAGATTTTTTTTTCAACAAATATATTTTGTTCTGACATTTCTGAAAAATAGAATATTTATAGGGCTCTAGATCTCTTCTTCACGTTATCTCGTATAATTTTATACGAGATTTTTAATACTATTGCTCTTAGTTTTATGTTCAAATTTTCAATAACAAAAATAACGCTAATTTGTAATATTATAGGAGATTCTTCACAACTAAAGGAATTTTTTTATTTCAAAAATGGAATTTATTTTAATACAATTTTAGAATGTTTTTTCTTGTTCTTTATCATAAATATTTAACGATGACTTTGGGACATTCTGTGTGTTATACCTCGCAGTTCTCCTGTGTCAATTTCTGATTGTTCCAAGCGCGAACGTCGATAACAAAAGTAGTTCGCGGCGCGAAATCGCCAACCTCACTTCGAAACAAAAGTCCAGCGAGATTTCATCCGCGATCAACGCGACCGTCGTTTCCAGCCAAGAGTTAAATAATCGTCGCTCTCTCGCCCAATATCATCGAATAAAAGCAATTACTTGGCCAACGTTTCTCTTTTTCTGCACACGAACACTTGTGCAAGTAATCCGTTTCGTTCATAGTTTTAATTGCTTTTTTATTTTCTATGCCTATCTTTGTTACAATGCTTTTGACTCGTTCGGCATTAATTAATTTTTAAATAGATATTCTTATTTGATCGGTGAATATTTAATATATTATATATAGACTCTCCAAAGAAAGAGAAAAGAAGAGAGATTTTGTCTAAAAATGTATTAAATAGAAAGCTTCCCGTTGAGAGTCGGAGATCTCTGACTTTCAAGGCGCGCTATACATCGAGAAATTATGTCAATCGTGGGATATACTTTAAGGCGTATTATACACGGTGCCGGAAACAGAAGATTTCGCGACGCAGAATTTCGTGATGTTGAGTTCGACGCGATTCTTGTCAGTGGACGAGATGGTCGCACGACTTTTTTCCTCCAAGCTCCCGCTAATTGCTTCGTGCGCGACAATTGTGCCGAGCATGAAAGCGACACTGGCGGCGTGACAAATTGAATTCGTTTGTGATCTTTGGCCGCGCTCGGCAAAATTGCGCGTTTGGTTCAACCGCTTAAATGCGGCCTCGCGCTGATCCGAAGAATTTCCGTTCAGCGAGGGAAGTTATTTCGCCAATTAATTTCCAATTTTGCCGATAAATCGTCCCGATATAGTCTGGCGATAGAATTCGCCGTAACTGCCGTAAGTCATAATAATTGCGTTACAGCTGGACGCGAGATCATCACGAATGCGAGTCGAAGAACGATCTTTATCTGGCATAATTGAGAAATCTCGCTTTGCTCGAAAAAATTATTTTTTCAATTACCTTCCGTGGATTAAAATTGCTTTACCATAATTATGATCTAATTTTAGTTCTATAGAATTTAATTCTCCGAAAGCGCCTTGCAATTACGTTTTAAAAAATTCTGATTAAATTAAACGTAAATGTTATGAGTCAAAGGGGTTTTTATCAAGAATAACTTTGTTTTAATTAAATAGACATTATTTTGCTGTCAATTAATGCGATTAAGTTCTAATTTCAGCGTATAATATTATTATTATATACGTTTTTGTATAGGAAACTTATTCATTATCAGCAAGAACATAGCATCATTGAGAGCTTCTTTCGAACTCCATTTGATGAGAATTGTTCTTCGCAATTTGAGACGAAAGAAATAACCATATGAGATAGAGATAGAGAGAGATAGAGAGAGAGAGAAGGGGAGGAGAGCGGAGAGAGGATCAGTTTCTCCAATTAATTCTTCATTCCGACAGTTAATTCCATCGACAGTATCGCACACGAAACTTGAGCCTAATGACAGTAATAACATTAGCCGGATCCAGAAGCGTAATGAACATCTCGACTCATCTCGTCTCGTAACAGACACGCGGTCCAAGATGAATCTCTCCCATCAACATCGGTTAGAAACGCGATCGCGTTCTTCACCCTGACAAGCAACAACTCGCGCGCGAAGTTTCGCCTCGCTCCTCCCGCATTCCTTGCATTCGTTGTCGGTCCGGCCGACTCGATTTAAAGCTGTCGTCGCGATCGTAACAATGGATACGCGCGTTGCATTCTTGCGTAACTCTTCTCTCTCTCTTCCTCCTCTTCCTCGCGATGAATGCATACGAATCGTAATGCATAATAATTCCACGTTGCAGGATTATTAAGGCGCGCGAATGCCGCCCTCGGTATTGCATTACGAGTAGATCGGTAATTAGCGCTGGCAGCGGAACTGTGTCAGCTCGTAGAAGCGTATCCGTGATCTTTTCAATGGCCTATAGCTGCTCGTCGCTCATTGTAACTTTCTTGGGCTCCCTTAGAAATCTAACAATACGTTATTTTCGATTTATCAAATCTCGAGAGTGAACTTCGTCGGTCTTGTCTGTGTGAGAATTTAGGCCGAGATGTATTATCGGGTCACTCGTTTTGGGAGGAACTCTGTCCCAGAAATATCGAATATATGTCAGATTTAATTTTTAATCCTTTTTTATGAATAGCAACATTGATCTTGGAGGGATTACGCGTTCTAAATTTAGCAATTTAATTATTGAATTATTTCGTATTGAAAATGGCTTTCGCTATAAGAATGCGCATAATTAATGAGAGTTTCTTGCTTTTAGCAAGAATAAACTTCATGTAATTTTTTTTCCAATTTCAAATATTCGATGTTCATAATTAGGAAAGAGTATATTAATTTTTTTAATTAACTACAGTTTCTTAAAGTCCTTGCCAGAGATTGTTCCCGTGATCTCTAAATCTTGAAGTATCTTTATTCTTTTTTTGTACTTTTATATCTAAAATCGCACCAGAATATAGTGCATATAATACAGTCGTGAGAGTAAAATTATGTGATAGAAACATGAAAGACGAGCGGAAGTTGAACTCGAGATCGTTCGCGTAACATCTTTCGTTCACGTGCACGGGTGATAAGACGAACGCGGCATGTACAATACTCTATCAATGCATTATTATCAATCCGGCCGGCAGTCCGTTTCTCATTTATCACACGCGAACTCTTGCAAACGCGATTATTTTCTAGCCCGTGAAATAAACACTCTAGGATTTTCCGTTAGTAGACATTCTAGCGCGTAATTGTCATGTACATGTAAAATATTATGCCTTTAAAGTATGCATTGTGATAAATACTGGTATTATGACATTCTTGACGTTTTGTGACGTAAATGAGTCAATTGAGGCGCAAAATTAATAAAGATTAATTTGTATTAATAACAGCTTGCCTTAAAATCGCATCTCGGCATTGGACAATTATCCGCAATTTTTAGCCCACATCGAAACTAAAACAAACTCGTCGTTGATGAGTTTTTGCGCGTGAGATTACCGTAATTATACGTGGCATGCGCGCGTCAGGGAACGTATATGAGCTCATGACAAATTAAACAGCTGTTTTATGCCGCGCGTTATCGTCAGCTTCGCGCGCTCGCTTCGCTGCAGCTTCCCTTCACATCGTTAAAACGGTAAATTACTATCGCGAGCATGGTGCAATTAGAGGAAAAGGAACTCGATGCCGAGCTTATTGGGAAATCAACGAGCCAGAAGAAGCGAACGGCGATTGAAACGGATTCTTTTTGAACGATGGGAAACAACGACCGTCATTCGCGTTTGGTACTTCGCTTCTTATAGTTCGATATTGCATACAGATTGTTCGTTAAGCCTAAAAGAATTCTTCGACTTAGAATCTGTTTCTCCTGTTAGCTTCTCGATTTTATTAAGGAAATAACGATAAGAATCTTGATGACTTTTACAACTTTTCACATATTAATCTTGTTATTTATTTACTATTTTTATTTTGGTCTACAATATTTCAGTTGTAATATTTTTGCATGGCATATAATTTCCTTAATAACGCTCTGATATGACTCTGTGTGACATTTATACCATGTAAAAAATAAGATTTTTTTAAGTTTTAACCGCAACCACAAGATTTTCGAATAAATCGTCTAACGATTGCGCAACAAAGCGCGACCGATACTATATCGGTGACCTTTATTAAACTTATTCAGAGGCCGTCGAACCATCCTTCGACCTGCCATTGTGCTGGTTGCACTCTGGCCGCATTTGTATATATACGCACACATACATAACTTGACACAGTTATTCGAGCGAGAGAATTAGAGTTAAGATAACGAAAGGCAAGTCGTTCTCGACGCAATAACCACTTGGCGCTTTTCTTCAATTCGTGCAGGAATAAGGAAGTCGATAAAGATAGAAAGAGAGAGAGAGAGAGAGAGAGAGAGAGAGAGAGAGAGAGAGAGAGAGATTTGTCCAACGCATTTGCTTTGAATAAATATAAAAATGCAAATTTAGTTTTATAGCGAAAATACCTTTAGGTAGCTATTCTTGTGTGAAAGTATCGGTTTGATATTTAAAAAAGAGAACGGCGATCGCATCCGGTGAGACCTGCACTTGTTGCCCCTTTCAATAATTCACAAAGAAGCTGAACTTTGTAAGTCTTTTTTGAAGAACGCGTGGGCTGCACCGGAAACATGCATCGCAAAGTGCATTACGAGGGAGCTGGTTTCGTGATGCAGACACTTTCAGTAGTTCAGTAGCATGTATAGATAAAAATTCGCGGAAAACGTATTTGAGAAAGTAAAACTGAAACCTCTTGAAACGTTAACTCAAAAAGACTTTTTAACGTGGGATATATTTGACGAGACTTTATAAAGTGTAACGTCATATATGCGTCATATGCGAATTATTCACAGCTGGCGCTCGTGATGAATGAATATTTATATAGAATCAGACTCAGATAGAAGACAACTTTTTAACACATTGAAACGTTTTCGACTTTAAGTCGAAACGTAGAAAATAGAAAGATAATATAGATTATTAAATAATAGTGATTATAATTTAATAATTTGAAACAAGGTATTTTATAATCGTCATAAATCATGTTGTGAATTATTTTAATCTGATGCAGATATTACTATTTTAATTTGTGCAAATTTAAGAAGTCTTGCGATTTAATTAAGCGTGGGAAGTTCGGTAACGTCAGGATCTTTGAGTAAACATTATGTGTTAATCATCAATGTACGTAACAACGAGAAAGGGACGGACAGTCGGAGAAATTATGCGCTCAGGCGCCACATTCATCGTACTCGGAATTTGTCACGGTCACGAGCACGTACAATGACGTGGAATATGCGGCGCATATAAACTTAATTATTCGGCACAGTTCAAATCTAATTTTCGCGGTTCGTACAACGTCCACTCGTTTGAGCGTTTATTCACCCATCCGTATCGTCATTGTCATCACTTTTCCACGAAAATTTAATTTGCGTCGTTCTGCCTGTAAGTCAATCGACGCATAAGTTTCACGCCCGTATTATCCCAATAATATCATATTTTCAGTGTGATGTATATTTCCAACGGCTTCGTCATCCGTGGTCATTATTTTTCTGTCTCGCGCTCGCCGGATTTCCCGATTATCATTTCAAACGATGCACCATGGACAATGCGACAATGGACATGATCGCTAATCTAGACTGACAAAATTTATGATAAAATTTACAATTTACGAATAATATTTTACGCAACTCCTGAGGGAATCATTCGCGTCAATCTGTGCAAAGCGAAAGCAATTAAAGTCGTTATACCTGGAAATTTTATTTTTAGAATTCCGAGCCCTTGAACGTGCAGCTTTATCCAGTTTACGCCGCATCCCTATCCGACAAACGACACTGTCATTATTATTATCATCGAAGTATCTGCAGTTTCGCTTCGTCGCGCCTCAGCATCAGTTATTGATTACTCATTATCACGGTAGCTTATACAGGAACGTTCGCAAGCTGCATTCTATTTCTTCTCGAAACAAAAAGTCAGTTATCAGCGTTGCCTTCTCTAGAAAATATAACATTCCGAGTTATCTTCTAGGCGTGCTTATCGTACTTCTTTGTTCTTGAAAACCAGCTCTCGATGCGAACTAACGGTCTCTGTTACGTTGATTTACTGGGAAAAATCGTATAGCGCATGACCACGAGGGCAATGTCAAGGACGGGGCCCTTCGGGACATCTCGCCGTGCCTGTTTTCCGCTCGCGCCTGCCCGACTGCACACTTCTCGTGTGTGCGCGCGCGAGAGAGAGAGAGAGAGAGAGAGAGAGGGGGGAGAGAGAGACAGAGAGAACGAGAGAGAAAGAGCGTGTGTGGGCCCCGGGGACGGTGGTAATTGTGGTTAATTTAACGACGGTCAAAGCAGTCACTGCCTGTCCTTATAGGCCAGTTTATGCGGCCGAGTCCTGAGCGCAGGCTGCTTCGCTCGCGCGCAAAATCTCGCTCTCGTCGAAATCGCGAAACAGCGATTTCCGCGCTGCCCATTATAATCCAGCGGATCTACAGTTGTTTTGTGAGAATCGCGGATAAGAGGAAAAGTGTGTACGCGTATGTGTGTGTGCGTGTGTAGTTGGCGAAATTAGTCTGGTCAATTAATCAAGCTTTGAGGGAGTTGGTCGTGAGAGTTGATTTGAAGAATGAGATTAGTAAAATACTGGTCTGTGAGATGAAATATAGGACGTAGTAGGGAAAAGGTGAATTTTTCAAAGCTGATGGGTAAACGAATGAAATGTCGAAGTCTGCGTAAATAATGTGAAGAATGATTAAGTTTGTTGATTCTGATCTTTCGAGCGTTCACTAAATCAGGATTAAATACATTAGAAGATCAATTAATTAAACTGTTATATATGCAAAAATCAATTTCTATTAAAACGTGTATATATATATATATATATATATATATATATATATATATATATAAACGTCTGATATAAAAAATTATTGTTAAAAAAAATAAAATTATTTTATTTACCGTCAGTCAGAAATAATCCAAAAATAATCACGAGAGAATGTCGAGATTTTTATTTTCAACATTCATATTAATGAAATAGAAATCAGCGGCATTCTAAACATAACACAAGATTAAGGAACATATAACAAACCATTATTACAGAAGAATTGATTGGCGTGAGCGTGAAACGATTACAACGCGGCCTCACTATGCTATATCGATACTCCCCGATCGGGAACCCCGACCCGTATCGAGTCTCTCCTTCTCGCAATCGTCAGTAACGGTGATCGCTTCGTACCGGCTATTTCGCGTAATCGACGCCGCCGCTTAACACCTGCGGCCGCCATCGCTAAGAGATCGATCGTGATCGTGCCCGATTTTCTCGGCGAGCAGACGCAATCTGGAGAACGTTTTAGTCTCACTTTATACAGTGGAAATCGTTCGCGAATAATAGCTGCGGAACCGAGAAATCACAGCTCGATATCCGTATATCAACGCGGAAAAATCGATCTCGATCGCCGCCATCGATCGGTCTGGTGAACGTGAAGTAATATTTCAATGGTAATTGAACGTGAACGTGTGATTTCATAACTCTGCTGTGCCAATTAGCTATCATATCCTCTCGACAGATGAAGATGTCCGTTGAGAAGCACGAGGCCGAACGATTTTACCATCACGTGTCTTAATTGGCTTTACCTTGAAGACACAGAACTATTCTTTTGTCCTGAATAATTTGTCCGACATCAAAGTCGTATGAATTTTATTTATTTTTTTTATGCGGTATAATGTAAGCGAAGCCAAAATAGCGAAGAGAGAATTGATTGAGCAAACGGCGGTCCCATCGATCAGATATTGACGCATTGTCCGGTTCTGATTTTTAGCGTTGGGAGTAATTAACGGATGTCGAGAGTGCGATGCGCGATATAATCAAATAATGGGTAGAAGGCGTGTCGCCCTTCCCGTCGGAATGCGAAATTATTCCCTCTTCCTGCCTTCGCTCGCTCGCTCGCTCGCTCGAGCGGCCGAACAATTCGCAGCTGCGATCGACAACTACATGAAAACCTGTACGAAAGAAATGTGTTTATTATCCTTGTGCCTGAATTAGGTGTACTCTATCCGCAGTACGATGTATTGTATAATCATTAATACTTGAAACAAAATTTAATTTAAGGTGTTACATATATGTGGTTTCTTAAAGATATGTTTTTAATTTTGTTTGACTCAAATACGTATTTTTTTTCTTGTAATGCAGTTCTTCCAAAAATTTCGATACAAATAAGATAATTATTTGTTAAACGTCGATCGGTTTAAATATTGGCGAATGTAGTTCAAGCGTACGATTTAAACCAATCTATCGTGCTATATACGGACGCTAAATTTTTTCCTCTTTTATTTCTTTAAACATATCACGTAAATCCCATCCAATTGAATCTCGTCGTTTCGCATCGGAGGAATGAAATAGCAATTTTGCGAAATTCATATAAAATTTACTTTTTATATCGTTGAATTTTTCATCCTCGCGATCGCGCGGTGTTCGGTCAGTAGGTCTTCCAAATGATTTTACGACCGTCGTTACTCGGCCATTGAATTCATTTTAGCCGATAATAATAGGCTATAAAGACGATAGTATTCAGAATCTATGATCGGTCATTCGAAAGTTCACACGCATCGTTTTAGTCTTTAAATTATCAATTCACCGGGCAATCGTGTCGCCGCGCGCTCTCATAAATATTCAATCACGTAACTGGAGTGATCTAACTGATTATACGGGGTCGATTAGGTGTGTGCGAAGCGAAGGAGTGCGATGATAAAAATAGTTGCGCGACATTATCGAGTGCAGCCTGCACGACGTGCCTCTTCGGAGCAGATATACGAACGACGTGTGTTAAACCCCGATAACAATCACTTAAGCGGAACTATAGCGCGTTGTATCAACAGAGTTCTTTCACCGGACATAAACGATAAATGGCGGTCTCTCTCACTCGGCCACTCGATATTACCGCGATCGTTTTATCGAAGCCACTCTCGTTCGTTCCGTTGAACCAACGGATCGGATTACAAGCACTTCCCCTCTCTTTTTCAAACGAAATATTCGACAGGCGTCGAATTTATCTATCGACCTATCACGACTTGTGTAACAAAAAAAAAATTCTGTCATAAGCGTCTCCGCTTTCCCTGATCTTTTATTCCCTGATATTTTACATAAAACATTTGTTTCATTCGTTTATTAATCTAATCTCCGAAATATATTAGAAATATAAATATTGGCATAAATTTGTTTTCTAGATTCATCTCATTTCTTACATTTATTTCATTACGGAGCAATGTTCGGAAACGGTTAATTATCGCGTAAATCCAGGATCGAGATCGACGGGATCTAGGAACTTGATTTTCCAGAAGCGACGTCCCAGTTCCTCCGTCTGCCAAGAAACGTTCGTTTGCTCCAATCGATCGACTTTCTTCCGGAGCGAGCGACCCGCGGGGGTTTGGGAGAAGTAACGGGAGTCGTAAAACAGCGTGGATCATCTTTGCTCTCTTGAGAGCACGAACATCTCGTGTTATATTGACAGAGCTAACTGTAAATTATTTGTCTTTCTTTCTGTGTATTTATTAATTCTCACTCGCGCACGCGGTATGCATCAATTGACAAGGTCAGTGCAATCGGATTTACCTAGAATATTACGACAATATAGATCGATCCGTTCAATGTTTTTATATTATAAAAGTAAAAGCTTTCACATTAAAAGTTTTTATGTTATAAAAGTCGAGTATCAATGCTTTCAGATATTTTTAATCCCTAATCTGAATGTATAAGTTTGAAATTATGTAACGGTTGTATGATTATTATTAGACATTGTAAAAAAAATATTTAGAGAAGATATAAATAGGAATACAACACACACGTGTAGCAAACATCGTAAATAAGAAGTGGATTAATTTCTAATGGGCATTCCACGAATCGCGACTCAAAAGAATGGACAATAAGGAATCTTAAGTCGCGATGACAAAGTGAAGAATCTGAAGTATCGCATTCTAATGACATAACTATGCTGTCACATTGAAAACAGACATTTTTATTAATGTAATACGTTCAATAACTACGCGTGGCGCCTCTTTCCTTATTCCGTCATCGACGTCATCGTATCAGTCGCAGCACAAGCGTGTTAAGATTCATCCTAAAGTATTCTTCAGATGAGAGCTAATCGTCGCACGTTTAGAAAGCCACTGTACGTTCCGGAGGAAAAGCTCGCGTGATATACGTATATACCGGGCGGTCACGAGGAATAACATCGCGTACGGCAGAAGGGTATACGTGTGTGAGTGCATGTGCGTGCTTAGCGTGCGCGTCGCGGCGCGTGTGCACGCGCGGGAGACAGTGACACGAGGAGCCCCGTCGTCGTCGTGACGTGCACGAGTAGTGAACTGGTGAACGTGGGTGAACGAGGAACTACAACGACGACGACGACAACGACAACGACAAGCGAGCCGACTTCTAGCCCGATAATAAATAACGCGAAGGGAGAAATGTTCAAACTGCCCGGACGCCACGAGTGGGAGGCTTGGACAAAAGGTAAATGGAATATCCAGCGAGCGTGTGTGGGCGGTAAGGAAGATGTGAGCCGTGAGGGTCGACCTCGTCCTCTCTCTGCGAGAATATAGGGGGTGGGCTCACAAGAAAGGGGAATCGCCAATGATTGATAAGAGGGCTTCTGCAACTGTGATGTTCTGACGTTGAACGGGACGGGATCGAGAAAGACGGTGAATACGAAGGTTTAGAACACGCGGTTTCGTACTTTGTATCTATAAATCGTTTCCGACCATTTCGTAGAGAGTCCAGCGAATCGTAGAATTGTATTCCTTGTCGCGATGTTTCCTATCCATCAAATTCTTTGGCATCTTGCTCCGGCGAGAATCTGGTACAACGTTTTTGCTCGTTATTTTTACTATTACTTAGTTAGACATTCTGAAAGCGCGTGATAATTTGTCAGAGCTAACTTTATTTACAACGGAATGAATAATGCAATTGTCCTTTTTCTAACAAGTCAGTTTCTTGCCGTTTTATTATGTTATCGATTATGTTTTTAAACCATGCCTCGACGGAAATATGTGTTCTGGAAACAAAGGCAACATGAAACGCATGACTAATGTCAGATATTTATCGCGACACGTTCGGCAATGAAAGCAAGTATATATTTACAAACAGAACTGTCCGTGCCGAAGCATCGACTGTTACATATTCAAGTAGATGAAGGCAGTCAGGGAATCTTCGATGCTTCGTCATGTCGAATATTTTGAGAGAGCGTAGAGAGAAAGAAAGAGAGGGAGAGAGAGAAATTTGCATATTGACTACATTTTAGATTCAATCTACTTTATAGCATGTGTAACACCGAACGTGCTAGCGAGGTAAACTTTCCAAGTTGAAAAAAAAATACAAAATTAAATAAAGTTTTATTAAAAATCTTTACGTAAACTAGATTTGTGCTTTAAATTCTTCATTATTTTAGGAAATAAATATTATAAATTAGTCTACAATTAAATTACGGGAATACATTCTTTAGTTAAAATTTTACGCTACATTTTTTTTCCGACACACATAGATCCAAAATGGAAAATATATTACACTAAATTAAGTCTACGTCAAATCGAAAAATGCATATTACACAGAAACAACCATGTATCTATCGATATCATAATTAAATATAGGAAAGATGAGAAGGCGTTTGACAGCGATTTACTCGCGTTCCGTGCGATAAGTAAGTAACGGCGCAAGTCACTTTCGTGATGCATCGCGAGGAGATTCGCCCGATAGCCGTAACGTTGTAGGAAGGATCGCGTCCAGCTGCCCGATATACATCGTACAGTTATGTTTCCTCGCACGTGTGTACCGTATGCACCGCTCCGTAACGGGTCCTCGCGCGACGATGAGGCAATTATTAAATCGCAACTCGCAAATCGCGCGGCTCGCGAGAGATTACCGGCGTTCGTCGCGACGCGCCGCGCCGCCGCGCCGCTCCCTCGCTGCGCCATGCCATGCCATCGCGAGAGATTCTGTTATGTGCGGCACACCTGGAGTCAACCTTGACGATGCCGTTCGCCCCTCACTTATCACGCGCGGTATGTGCAATGTACATGCATGAGATCGCGAAAAAATTACAGTTTGCTTGTGTACGAGTCGCGCACGTCATGCGATCCGACTAGCGTATCATTTTGACGAGCTGCAGTCTCGCGTGTCTACCAGGCAAACTCGCTTAAGTAAAAGCGGCATTGAATTCAGGTTTCTTAGAAATTTGTCCGTTTTTACTCGATTGGCGTCCTCTTTAATAATAAGTAACGATGAAAATTTCAATCGGCACAAAATCAAACGCGACGAAATGTCAAAGTAAACATTAGTGATTTATAATGTGGAACGTAAAAAGTTGCTGATATTTAAGTCATAATCAATACTGAGAGATAACTATTATAGATCATCAATCTTAAAAATAAATTCTTATAGTCAAGATAATGTATTGCGCGAATACTAACTTTAATAAATATGATAATTTATTTACATTTTACATGTTACCTTTTTAATTTATAGTTTATTATACTTTACAACATTATTTTATTAAAAGATTTTATATACACGTACATCTATATATTTCTTAGCTGTTTTAATCGATATTGATTACGCTACTTTTTATCTCTCGGATATATTATCCATTCTTCGAACAATCTGTTCGATCGAAGGCCGACCGTGTGTAAGGCGAAGAAACTTGTTTCTTCGCGGCGTCTTCGAGAATAAAATGGTGGTTGAATGTATTTTAGGATCGTCCCAAAGACCCGACCTCGCTTCTCCCTCCCCCCTCTGTCTCTCTTTCTCTCTCTTGATAAACGTTGCACACGCACACATGTATTTCTGGTCGCGGCGGGGGTGCAATATGCTGCGCTTCAACCGGTTCGCGCTTTGTCGTGGGTGGTTTTTAGGCGCAGCTGCTTTCTCGACTGTCTTTCTTTCCTCCTTGCCTCTCTTTCTCTCTCTTTCTCTTTGAGCATAGACACGTTTTTGTGCGAGATTCTCCTCTCGTCTTCGACGATATTCTCGAAGTTTTCGCGCCTCACGTCACTTTACGTTAGTAAGTTTGTTAAGCATGATAAAAGACGCGTTACGCGCGTTTTCGTGATTGATTTGAAAATCTGTGACACTGATGACCGAAGAGTCCAATGTCTTTCTCATTTGGAAAATTTTTTTTGTAAATTTAGTTTGTAAAACTACCTTTTTGTATGCTTATTTTACAAATTTATATTTGAATTATGAATTAAAATTTTTCTATTTGTTTACATGCGATAATCACGCGTTGTAGATTCGTGTAATCGAAAGAATAGAAAAATAGACTTTAAATAATAATAAACTCTTCGATGTTTATGACACTTTCCATTTTTCGTGATATCGATGAAAATTAATATTAACAACATTGATACTAATATTAATCTATTTGTATCATGATTGCAATATAAATGTGAATATACTAATGTTACATTAATGTGATTGCCGAAATTATTATTTAGAATTAAGGTTCCGTGTTGTCGGACATTCCGTATACTAATCACAATTGATAATGTAGTCACAATCGATCATTCGAGGAGGAAAGATCAGGACGGGATTGAAGGGGAACGAACGGCCTGCTGCACCGTACAGCCTATTTCGCTAATAGTGCCTGTCGCGGTCTAGTTAATCATAGCAAGCCACAATTCTCCGTCTTCAAAGTACTCGACGGGAACGTCGCGATGCCCTTTCCCTTCCTTTTGTGATCGACGCCATCGACCGTTCGGGCGATCCGTCGTTACCCCAGCTCTCGTTGGTTAGCGGCTTGTCAGTTGATGCATCCGACCACGATGATGCGCGGCATACATCGACCTCTCGCTCGTTAGATGACTAACTCAGCGGGGGTGCTGCATACAGGGTGTCTCAGAAACGCCGAATTTTTTTTCGACCGCAGTTTCTTTGACCAATCTATATACATGCGACATTTGTATTTTATTGTAACTTTCCATTTTTTAATTACTATACATCTGTAATTTATAAGCTCCGAATTTAAATCCCGTTGAGGTTTGCTCGAAATTAATTGCAAAATATAATTTTGCCATCTGTTTTCTTTCCTAAAAAGGGGGAATTCTCAATTCACTAGAAGATTTCCTCGTTTTCAGTCAATTATTTTTTTATTGATTTGATGCTTGATCTTTTCCGGAAAAAAAAAATTGAATCTACCAAAAGGCAAAGAGCCGTCCTGTGATTCTAGGGTACCCTGTACATAGAAGCCCCCGTTGTGTGCATTCGAAAATGCGTTTATTTACCTCCATCGTGTGTCGGTTGCGTGTCTGCGTCTCGTCCGCGTTTCGGGGTCAAAGATCGCTCCGCGTCCTTTCGGGAAGGATGAATCACGCGCGCGGAAGTAAGGAGATCGATAGGACCTTCGTCCGGGAGCGCATCGAAACTCGCCCTTGGAAAGGAAACCCTCGTTCGAACTCATTATTCTCTTGGGATATCAGAGGAAGCAAAGTGAAAATTTTCCATTATTAATAATAATGATCGAAACATAAGAAAAAGTAGAAGAGGAATAATTAATTATAAATATGAAACTAGTACATCTTTATAATAATGATGTTATTATATTATTAAACTAGTTTATATAAAATAATGTATAATTGTTTTATTATAAGTATAGTTATTTTTTATTGTAATTTTTCTTTATGCTCAATATCACTATTCTAATATTAATTCAAATATTTTTGTCATATGTATCTATATATATTTAATTAAAATGTTTTGCAGACAATTTATAAAATATACATAACGATGGTAACAGTGGTATAATGTTAAATTTTAAATGATGATAGGCGGAGACTATCGGAAGGTATTCCTTCTTCAGTATCGATCCTTCCTTTAAAATTATTCAAACGAGGCAGTCAAGATTGGAATGGTCTCTTGACAATCTTCTTCACTGTTCGGGATCTTTAATTTACAGCGTTCCGTTAAAATTAGGAAAACTTCGTTAAATAAATATGTGAAATTTTGCAAAACAAAGACACAAATATGGAAAATTACTCAGCAGAATACAGAATTATTTTGTTTTTAATTTTTATTCGTTAGCTGTCAAATATTAATTTTATTACCATACATAATTTTTTACATATACGTTAATAACATTGACTAAATAATTTTAATTTTTAATTGGGAGTGTCTTTCTGCGTTATATAAAACCAGATGAATGTCTTTGATAGAAAACGAAGAGAAAAGAAGTCAATTTTTTAATTAAATTTAAAAATAAATTTAGATTGACTTTTGAATATTCTTTATTGTTAAAGTTTAAACAAAATTTTCTTACTTTTTGATCTAGTTAGCCACATGTGACGATTATAAGACATGGGTCGCCATGGCAAAAACACGCGGCGGTCTTTTTCATCCGCGCTTGGTATTTCCCGGAATTAACATTTATCGTCGGCCGCCGCCGCGGCCGTCTCTCATAAAAGGTCCATTCGTGAGTTTCGAGGCTAAGCTGCCGATGAACCGATCCGTTTAGAACTGCCGATAATTGGTAACACGTGGAACGACCTGACATGTGGCCGAGAATGACGTTTCTCCCAGGCTCCTCTGTTTTTCTTTTTTCGGGGAAACCAACGATATTCCCGAAAACGCGACATCGGCATCGACGTCGGGATCGGGACCATTATACATATGTTCTCGATCTGTCAGAAACGCCCATTTTGATTCGAAGTACGCCGCTCACACTCGTTTATCGCCGTAGCTTTTTTTCTCTCTCTTCTTTTAACGATTCGTTCGAATCGTCGCATGGTTCGATGAAAGAAAGAGTGCCTTAAAACCAGTCCAGCACTCTGGCTCCTGCTCCCTCATCCCGACGATCGTCCAATTACGTTGATTGATTGACGCTTACGCGAAGACAGATATACAGCGAAATGGTATTTCCGTTTTAGGAGCGTCTGTCAAGTGTAATAGTATAAATTAGATTGAATGATTTGCACGGTATGATGATAGTCCGAATTATTTCTCCGAAAACTTGAGAGAATTGAAATAAATTCAATCTCTCAATTAGGCTGCAGAGTCCATTTGATGCTACAAATGCTTTGAAGCGCTCCTCTTCACCTTCTTTCTTCACTGAAAGAAAAGAGAAAAGGAAGCTTTGAAGCATTTGTAGTGTTAAGTGGACCGCAGCCTTAGTCGTACAGACAAAGCATCAACTATTTAAGGAAACTAAAACAACTTGGAATTTTCGGATGTTTTTTCATCTGGAAAAATAAAAAATTCTGGAGGAACTGATTTCTAAGATTTTTTAGACATTCCGATATATAGAGAGAGATTCCATTTGTTCTGAGTGCGCTAACAATAAGTGCATGAAGAATGTCGGAGAAATGAAAATTGCTTTCACTCGCGTAGACGACGATGGATTACGTGAACAATGTATTCGACCGCGGTCACTCGTCGTTTATTATCGGAGTCGAAGGAAGTTTCGAAACGGAAACGAGATACGGCCGCGACAATAAATCACGCAGTACGCGCGCGCGTGCGCGCGCGCGATCATCTCTCTCTCTCTCTCTCTCTCTCTCCTCGTCTCGGCAAAGTCTACGAAACGATAGATCGTTTCGTGTCGCGTACATCGTTTATTTTTAGCTTAGTCGTCTTGCAAAGTCGAGACGTCGCGTCGTTCCTCCTCCTCGTCATTGTCTTGCGGATAACATTAACGGAATACGGATTACTGGGGAGAAAGAGAGAAAGAGAGTCGGAAGTCTCTGACACGATCGTGTCAAAGTCCTTCCTCGCGACACCCGTCATTCCCGAGACATTATTATTCCGCGCAGCAGCCGCCTCTTTGCCATTGTTATCGTCGTCGAGGGAATAAAATGACTTCGACGTGAGGGTGTTAAAAACCGAATCCATATCTCAAAACAACTTAATTGTACAATTAATTTCTAACAATAAGTCAACATCTACAATACATAATAGTATTTATTATTAAATCCGTATTCGATCCTTCGAGCATTACGATAGAGATGAGAGAATTCCTGGGTATTCCTGGGTATTTCTGGGTGTCGGTTTCGAAAACGATCCTGAAGACCCTTAAAGAACTCGGAAGTCTTTTTCCCGTAGCCTCCGGAAATTCGAGGTTCACGATCTTCGAGGTAGCAACAGACTGATATGGGTCTCGACTTTGAGAAGATGAAAATTTATTTGCCAGAAGACTTGGCGAGCTCAGCGGCGACCAATTTCCGGGGATTACTTTTACAGGTCTTCGCGTGTATCTTGAGACACCCGAAACGCACGATCGTGATCGGAACACGCACTGACGGGGCTTCCCCCTTTTCTCTGCTTGCAGATATACGGCTACAGCTGAACGAACAGCTGAGATGCCTCGACGTGAGGATGGAAGCACAAGTCGCCCTCGTGGCCGAGCTCCAGGATTTCTTCCGCAAAAGGGCGGAACTGGAGCTAGACTACAGCAAGTCCCTCGATAAGATGGCCAGGAGCATACAGTTGAGGCATAAGGAGCAGAAACAAAAGTACGATAAGTACATATATCATGTCTATTTATTCTATTTCTAATATATATACTTTTTTACATTTTTCATAAAAAAGCATTTAGATTGAAAAGGAATAATATATACATCAGAACACATAGAAAAGTGTAGCTAACAATAAGATATACAATTTTATTATCTTAGAGACAGTGCAGATGATCGAAAATGCGTCAAATGATTACGCGGTTTTGCATTTGCGTCATATCAAAGTAATCTCTTCTTATTAAATTATTATTCACCTAATTGATATTTTAATCATAAGAAAATTAGCTGTTTAGCGAAAGAGTTAAAACGACTCACATTTGTTTTAAATGTTTGTGTTTACTTTTTTACCGGGAATACGATAAAACTAAATTAACGACGCAGAAATTTGGTTAGCTGGATAATTGTATAAAAAGCGAAATGGCGAAAAAACAAGGGAAAATAATTCTGCCGTGGATTGTAGCGTTAAATGATTAATGAAGATGCACGCGTTAATTAATTTACTGTAATTCAGGCGCGTGCACCACGTGTTGCACGACGCAATTGAAACGATGACACGCGTCTATATAACAGCGTTACATTTGCACTATTACATTACATCACGTTGCGCAACGCGAATTGTTTCGCGATTACATTACGCAAATTTTGATTAAATGTGCAATTATATTCGAGATGTAGACCTTGATCATGCATGATTACATTTCGATCATGAAATGCATAATTAATTGGATCAGAGCTCGATCCAGATACCTTAAATATTTATCGTAGAACTGCGATTTTACATTAAAATCAGCAACGATCTTAAATATTCTGTTTTATATATATATATATATATATATATATATATATATATATATATATACTTTCAAGGAATTTTTTTTCTAAGAGTCAATATTAAATCGTCAATGTCCGGGGAAAATAGAAATCAATATTTGAAATAGCCCGACTAGGATAAACAGATAATATTTGACAAACTATTTGCAATATTAAAATTATTTTAGATATTTGACTTACAGAATTAAAATAATATTTCATAGTCTGTTTATATCTTTAATATTTAATTTATAATAAAATGATTTTGGACATTCTATAATATGAAAGCAATTCCATATATTGCAAATTTTCTTTATACTGTCATTGTAAGAAAATTAAGCTCTAATTAGAGGTCTCGTTCCCCTTTAAGGAAAATTTTGGTGGTATATAAAATTATTTCGATATATAACAGAGAGTTTAAAGCTATTTCATTGTTCGTATTACATCGGTCACAACGTAATTAATAAATAAACGTCATTGTTAGTAGACTTATGAATTCTGCTGCATATATCTCGTGACGATTTATATTTCTCGCATTTATTCCGTAGAGTATTGATGCGATTGACATTTTCCGCGCTCCACTTTTGCGATGGATGGACGAACGAACGAATGACGGAAAAGCGGACGGCTTCGCATTTTTCCCGCGTCCTACACGCGCGTGCACAGCCATCCGCCGCGCCGCGCCGGCATCGTTCCCGCGTTTGCAACCATGCCCCAGTTCCTTCTCGTCATTCAACCCTGAACGCGGGGTGTCCCTTTTGTGCGCCGTATTCAGCGTTTCACAAAAGGGACGCCTCTCTCGCGGTACACTGGTACACATGGTACACACGGGTAAAACGTAATCCGTAACCACAACGACACACGACACACTCTCTTTCCCTCCCGCGCGTTTCCCTCATTTCGCTCCGGGAGATAGTTCACGAATCGATAGTTCCTCTTCTTTGCGAAGGCGCATCCGGGGTTACGTCGTCACATTCGTTTACCCTTTCACAAGAAATATAATTACCGTGAAGTAGGTTTTATGGTCGATAACCGGATGGCCTCGTTTTAAATGGCCCACTTGCAGTTTTAAAAATATCGTTTGTAAACGTTTATAATAAAATAATTTTTCAGGTGCTTGTATCGAAGGATCATCATGCCGTTTATATAAAACAGATTTCGGAGATCCGTTTGTGATATCAAAATAATTTTAGACGCTCAATCTATAATATCAAAGAAATTTTTGATCTGTAAAACTAGAGAGATTTTAGGCAGCTTTCTTATTTAACATATGAAAAAAGTACCATTTTATCTTAAACCTAAGGATATATATATAACGCACTCAATATGCATGAACGAGCAAGCAGAACGATCGCTATTACGTGTGCAAACGTAAGGACGGAACGATACGTCGGCGTCGTTCGAGCCGCAAGACGACGCGAGCGCGACGCTTTATCGGCTCGTTAGCGGCCGATTTAATTGCCGTGTAATTACATCGATATACACGCGCGCGGAACACACATCCGTCGCCGATTTAATATCGTCTTTATCGATCGTTTTCCGCAGGCGGGAACAATGGCCCCTGTTCTCCAGCTACGCCTGCTGGCAGCAGCTCGTTAACGAGACCAAGTCCCTCAGTAGGGACCATGCCGCCCTGTCCGAGGTCTACAGCACCCACCTCGTGGGCCGTCTCAATCAGGTGATGGAGGACGTGCAGCGAATTTACAAGCGTGTGAGTGTCGTACGCCACGCGGTACAACAGTACCGTTAGGCAGTTAGGCAGTTAGTCGGAATCGCGCGATTGCCATCGTCGCGCGCCGCCGTGTCGTGAGAAGTTCGACTGCTCCATTGTCTCGTCGAATTAATTGCCTCGAATGTCTCCATTCCGCCTTCGCCGTCGCTGTCGCCGTCGCCGTCGCCGTCGCCGCCACTGCCGCGATGTTTCGCCACAGCTTGATGGCAGTGCCAATACACGTCGGGTGCTGGTTGAATGAATACGAATGCTGATTCCATCACGACGAATTTCTCGACACATTGCTTCTCACATTCTCTTATAATTGCGTCCCTACTTTTATTTTTGTAATTGGATTCTCGTAAACCTCTCACATAGCGCTCTTATTTATATCTCATAAATTTCTTTACGTACGCGCTATTGTACAACCGCAAATTCTTCCGGAAGAAGAAATGTCGTCTCTATTGCATTTGATTAAAATTAAATTCATATTACGGAGACATTGTATACTTAACAATTTTAAATCCTTTTAATCGCGATTACATCTTTTCGGGGTTTCTTGCTGCAGTGTCGCGAGATCGGCTACGAGACGCACGAGGAGATACTCCGGGTATTGCACGAGCTGCATACGACGATGAAGACTTATCAGGCTTACCAGGCCGAGTCCAGGCAAGCGGAGACGAAGCTTCGCGTCGCTGAGCAGCAACGCAACAAGCTCGAAGTGGCGAACGCGGACAGCCGTGAGAAACTCGCACGCAGCAAGAAGTACAAGCTCATTGAAAAGGAAGTCAACAAGGTAGGTTTGTAGAATAGAATACATCGAAGGTCGATCTCGAGTGCTTCTACACGACAAGAGCACTCGTAACGACGTTGAAAAAGCTGCTCGACGGCGCTTGATCTTCGCGAGAGCTTCTAGAAAGAAAGTTTAAGCTCTTCTCCCTGCTCGTTTCACCTGCGTCAAATTGTGTTGATAATTGCAACCTGGCGTGGCGAAGGAAAATTGTAACGTAGCACGTTTTATTTACAGAATAGGTAGATCTTTAATACTCAATATCTCACGCATTTATAGTGAGTCTCGAAATTAAAACTCTATAAAGATGAGTAAAATCTGGATAAATCTGTATCGCAGGGTCAACAAAATTTGACAAACGCTCTGACAATTCTGGATAAAAATTTTACGCAAGCGGTATTTGTTACAACAAAATATTTAAATTTCTGTAATTTGACACGTGCGTATTTTTCATATCATTCGCGATAACGAATAGAGACGTTGCTTCGATTCAGCCTCTTTCGAGCCTTTTTCGAGAGCGACCCTGGCCATGGATAAATCTGGCATATTGCGATTTTGCGCGCGTCCTTCGGATTTTGGCACCGATATGACGACGTGTTATGAGATACGGTCGGTCGAGAGATTGCTCGTCGACGATCATCCGCGACTTTCCTTTTCACTCCCTTTGCCGTTTTGACAAGATGCTGGCATCTGGTGCGGCGGAACGGTCGTCGCTTCTGGCGAAAGACTGACAGTGATTTTACACCAAAGACGCAGCGATTTATCGCGACGATACGGCGGCAAAATCTTTCCACGATGATGAACACGCGGATTTAACGTGCGTCTTTTTCGCCGTTGCGCGTCTACCAGCTGTTCGCGAAGCCAAAGCAACGCGCCGATTAGCAAGAAATGCTTCGATACGTTTACCCGTTGTGCGATGATTCGTAAATATGCCGGGAAATTGCGCGGTTCTTCCGGGACGTCAGGAATGAAACTTTTGACAATGTTGTTGAAACTTTTAATCAAGATATTTCTTTCCAATCGATAAATCTTATTCAATTTTGACAATTTAACGTCTCAAAAAATTTTTCAAATAATTATGAATATTTTACACAAAGAGATTAGATTTGGTTCTTAAAAATCGAAATGAGTTTACGTGTGAGGTAGTCTTGTGAATGTTATGTTATAAATTTACCGAAACACAACTGTGGGTTATTGATTTTATATATTATAAAGTTAATATTGAGATTAGTTTCATAAGTCAATAACTGGTGCTTAAAACTGGTGGAAATCGGGAGATCGAGTGTTCTTTGTTCGTCGCGCCCCTTTAAAGCGAGGTATCTCGCGTGGCGGAACGTAGCTGGAAGTTCGCGTGTCTTGCCTTCGTCGATGCGATTGAAAGGAAATTGAAAGGACAGCTGAAACAAGGCTGGAGTGCCGTCTGCTGCGTCTTAATAATTTCGTTTCACGAGCGCAGCGGAATTCAGCGTTCATCACAGCTCCTACAGTCGCGCCACTAATTTTCTCTGTCACAATTTAACAATAAGGACATCGTTAAAATCAACTGTCGGATCCGTCTTCGTCGGTGCGCGAACGTATAAAACTGGATAACTAGTCTTTAAAACAATTGTATAATAAAAATTAACGACTTCTTCAGTCCTCTTTTAAGACATTGACAAAGTAAGAGCTTTGAGAAGTCCGCGACTATACTAATAGTCTGCAAGACAGCTTTGAGAAACTTTATCTTTGAAAGATACACCGAAATAAATGTTTCCGCTCGGCGTAAGTATAGTTTCGAATATTACAACGTTGAAGTAGTTCTTGTCGAAGTATCCTTCCTCTCAATAGCTCTGTTATCGCATATTGCGTGATTTACGGTTGCTGTCGACACGAAGATTATTACGCCAGTGTGCTTTCCATGCCAATAAAGATTTGATTCGGCTCGCGATTGTTGGTATTTTATATCCCTCTTTATACGCTACTGCATGTGCATTATCAGGCGGAAATGACGGCCGCACGAAAATATCGCCGCACGATAAAATGCGGATCGACGAAAATGTTCGGCGGCAGGTGGAAAACGCTACGCTAACGAACGGCGGTGCGTCGCGTCGGCTAGACGATATCCAGGCCAATCGCAGGATGTCCGAATTAGGCATCTGCGTCATCAGTCCAGCAATTGTTCCGCTTTTTGTCCATCGTCGACTATCTCGCGCGCCGTTACGATTTCACGGAATCGAACGGATAATCGTCTTGAATCCGGAGCGCAATCTCGTCTTTCTGGTCTTTCGAAAACTCGTTCGTGCGTTCTAGAGTTGGATTCGTGCGACCGGACTGTCGTGCGAATAACGACCGTGGAATTAAAATCGAGACGGAAGAGGGAAACCCTCAAAAACTTTCCGCGCGATTATTCAATCATCTGATTATTCTAATTAATAAATTCGCAACGTTCATGAAGCTATTACTGCAAGCGTGAAATTATGTCAATTCTTGCAAACTAATCTCGTACTCCTTTGCTCGGAACTTTTTCAACTTTTAAGATTCTTTAGATCTAAAATTTTCTCATTAAAACTCTTAAGGTATTCTTCGAGAATAGGTATTCCACGATCGGAGAAGACTTGAAATTTCAAAGTCTTTTTTTTTAATCTGGTAAGTGGGGTCGAGAAATTTGAGTAAAAATAGGAAGGCATTTGCTCGTCCATATTTTTATTCCGTGACAAATGTGCGTTCGCGTCCATATATTCTACGAGGGCCATATGCTTCACCGTTTTGTTGGCATGAGTCAAAGGTCCCCGGGGACTCGAAGCGTTTCTCCAGCTTACAACTGGGAGGATATCATCCACTCCGCGGAGTGAATCGTGAGAGACGTTAGGAAATCCGTACGACGCGTATCTCTCTCCGCGTCCTTCTTTTTTTCCCCACTTCTTTCCAATCCGAGCAGACGTCGACCGAGGATTTAGGGCCGACCTGCTAGCGGGCTTTTTTGCCGAGCACATGCAACTCGATGGAAAAATAAATAGCGGTCCCCCTCGAGCAGCGCGGTTATAAGTGCGATAAGACAGATGGTTAAAACGGCCTGGAAGCAAAAGGGATACCGAGATGTGAGAGAAGAGTGTAGGCGCCAAGCGACTAGGAAAAAAAAAGAGACCGACTCGTCATTGTCGCAGTATCGTTGGAGTTGATGTCATCGCTCGCATTTTAAAAGAACACAAATTTTGTTTATAAAACTTATATAAGGATCGAGAGTTTTTCTACGAAATTACGAGATATCTGCAATTACGAAAGTATATTTTGTGAAAAATTAAGTTACTATCTTACTGCAAGGTACTAGCATTGATTAAAATTTTGTTAAATAAAAATTTCATTAATAATTTACATTAATAATTTAAATACTATTGAAAGCATAGGACGCGCGAGAGCCATGTAAGTGGCTTATTCGGTAGAACAAGGATCTTAATTGTGATAATATGAGAAGCGATAACATGTAGACAATCCTTGGGGAGAAAAGCGAGACGAGGAAACTCATCCCGGGAATCGGCGGGGTCAATTGATACGCTGGTCGGCGCCGGCGATTAATAAGATTAATTAGGCGGGTCTTAGTCTCTCGCCGCTCGGTCGCTCGGTCGCTCCTCCAGGGTAAGGCGCAACATCGTCTCTAATCCGACGTATTCCCCTTTTCAGAGGAAGAGCAAGTATCAGGAGGCGAAACTAAAGGCGCTCAAAGCGAGAAACGAGTACATCCTGTGCCTGGAGGCTTCAAACACGACGATACACAAGTATTTCGTCGACGACCTGTCCGATCTCATCGACGTAAGTTGCTCATCCATACTCGGGCTCGCACGTGCACCCCATTGACCCCGCGACCAATGGCCGCGCTTTCACCAGCCTCCGTAATCGTTACACTTATTCGTTGCATTGTAACGTTACGATATACATTGAATTTATATTCTGTCACTTAATAAATTATTATGAAATCCAATGAAATATTAAAAGGGGAAGAATAACGTTGTTAAGAAAAGATAAAATAAATGTAAAAATGTAAAGATGATTAAAAGACCGCAAAGAAAAAGTTAGACACAATTTACTGTTTTTAATTTCTACCTTCAATTATTAATGTAATCTAATTTATTTCATGGCGCAAAAGATAGATAAAAGATGAGTGTACATTTGCTTTTACCCTCACAGTGCATGGACTTTGGATTTCACAATTGCATAGCAAGGGCATTGCTGATGCACTGCAGCGCGGAGGAGGGTAGGCAGCGTTCCTTGCAATCTGGCGCCGAACAATTAGCTTCGTGCGTCGGTGCGCTCGACTCTCGGGCGGATAAGCAGAGATTCCTGGAGTCTCATCACGCGGCCTTCATGATTCCCAAGAAGTTTGAGTTCCAAGGACAGCGTGGAGATGAGGTACGAGAGAATTACTTTGAACTTTGTTAACTTATTGGCCTTTCTTCATCGCCTTTTAATCAAACAGCAATATCAATTATGATGATTTTATTTATGATTTATTTATGATTTTATTTTAATGAAACTCAGTTAATAATATAGCTATGAAAATAAAAGAGAATAACTTTTGAAAACTATGATCAATGTTCTGGTTTTTATCGGAATTTTTTCGTAGTCATTGTTAGTACTAAAATTGCGATTCATTGCTCTATTTCTTTCCTGATAGACGCCCGAACCCGAACTGCAAAAGATGCTGCACTCGGAGATGGAACAACGACTGCAGCAGCTACAGCAGAGGGTGACGTCGCTACGAACTGAATCGGAGGAGGTGTGGAAGACTCTGGAGACGGCGGAGGCGAGTCTGCTCGAGATGTTGACCGCCAAGGATTACGATTGCTCGAGATACTTCGGTGAGAACGCCGTACCTACGTCTAGGCCGCCGGAGACGTTGCAGATCAAGTTGCGAGCTGACAGACAGGAGACTGAAGAATTCTACCTCACGGTAAGTTTTATGAGAGCGTTCTATCTCCTTCTCCTCCGCTGCGAACGAAAGACACATGATCGCGCGGTCGACTATTGATCGTCACATTAGCTTGCGAAGAATAGAGGAAGCACGCGAGCAAGAGACAAGTAGAAAATAACCGATAAAAGCACATCTGCGTTCAGTGATTATTATTTTTCCGAGATAAAATGTTTTTCTTTCCTTCATTTATATATATAGATTATTATCCAATTCTTTTGTCTTATTTATATAAAGATTTATATAAAGATTGGAAGAATCAGATTCTACGTTTTGTTTTATATATAAAAAGATTATTAACGTTAATACAAAAATTAACATTAACACAATAAATATTCAAATAAATTTCGTTAATTATAAGAATTATCTTCGATGTAAAAAAATGCGTTTTACAAAGCTTACATTATCTTTCACATTGATGTTTGTAGAAATTCAGGGAGTACCTTCTCGGCACGTCGAGAATAGCCAGGTTAGATGCGAAACAAGAATACATCCGACAGAGCCTGCTGGATGGATCGAACGCCAGTCCGAATCCGTCGATTTCCGCGACGAAGCAGAAACAAGCGCGTCGCAAGCGGATCGGTCGCTTGCAGATGAACGGCCAGCCAAAGCTGTTCGGCGGTTCACTCGAGGAGTACCTGGAGAGTACGAATCAGGAGATACCACTGATCATGAAGAGCTGCATCCGCGTAATCAATCTATATGGCTTGCACCATCAGGGTATCTTTCGCGTGTCGGGCTCGCAGGTGGAGATCAACAACTTCCGCGAGTGGTTCGAGCGTGGCGAAGATCCACTTGCGGATGTCACTGACGCTTCAGATATCAACAGCGTCGCCGGGGTGCTAAAACTCTATCTAAGGGAGCTGCGCGAACCCCTCTTTCCCATTATCTATTTCGAGCATCTGATGGAGTTGGCGCAGCTTGAATCGAAGCAAGACTTTGTCAACAAGATGAAGGAGATGATAGCGAGTCTGCCGCGACCGGTTGTGATCGTTATGCGATATCTTTTTGCTTTTCTCAACCAGTGAGTATTGCTCTGCAAAGAATTCGTGTGTGAAGTTTTGCCGGATTTTTAAAGCCTGGTCTGTACTTAAACAGTTTGTCGGAATTCTCGGACGAGAACATGATGGATCCGTATAACTTGGCTATCTGCTTCGGCCCGACCTTGGTGCCCGTTCCGGAGGACAAGGATCAGGTCCAGTATCAGAATCAGGTTAACGAACTTATCAAGAACATCATTACGTTCTGTGAAGAGATTTTCCCAGAGGATATTGGGGGCACTCAGTATGAAAAATACATCAGCAGAGAACCCGACGACGTGTAAGTAAAAATAAATTGATATATTTATCACGAAATATCACATATTAAGACAACTTAACATTAAGTATATAAACAGCATTTATAAAAGACCTCGCAATTTTTTTTTATCAATCCTCCGGCATTTCTTGAATCTTTTTTGTTGTTTGACTACTGACATGATTCATAATTTAGGGATGTTGGAGATTCGCCGACGGAACAAGTTCAGGAAGACATGGACTCGGAAGTTTACCCGTCCGAAGACGGTAATTTTTTTTTTTCCAAGATATTTGACCTCGCTGAATTAGAAAATATTTTCATGAAGTGTAATCTATCTGTTTTCCATCCATTAGAATCAGAGAATCTCGAAGCTACGGCGCAGTTTGACTTCAACGCGAGGTCCGAAAGAGAACTGAGTTTCAAGAAGGGCGATACTTTGACGTTGTACACGCAGGTCAGCAACGATTGGTGGCGAGGCGCTCTAGCCGGCAGGGAGGGACTGATTCCTGACAAATATATTATGCTCAAGATAAAGTTAGTACTAGTATTTTAATAAATCATAATAAGTTTTATTTTACGCTTAACAGAAAATTTGTCAGTATCTTTATTTCAGTCAAATTATTATTTAAGTAAATTTAAAATCCGAATCTTATTTAATTAGTTTCTAATCGTTTCGTCGGTACTTTCTGCTTTTTTCTCAGGGATGAAGAGCGTGAAAAAGAACTTTTAAAATCGTCCAGCGAGGAATCTATGCGTAGAAGAGCGTCCAGCTCGGCGGACAGCATGCTGTCGAGCAATAACTCGCCGCTGATGGGCCCGTCGGCGAATCCGAGCACTTGGTCGTCCGGCGCGGCGTCCGATATGTCATCCGCCACGACGAACATAATAACGGACAATAGTAACGCCAGCGGTATTATCGCGTCCGTAGTGACGAATGTGCCCTGCATCTCGTCGTCGGCGCAGCCGATCATCAGTCGAGAGGTATTGGAAACCACCGTTTAGTAGTTGACCTGATTAATCTGTGGCCGATTCTTCTCCTCTTCGTGTTCGTCTTCGCTTTTTGGCGTGTATTGTCGCACTGTTGCATACCGACGCACCGTCTAGGGACTACTAGCAGATTTTTATTGTCTCCGTATACTCTTCACGACGCACACTCAGGTGCATGGCTGCTCGAGTTGCAACATATCTTTTTTTCGTTTCTTTATTATATTCTCGAGCGAACAAAACCGCGTCTGGAATGCACAATGTAGATTGACAACACGAAATCTCTCTTGCCTTCGCACTGCACCTGCATATCGGATCCACGCATCGCTTCGTCATGTAATTCGCGCGATTCTCTCATGGTCGAGTGCAAAGTTTCCGTTCTCCACGAAAAAGTTTACGAAAAAAAGACGAAATTAGTGACTGGATAAACTCGGGGGTAATTCAACGAGCTGTCGTCGCGAAATGTACGCAATATCGTTTACTGTTGCGATTCCGAGGTATATAAGTGTTCTCTAAAGTTTCGCGGACAGAATCGACGCAGTGACGCAGAATTAGGGAAGACGACGAGACGTGGGAGAGAGGCACTTCACGTGAGAGACGTTTTATTTTAAGTTAACTTAAATTCGGAACAGCACACGAGTACTTTATAGGACTTTATACGAGTTTGTACGATATATTTGTAAATAAAATATAAATATACATACATATTCATTTTGTGCTGCATGTGCCGCCTTGTGGTTGTTCTTGTCTTGTGCGCCGCCTGTGTCCTCCGTTTTACTGTGTGCGTATGCGTGTTTTAATTTTCTTTACGTTTTTTTTCCTTTTTTGTCAACGATTGTTTTAACGTTGGGATGGTTGATGTTTTTCCAGATATACGTTTAGTCTCTTGGCCCTTTAGTTGGCGAGAAAAGCCATGCCGTTTCGCGCCGCACACATATACGCAGAGCGAAACGCGGACTAAAAACTGTTCGATAAAACTGGCCGCCAGTGTTGTTAGTTGTGTGACTAAGCTATTTTTATCATAGTCGTGTTGTGTCGTCGAGATCGCGAGATTGAGATTTCGGCGGTAAAGTGTGTTCGAGCTTTTTTCCTTTCTTTTTTTTATTATTTTTTTTCTCCTTGTCGATTCTGTGAGAGTCTCCTAGAGTTTCTTCGTAGAGCGAATTCTTCCTCTTCGGTCTGTAGATGAGATCAAAAGGAATGCCGCTCGCGCGGGCGGGCCTGCTTGTCTCCAGCGGATATCCTTTCGGCTTCCGAGGTGAGTAAAGAGAGTAATCTCACCCATTGCAATAGCCTTATATAGCCATTATTAACCCTCCGGGGCAGTAAAGAGACAAAAAAGAGGTAAACTAATTCATCGTTTATTACGCCGGTACGTGCGCCCGCTTACGTGTCTGTCTCAGTTTTACGAGCAGTTTTTAATCCTGTCCCTCAAGTGGCACTGTTCTATGTGTGTGTACTTCATCCCTTCATATTTGTGCGCCGACTTGCATGCGAGCGACTATAAGTGTCCCGAGATTAGTTTTACAGACGCTTTCTGAACCGATCGTGTCGAGACTACGTACAAAGTACCTTGACTAATACGATATTTTGATTGTTAGATGAAAATATCTTGGAACCAATTGTTTTATTAATGTACCTTGTTCAATTACACAATCAGCACCCCTTTCATTCGGTATTCACACATATATCTCACGTTGTCGTTATATCGTGCAGTTGTAAATTATTCACGAATTATTTCACTCTCCCCAGTTTTTATCTATACACGTTGTTACATGGAAAATTGTATATAGGGTGTCCTACTACCATTGGATGACCTTTCTAAAGTCTTTTACAAATCTGTTGTTGACATCTTCCTTTATGAAATTTTAATAACTGATCGCTATTTGCTATACTTTCCCTTGATATTAAATATATCTGCAACTTGAAATGTAGACAAAGAAAAATAAACGAAAACTGGAATTCCAGAAAACTGCCTGTTTCGCTATAATTCACTAAAAAAAAAGTCTTCGTTGATTTATTCTAAAATTATCGACGTTTCAGTATAAAGAAAAATTATGAAGTTCATCTGTGACTGTGTATGTTCGAAAGTACATCCACCGGTGGCGAGACCCCTTGTAGACGTGAGAAGAGAGGAGACGTGATTCGATAATAATTCGACAATAATTCGTATCTCGTTACAGCGCGCACGACCGCTGATAGGTCAAGACGACGTAGTATCTGCGTATTACCCGCAATAGTAAACGAGACCCGTCTGTCGGCTTCACTCAGGCAACACACACTCATTTAGCCCCCCGCGTACGCGCTTCAAGCCTCGCTACGATTGTTCCCGTGACTGTTTGCAGGCTGATTCCGTGACTCCGTCGAGGCCGGCCAGAGCGTCTACCCCTACGGAAAACGAGAAACACTCGGAGCAACATAGACGGAACGCGGACGGCGTTCTCCAAATCGCCCTGGAAAATAACGTCGACTCCATCGACGGCGATTTCTCAAACTCCGTTCAACAGCAACAGCAGCAGCAACGAGGCGGTAGCAGCAACGAGGAGGTCACGAATGAGGATTCGGGGAGCAGTTCGGTGTTGGCGACGATGTCATCGCTGGACGGGATCGTGGCGAAACGCGGCGCCGGCCGGAAGCAGCAGCATTGGAAGTCGCAGAGCGTCGGCGAGAGCATGTTGGCGCAGCAACATCAGCAGCTGCAGCTGTCGCACGCGAACTCTCTACCGACTTCAACGATGACGACGACGATCGCTACGATAACGGGGGCGACGACGACGACGACAACGACCATCGTGACGCCAGAAGACGAGCCGCAGGATCCCCAGACGACGACGACGAACTTCTCGGCGAATCGCGAACTCTGGCAACGTCGCGCCACTTCGCAGACGCAGCCGAGCTCCAAATCATCGTCCTACTCCCGCACGTCTCAGGAGTTCCGCGAGATGCGGCAAAAGCACACGCCCGATCTGGTGATGGATCTGCCTTTGTCGGCGCAGGACCCGGTCGGCAAGAAGTCCGCATCGTCCAGCAGCCTGAGCAGCTCGGACGAGGAGACGATGATACCGTCGTCCTTGCTGGCGCCGCAGCAGCAAACGCCACCCACGCGAGCGGAGGCGGCCACGTCGCCGACCGGCGGTCCGGAGTCGCCGGACATGAGCACCGCCGCCGAGCGCTTCGCCAAGCAGAACCAGTGCACCCTGAAGAAGAACACGAAGACCGGGAATTCGGAGAACGCCACCCCCGCCGGTAGCAACAAGCTGAAGCGGATCGAGACGGCGGAGCACGACGGAACGGGCGTAGTCGTCGTCGACGCGGAGAACGACGAGATCGTCCGGTCGGCCAGCTCGAATCAGATCGCCGTCGCCGTCGCCGTCGACGGGGAAGGTGGAGGTGGAGGCAGCGGAGGAATGCCGCTCAGGTCACCCCTCCCGCCGCGCTCCACCCCCAAGATCGTCGCCAAATTCGCCGACATGCATCTGACCGGCGGCAGCCAGGTGGTTTCGTCGTTCAAACCGCAGGTCAAGGTCAAGCCGACGATTCTGCGCAAACCGGTGCTGCCGTTCCCGCATCCGCATATGAGCCCCGAGCTCGCGCGCAAAATCGAGAAGCAGGCGCAGAGTGCGGAGCAGGCCAACTAGATTGCCATATGATCGCCGAGCGGAGCCGAGGAGGCTTACGTTTATTCGCGTGTTTGTTGGCAGTTCGGCACGCTTGTCACTCCGGCGATCGCCGGTGATACCGCTCTTCCGGGCGTTTCCTCTCGAGTCACCGATGAAAGTGATACCAGGACCAGGTCGGTCGGCGATACCGGCGCGCGTTTCGAGGACCCGCGAGCTCATTCCGCGTCCCCTCGAGTCGCGGTCGCGGTCGCTCTCGAACGATGTTACTTGACAATAACCGTTCCCTCTCGCACGCGCGGAATCCCGCGTGAGAGGCGCGAATCATCAGAGGAGACGCGATAAAGAAAAAAAAATCGGACCCAGGCCGTCGCCGGGGCGTCAAGCCGATCGTGCCACGAGATTTTTCGTGATTTCGTCGTCTCGAGGCGCGTGTAGCGTGTAGATTTAGAGCGATATACGAAAGCGCGACCACCCATCGACCAGTTACTCCGCCCAGTCGCGAGGACTTCTACCGTATTAATTATCGTGCCCGGGAAGAAAGGAAAGCCGCCGCGGGATAGCGACGCGGATCGCCGCGCATGCTAAATCCGGCGCGCGTTCGAGCGGCACGTCGCGAGATCACGGCGCTATCCTCGCGGAGGCGAGTTTATTTTTTCTACAGATGTTTTCCATTTTCGCATAATTTTTTTACCAAATGATCCGCGCGAAGCGACGTTTCTAGTCATCGAGCGAAGATAAGAATAAGAGAGAACAAAAATGAGAAAAAGAGCGAAAGAGAGAGAGAGAAAGAGAAGTGAGAGTGTGAGAGTGTGAGAGAGAAAAGGAACGAGAGAGAAAGACGTTAGCATCGAAGAACGTAAATTTGTAACGTTGGACGACGGTATAATTTATTTTTTAGCGCGTGCCCGATGTATACGCCAATGATGAATTTTCCTGCTACTATCACTATACACTTGATGAGCACCGTTGCGAGTCGCGTGCCGCGACGAGCACGTTCGATGGTTCCTTTTATGCGCGAGCGAGTGTATGAGTTTAAAGAGGAAGAAGAAAGGAAAAAAGAAAGGAGAAGGAATGGAGAGGGAGAAAGAAGGAGCATGCCATTCCCCACAACCTTCTCATCGCCCAAGACAACTCTTTGGTCGTGAGTCCAGGTCTGTTTCTCGCAGAGCGGAAGTGAGAGTGAGAGTGAGATAGGAGAGAGTCTCTCCGGGTCCTGCGAGTCCCGCGACTTTATCGTTAGGTTTATCGTAATAGGGTACGTTACACTACTATGTATACCGCGTGCCGATCTTAATTATAGGTACTAAACTAATCCAAACAGCGATGTTCGATATATTCGAGTTAAAGACAGAGAGAGGGAGAGAAAAGGAAGGAGGATCTAGTTGGGTGATTACGACGACGACGTCGCGAGCCGTTGCTTATTACATTTCCGGTACCAACGAGCCGAGAGGAAAAGAGGAAGAGAGAGAGAGAGAGGAAGGAAAAATGAAAAGAAACAGGAAACAACACATCCTCTGCAACTCACCTCGATGTTATTTCCGCATCGCCACCCTCTGTAATCGATCGAAGGGAGGAAAGAAAGGAGAAACTTATACTCGTGATTTAACGATTATCGTATACGTGCGTTAACACGCGAAAAAAAATGTATACCGTGTAAGCTCATATTCGCGAGGAAATCCGTTCGTTCGGCAAAATTCGCGCGAATCGACAGCGAATTCCAGGAGTCGCGTGTTTAAACTTTAAACCCACGCTCCCTCACTCTATGTGTGTATCGACTAAATGTTTAGCACGCGTTAAGCGGTTCTGGCGTCGCCAGCGTTATCGCGATCTTCATTACAGATATCTCTATCGATATCTGAACACTTACGATTATTGATTCGCGTCGAGGATGTCGAGTCCTCGCTTTTAATCCTACCGACACTTTAAACAGACTTTTATCCTCTTACTGCCTCGATATTTAGATATTTTTTTGTAATTGAATCCGAAATATTCGAGGAACGCGAGTTCATTCAAAGTCTCAAAGCGAACAAAGGTAATTTGTAATTCACGAAGAGGTTTTATTTTTAGTAACGCCTATCTGGGACATGTCGGCTACAGAGAAATCGACAGAATAAATCTGTCGTTGGGATTAACGTGTCGGCGTGTCGAAGAACCGTACGTCCAATAATTCGGGGAAAAAAAAACTCGAGATACGATAGCGCTGGTTGACATTAGGATCGCCTAAAATTGCAGGCGCTCTACCCACCGCACCTATGAAATACCAAAGCGAAAAGAATACGCCCCTCGCTCACGTTGACTTGTACTATGATTTCGTGATTATCGATCTTCGTAATCGGTTTTCCGGTTTTCAAGCGTTGCCCCGTCGTTCTCTCCTTTTCTTTTCTTTTTATCGTTTTACATCCGTGGATTGCGTATTTTGTATTTAGTAATCTCTCCAGTTTTTTTCTTTTTACGCGGTGCCCACCGCACGCCGGACGATATACATATATATAATGATTTTTAAATGAATCCGTAAGGTAATTTAATACGCATTATAATAATTTAGTGTAGCCACGTCTTATCAGTGGATGATCCGAGAGGAGCGTAATAGCTTAATCGATAATCTCCCATTAAGGCTAATGACACATATGGATATCGTAATAAACGAACTTACAGGCAATGTTATATTATGTCACGAACGAGGCTCATTCGTCCGTCTGCGTCGGCAGATTTCCATCCGCATCCATCCCGATTTTGCGTCCAGACACTTTCCGGCAACGTCTCCGATGATTTTCGCATAACAGTTCTCGATTTTTTTTTTTTAGGAATGATCATTTTATTTTATTCTTTATATTACTGAAATATAAAACGTATATTTTAATATGTTAATTTTTTAGCGTGTATTATATTTAGTTCACTGACGATTAAATATTTAAGAATGAACATCTCATATCGAAGGAAGCTTTCCAGGTAAGATCGCTGATTTATCCTACAGATAATCTCACTTCTACCAGTATATCAAGGGAGATAATCGAGAATAATTTTGTTATATATACATACAATTATATAAAAAATATGTCCATATATATTCTCTTTCTCTTGTATGATCTTTGTTCGTATATATAGAAAAATAATACGAAGAATTTAAAAATGACTAAAAGGATAATTTTCGCATTGTTTATTTTTTACGAAAAAAATGCTAAGTGTATATATAATCATAAAAATGTAATAATTGAAAATAAAGAATTATATATATATATAGAATATTATATATGTGATCTAATCGCAATCATTTACTTTTTGTGAAAAAACCGCAAGTTGTTTTTTAATTAGTCTTATTTTTCTTACATATCGAACAGAGATTATATAAGAGAAAAACATATATGGACGTATTTTATATATAATCACATATGAAAAATGTTTTCCCGAACGGAGAGATTAAATCCAGCTGGACGAATCCACGATAATCGTTTTAACGTCACGGCTGTGACGTTCGTCATCAATCGTTCTTTTTACCAATCCACTTCATCTCCTTTAATTTCTAATTATACAACTTTCAAGTATTTTTTTTTTTTTTTGTGGTTGTTAACTCCGGTTGGAGTTATTGACGCCTTCAGCAGTTCAGCCCCTCCTTTGGGCTATATAGCGTATTTTGGTTATGTTCCTGTGCTTTCTTCTACTTTTTATAATCTTATTTCCTCGTCCTGGTTTTCTCGCTGTGTATATGTATGCGCGTATGTGTGGTTGTGTATGTATTGTCGCGGTGTCTTGAACTCGGGTTATTGCCGTAGGTTCGTTGGGCCCAAGGAACTGCGCGGATCACTTCCCCCTGCGGCCCAACTTTCAAGTATTCTTCACAGAGTTCACAGTCAGTGCCCCTTACGCTCCTTTCTTGAGACCATCCGTGCCGGCACTGCGTCCGCTGCAGTTAATGGCGCGCACGATCGGCTGATGCATCAGCTGATATCCCTCCCCCTCCTCGTCGTGAAGGCTAGTGGCGGCTGGCGCGCTGCGCTCCGGTTCGGTCCCCCCTTCCCCCCGTTCTCCTTGTCAATAACGAGAAGTTGCTGGTGGGAATTTCGTCGTCGTCGTCGTCGTCGTCGTCGTGTGCGTGTGTGCGCATACTTGACTAATTTGACTACATAAGTACATCTACATACTCGGATACTCGCGCGCGCTGACATGGCGACGTCGACGTCGGCGAGTGCGCTCGCATGAGCTCGAGAGTCTCGAGACCGCCGCGAGCCGCGAGGCCCGCGAGGGCCGTGAGCCGTGAGCCGTCGTCTATCGATTATCCTGTCACCGTTTGCCGCTGCCGTCGACGCCGAGCGGACGCGGCGAACGAGAGGCGCGAGGCTCGGGGTCGCGAAGTCGCTCTCGCTCGCTCGCGGAAGGCCGGCGATGCCGTGTCGCGGCGCAGATTAACCTGCCCGACACCTGCCCGTTCGAGACGTAAATTCCCGGTTTCCCGGTAAATAGCGGCGATGGACGCGGACGAGATTCTCTGCAGGATCTTCGGCGCGAGCCCCGTCACCGCCGAGCGCGCCGCCGCTGGTATACCCAAGGACGAGCATCTCGGACGATCTAGGTAGGAATCGTAGGAATCGTAGGAATCGTTTCCTATCCGGAGGAGAGGCTTGGATTCGCTCTTTCGCAGCTGCATCTCTCTCTCACTTCTTTCCTTCATCCCTGTAAATCCCTGTAAAATCCGAGCACAAGCCTGCTTTAAATGCCCCAGTTCTGCGACTTTTTATTCTTCTTCCGTTTTACTTCATGCTAAAAAATACATGACGGTATAGCTAAAAAAAGCTTCTTGTTTGTTGCAAGTATATCTAACTATGTGTCAAAACAAAATCATTTAAAACATGACACAAATATCATTTTATCACGTTATCTCCTTAGGTATATCGTATCACATCGTTATATCTTATCATATCGTTATATTTTTCTGTTTATGCCTTTTTGAATTTTATTTTAAAGCGACGTCTTTTATTAATTATTGCAATTGCCAAGTCGATTTTTTTTTATTTCAGATCATTTCAGAATTTAACTTGGGTGAACGAGCACATCAGAAAATCCTTGTTGAATCTGTATATCGACACATGGAACTCTGCAGACAGTAGAGAGGGTCGTATAGGACCCCATCTCGTTAGGTTTGACGTGTCTATGCATCACGGTCTCTGCATCGTCTCCCCTGACAGGCTAAGCGTCAATTCACAGAGTAGCTTTAGTACAATGCGAGCTAATACGGGAGTGTTTAAGGGAAAATGGATGTACGAGGTGCAGCTTGGATCCAAAGGAGTGATGCAAGTGGGATGGGGCACCGCTCAATGTAAATTTAATCAGCAATACGGCGTCGGTACGTTGAAATGTTACCGCAAAACCTAGCCGTTATGACCCACAATTTTGCAATAATTTCCAATAAACGTCACCTTTTACTAGTATTATTGAAATACTTTCGTACTTTCGTAGATTATTTTAGTTGAGCTAAAATTTAACTAACATAAGATTCTACTGTTTCCTCCTCAGGAGACACGCCAAATTCATACGCTTATGACGGAAATCGTGTGCGAAAATGGAACGTGAGTACCCATAAGTATGGTGAAGCCTGGTTAACAGGAGACATCATCGGCTGCGCGCTGGACTTGGACGATGGAACGATAGATTTCTATAGGAATGGCAGGAGCCTGGGCAGAGCGTTCGAGAATATACCGATGGGCGCCGGGATCGCGTATTTTCCCACTGTTAGCCTGGCCTTCACCGAGAACTTAACGGCGAATTTTGGCTCCATACCGTTTAGATATCCCGTGGAGGATTACGAACCTCTGCAAGCGCCTCCGTTGGCGCAAGTTCGGCAAGCCATGCTTCTCTTTCAGTGGCTGTCGCAAGTGATCGAACTGCTGGAATATTCCAAGAACGTTGACAAGCGGAACGTTTCATTGGAGGATAAGACTATGAGCGCCCAAGCGTTCCTCATGTGCCTAGCGAGATCCATCTTAAAACATATCGGCCCGTTGCTCACCGTTCCTTACGTCACCGAGACGGTTTTCGTGCCGTTTATGCAGACGCTCTGCGATCTAAACACCGATGACTCCTCGACGAAATCCTCTTATTCGAATGTTCGCAGCACGCGGTCGATTGTCTGTTTGGATTTGCTTTGGACGTTCCTGGAGGAGCACGAGATCAAGATGTGCTTGGAGAGTACAGTGCTCCATTTATTGTCCGCCTTCCGACACGTTTCCTTGCTACTCGAATACCCGGATCAGTGCAAGAGCCTGATGCTGCTGACCAAGATCTGTCAGCACGCTGTCACACGACAATATTTTCTACAACACCTGTTGTTCGATCGTGTGCGTTTTGCCAACTTTGTGCACGTAAAACCGCTCGACGAGGGTGGATTGACGGATGTAGTGGAGAAGGTCTGGTGGGAAACTAATCCCTTGGATCCGTCGATCGAGGCAAACAAAACTAGTTATCTATACGCTTGTGAACGCATCAAAGCTGCCATATCCGGTACGATTAAATGCTTCTTGTAATTTTTAAGATATTTTGCAATTGTGATAGAGTAATTTTTAAGTTTAAAACATAATCGAAAATAAAGATATTTTTTTATTTTATTATATTATGTTCGTGAAATGAAAGGATTTATTGTCTAATTTATATTAAAATTTTACCTTTAAAATATTGATTAAAATAGTAACGTTATACTTTGTATTTTTTTGTAGAGGTAGAAGCATTACAAGTCGAGTTACTAGTCACTTTGTTAGATAATACCGATGGAACAGCCAAGAGGCCGACGTCGAGGACTATCTTTTTGAAAAAGTTCAAACGTTTCGTTCAGGAGAACCTAATATCCAGTCGCGTAAGTACGCTATTTGTGCAGTAGTAAATACGGAGACTCTTGTACGCGCGATTCGTCCGCGTAACTATCAAGCATTCAGTCAGCAAACCTGCAGACATTTTACCAATTCTGCAGACACCCCTGCCGATCACATTATGTTGCTTTCACCGACTTCTGGTTGCATTCAGAATTTTATGGGACACTGAAATTGGGACAAGTCCTGTCTATATACCCTGCAGGTGATAAGGCATTACCGAGAATTATCAGACACACACTTGCGAGAGGAATCGGCTCTCTACTTTAGTAACGTAGAAACCTTCAATCAATTCAATATGTTTTTCTCTTATATAAAGCTTATATACATATATTTATACATATTATTGAAATAACATCGAAATGCTTGAACGCTTACATTGCTAGTTTCGTTTGTCGCGTTTATTAACTGCGCATTTGTACATTGGTATGTATCTGAGGATCTGTAATTTCCTTTCTACTTCTCTTTTCCGAATACATGAGCACCCGCTTCGTTCATCATTATTATTATAATTCGCAAATATTATTGAGCGACGTTTAATTTACGTAATAGCATTTCCTTATAAATTGGAATGGGCAGGGCGTTCTACGATGCATCGATCAATTACTCTGGAATCGACAGACTTGGTGGCGTAATAACCCACTTAAACAAGACATTCAGGAACGAATTGCTACGCCTCCTAGGTCCGGATCATGAGGTAATCGTTGCTATGGAACAGCAGCAGCAGCAACAGCAGCAGCAGCGTACTACAACAGCGACGAATGAAGCGTCAAATAACACTTACGCCGCTGCCGTAGTCGGCGCGGCCGTGAGACCACTAGTCGACTTGCCCGTGGCTATACCCGCGGCCGTTTATCCTCGCTTAATTAACATCAACCCGCCGGCGGCATCGGCAAGCCAAGGTAGTTCTATGATACTGGAGAGATTCGGATTTTTTTCGCATACTAGAGAGGATAGGACTCCAATACGTCACGGTCCTGCAGATCCAGCGATCTCGTTGATGGAATTATTAGATGGTATTATCTTATTCTACCATGTAGCAGCGAAAAAGCAGCTGGCCAAGGTAGCCGGTCTGCGCGACAGTATGTCCGCGTATATTACCGCGATCGCCGACACCAAGGCGAGGCTCGAGCATGTCGAGCGGGAGACCATCCCAGGGAAGGATCCCGACACAGAGGCAATACAAAGAGAACTGCTCCGTACGACGGATATATTTAATAAGAAATTGTCGGAGCAGGCGAGACACATGGCGTGGATCAGGGCCGCCGTGTATTCAGAGGAGAAACAAGCTCAATTGGCCTGGCTACTAAAGGTAGTTACGCTGACCCTGCAAACCGCCAGCCAACAGGGCAACATGTTCAGCTTTGTGCCCGATTTCTATCTGGAGACGCTGTCCGATCTGAGCATAAGTTTGCGCGCCCACATGCATCCCACCGCACCGATCGAGAATATCCCGGATTATCGAACGATGCTGTGCAACGTTGCCGAGTTCTTGTGCGATCACTTTCTCGATCCACGCATAGTGCACGCCAATTCTAAAGACGTGCTGATACTCGCTCTCGCTGGTTTCGTGTCGAATCCATTGATGCTGGAGGCATTGGAGAATGTGCCACGCGAAAGCAGGATAAAGATCGTGACGAGTCTGTTGAAACCATATGAGAATAGAGCATGGGCGCAATCGAATTGGGTTCTGCTCAGATTTTGGCAGGGTAACGGCTTTGCCTTCCGATACGAGAAGAGCCCACATCTTTCGAAGATCGGCACGAAACAACAGGAATCTGTCTATCAGCTCATAAGTATGTTATCCTCTTTGTTTAACGTAAAACATTTAATCCTTATTAAATCTATATTATTAAAGCGTGACAAATTTAAATGTTGGACAAATGTCTTTTGGATTTTTCTAAAGTTGAAATTTCGGTGGTATCTTCAGGATTTGCTGATTGTTTCAGAACCGTGTCCGTCGGTAATATATCAAGCCCATGTGAGGGACGTGTTGCTGGGCAGTCCGCAAGTGACCACGCCATTCTTGAACTCGCTATTGAATCAATTAAATTGGGCATTCTCCGAATTTATCGGCATGGTGCAGGAAATTCACAACGTGTCGTCGAGACCGGAGCGAGTGTTTATCGAGTCGAGACAATTGAAAATCTGCGCCACTTGCTTCGACCTAGCTATCTCGTTGCTTCGGGTATTAGAAATGATTTCCATGGTGGCCCGGGATGTTTTCAACGATCCCACGCAGTCTTCCAGCGAAATCTTATTGGCCAGATTGTGTCAAGTGAGTGAGAATGTTATTTCGCGATCGATCCTTCGAATTGTACAATCGTGTCGTGATTTCAGTTACTCTGCCAAGTGTTGAACAGGATGAGCTCACAAACAAACTGTTTTCAACACGTCATGTTACTGGAAATACCGGATTTAGAATCTATAGATCACTTTCCTATATTAGCTGCAGTTATTGGTATTCTGCTGGCTCTTCTTGAGAAAGAGATGAAGGATTTTGCAGGTAAATTACAAGACTTGTGAGAAAACTATTTGCATAGAAAATAAATCTCAATAACTTTTGTTTGTTGGCAGCAAAATCGACAATTGAAGTGCCCAGAATTACACGAAGTTTATTGACAGAACCGAGCTTCCAAATCAGTTCTCTGCATTTTGTTTTGGGCGACACAAAATTGAAAAATACAAAAACGAAAAATGTAAAACCATTCTCGTTGTTGAACTGTAAGTATCTTGTGAGTTATACCTGATTGTATGTATAATAGTATTATACATATATAATAAATATTATATATTTTATTTTTTTTTTTTTTAAATGAAAATATTTCGTTCTTTTTTTTTGCAGATCAGGAAGATGTAACGGCAGAAGAAATTAACCGAGTAAAGCAAATGATAACATATCTCGACACTTGTCACGTGCTCTTACCCGATACCAAATTGATCAGTGACGATGAGAATGCTTGTACAATTTGCTACGCGTTTCCAATTACTGCTATATTTAAGCCGTGCAATCATCAAACGTGCCGCACCTGCATAGATCGCCATTTGCTCAACACTAGAGAGTGTTTCTTTTGTAAAACGACCATAGACAAGGTTGAAGATCTAAGCGGGAACACATTGCACGATTTTACTAGCGAATTCCCAATTTCAAGAGCGACTTCTTGATCCAGTGACAAGATTGTTTCGCACAAATTGCACATATTGTATTAAAGATTTGTTGAATTCTCGCGATATATATGCGTCGAGCATCGAATCCCGATAAAACTGCCGCAATTTAATTGTATAATAAAGAATTCTATGAGGGAGAGAGAAATAACTAGGATAAATTGAGATTAACACGAAGGTTGTATAAAGTATCACAAATTTTATTTACATTCACAAGTACAATATACCTATATATTCTTGAGCACATCTTAAACAACAGAAGACGTCAAAAGTATAAAAGAATCAGCTTCCCGCAATTCTGCGCGTAAATGAGTTAATCGGTAAAAATTGTATATATATGTATATCAGTCTTTCTGACGCCTTAACTATATCTTTTCATCTTAATGTAACATTAACGAAAGATAAATTAAAGTATGGTCGAATTGCAAATCAGCTTTCCCAGTCTCATTCGAATCAAGTTGCATGTGAGATCTGTAGAGAGCATGGCACGTCGTTTAACAGATTGTAATCAATGATAATAAATCTCTAAGTTTATCAGATCGTTTATCTCGAGTGTTATGACCGTTATTATCAAACGCACAGACTCTCTCTAAGCTGTCTAAAACCGGTGACCAATGGCGGTTTGAGCGGCGTCTTCTGTAGATCTTGAAGAGCTTCCATAAACACAATGCCGCACACAAAGGCTCCAAGGGCGGTCAGGAAGATCGCGAAGATGACCAACAGACGGTTCTTGTTCAAGTACAATTCCGGATCTCCGAGGAACACGTTCTGCAGGAGGCAGATGCCTGGCAGCATGAAAATGAACATCGCGGATAGCGACCCCAATAAGTTGATGACCGGCGAGATGTCCGGCACCAGAATGGCGATGACCAACGACAAAACGAACCAGGTCAATGTAACCATCACCCGGACACCGATTCGATCGAGGCTCAAGTCCAAAATCCCGAGAAGCGCGTCTCGGCCGCAGTATAGTACAATGGGATAAGTAGTGAAGTTCTTGACCGCGATTGCAATTATCGCTACGGTCACCACGGCACTCTTATCGGTGTAGCCTTGCAGGATATCGCTCGGGACCTTGCCGCTGCCGAACGTGGCGTAGCCGAAATAACCGACGACACTGTACGTGCCGCAGCAGATCAGCATGCTGATGACGGCGCACAGGGTGAACTTGCACAGATTACGATCCTTCATGCAGGCATAAGTCGGTATTGCCGTCATGTGACTCTGTAAAATCAGTAAAATATGCATATCTGTACATATGCATACTTATATCGATTTAAATCGTATAATTTATGTGAGAGTGATAAAGATCGGATAAAAATTATTATTATATAAAGCGTGTAATAATTATAATGTTAATATAGTATTTAACCTAAGATAATCATATTTAATCGGAGGGTAACACAGAAATTTAAGAATTCGTATACCTGGTAAGCGAAGCAAATGATGGGTATTATCTGCAGAACCTCATATCCATTATCCGGCCAGATTTTTATAGGCGGTACAGTACCGTTCTGTGTGGTGAAGCTTTTGTAAATAATCAACCATACGACGTACACGATGGTTATGCAACCAACAGAACTTGCGTAACTTAGAACGTCTAGTCTTTTAAAGAAGCATAGGGGCAATATAAATATACTGCAAGATAAAGCTGTCACGAACGGCCTGGATAAATACCTAGAAAATGAAACAGTTTTTCTACTTGAATAACAATCTAGCAAGTCGCATTCATTTTTCTTCTTTTTTTATCGCGACAATTACCACGTATGACAATAGTCAAGTCCGTAATAGGTGGCGAACACTCTGTCGAACTGATCGCCAACAATTATCAGGAATGTCAAGCAGCAACCGAAACTGTAAATAGCCACGCAGATTCCACAGAAAGCAAGTGACTTAGATCCGCATAATCCAGCGAACGTGTCTTGCATGGTATCGGTGCCTGTGCTATTGCTACAGCTGGCCAGTATCACCAGAGCAGCTGTGATGAAAACAAGAAAGCCAAGTTGAGCCACAACGGAGGTCCCTACTCCACCGGCCTTATCGAAGGCCTGTGGGAAATTCAATAATCCAGCCCCCAGCGTAGTGTTCACAATCAAAAAGATTGTTCCCAAAATGCCAGCACCTGTAAGATATTCAAGAAATTTACTTTGTCTCATTATTAAACTCTCTCATTTTGGACAGGCATCTAAATAGATCTCTATAATCTTGAATGTAAATCAGGTGAATCTTCTAGGTATTCTCTAATTTTTACTTAAAATTCAGTTTAGTTTATCTTAACTGTATTAAAAGTAAAAACAGACATTAATTTAATTAGCTAATGGGATTTAACTAAGAGCAATTTGTGCGGTTATCTCGGTATAATGTTTTCGGAACGTATACAATTGAGATAACGCTTCGTATCACGTGTCGTAACATCGTTCCTATCGCATTACCTCTTCGAATTTCGTTGTTACGCGCCTCCGAGGGACTCGGTCCACCGGGTCCACTCGATAGAAGCAGATTGTTGGTGAAAAGTGGCTCGCCCACCAAATGATCCATACTCGACGCGATCGCGGATCGAACTGTGACCGCTGTGACGCTTTGTTTCTCCAATCTCCAGTTCTCCTCCTCCTCCTCCACCTTCTGATGCACAAAGTCCGCGAACACTTGACAGGGCAGGGGTCAGAATCGGTTAAAAAAGGCACAAATTGTATTTAAAAAAAGGGCGAAATACGTCCCAGTCTTGCGACACGTGATCATTTGATCAGGCTTTTCGCGATCCGCGTTCAACGCTGCATCGAATGCACATTGCACATGGCCATATGGCCCGACCGATCGTCCGATTTTAATTACATCTCGCTATAAAAAGACTGGACAGAGGGCGTTTACCTCGAGATCAGATGATTTTGATTTTTGATCTTTCTCAACCAAGACTGCGTTCCTAAGGCTCTTAATTTTTTTTTATCTCTTTGTTTAAACTATTTTTCGCAAACGAACGAAGATCAAGTATTTTGTTCTCTCAATTTTCAAGTCTTATATTTCATTTTTTTCGTCGCAACTTAGCATCTTATTTCAAGTTACAAATTGTTTTATTGTAATATAAAGTTGTAAATTAATTGTTGGTTTTATTCGAAGGCTAATGTCTTCTGGTTTCACGTTATATAATTTTTTTAGGACAAAATAATGGTCTAATTATTATTGTCGATATACGATTCGATCTCTCTAACTTTCCTCTGTATTCTATTTACGTTCCATAATCTATATTATTGATTTAATAAAAAGAAAAAAAGAGAGCTGTATGTTCAACAAGACAAAAAAACAAGCGCAAAAATGATCAGCTGCGTAATCAGATGGTAGATATGTATATTTTGATCGATCTTCGTTTGTCTGATTGCGACGTTCGTGAGTAATCAGAAATCAGCTGATCGGCGCTAACCTAACCTAACCTGAGCACGCGCGAGTCGAGGACGTTTTTTTTTTTGTTTTGCTCCTTTTAGGTTAGGAGCGTTAGCGCCTTGAACCCTGCCTTTGGGTTATATAGCGCAAGTAGTTTAAGCCGTTATATAATTCTTCCGATCTTCTTGATAAAATTATTTATAAGAGGTAACGTTCCTATCACGTTTAAAGTACCGGTTCTCGTCCGATCACCGAAGTTAAGCAACGTTGAGCACGGTTAGTACTTGGATGGGAGTCGAGGACATCGAGGCGGTCGAGGTTAGGTCCGAACCGACCGGCGCGGCGTTTATCAGGTGATATCGGGCGGTATTTTGGCGTCGATTTTCGCGATTATATTCGACAGGAAGAGACCTGGGGACGATCAGGCCTCGAGAAGGAATAAACGGAGGTCACGACTTATCCGGCTATGTTTCGACGTGTGTTCACGTCGAGCTCGCGCGGTATATCGGTAAGCCGACAGCACGTGTATCTTGGATCCGGATTTTCCCAGGGGGATAAACCTCGATCAACTCTCAGTGTCAGTCGGCGATTAATATAAATAATAAATAAGAAAATATAAAAAATTAATAAAGAATTGCTCTCAGCAAAATTTCCAATTATATGATTTGTGGTAAATATTTAATTTAAGGAATTCACTTTAGATTTTGATAAAAATAATATGAGTGTATCGTAAAATTTAAGTTGAGTCCCTTAAACTGAATATTTATCTAATTCGTTAACTTCTTATTTAATTGTCTGGGAAAGGAATATATTTAATATTAAATATATTTATATTTATAAAATATAAATTTATTGTTAAATGTAATCTGTAATGTTTATATAATTATTAAGTTTAGTATTTACAAATAAATACCAATAATGGTCTTATTCTTATAATAGATAAATAAAAGAAAAATGTTACTTATTTCTCTTGCGCAATATTCCGCATGCTATAGATAAGCGATGAGACTAAAGAAGACCGTAATGAAAAAGGCGAATAAAACCAAATTGTTGCAGCTGCTATCTCGGCTATGGAATGGATCCAATGGCGTACTTGCGGGTAAGCACGCGGAGCAGAAAATGATATCCATTTTGAGGAACAGGTTTCCACAAGCTCAGCTGATTGAAGTTACCGACGTATCAGGTAACAATTATTTGTGGGTACTCTTTAAAGAGAGAAAAGATTTTTGAAGAATATATTTAATGATTGATATAATTACAATTGTATCCTAGGAGGATGCGGTGCTATGTTTGACATAAACGTCGTTGCTCCTGAGTTCAAAGGACTGAATACGGTAAAACAGCATCGAATTATTAACGAGGTAAAAGCTTGATACAATTTCTTCCTAGAAAAGCTATAATTGGATATGTTATAATCAGTCAAATATATGTATTGTGTTGTAATCAATATCTGTGTTATTGCAGGTTCTCAAGGAAGAAATCAAAGATATGCATGGCCTGCGAATACGTACGAGCATCCCATAGGTGTAAATTTTAGCTCTTGGACAATTGTTAAATAAATTTTACAGGAGAAATATCTAATACCGGTTTTACTTGAGTTAGTAATGGGCATCTAAATTCTTTTTTCAAATATTTTCGAAGAGTCTATTTAAGATTTTTAAAAATTCATTTCGAACGATATTCGAAACGATTGTAGATTTTCACGTATTTGAAACAATTTGTAATATAACGAGTCCATTATATTAGCTTGAGACTATATTCACAATTAAGATCTGAAGGTTTTATGTAAGATACAAAGAACGTATATTTTATAGAATGTAAAGCTTTTAAATAAAGTTAGAAGGAATTTATATTCATATCCAAGGAAATTCAGTTACAAGATACATTATTAAAAAGATAATTTAAATAAAAAATTCAAGAGATAATTATTATAGTATTATTATTAGTATTATTATTCTCAATGCAGTAATGTATAGAATAATAAGTGTAGCGATTAGCGATAGATAAAAACTGTTTCAGTGGCTTCAGTGCACATTTCCCGCACTAGTGCAGAAAGTTCAGATGTGAAGAGGCAAGCATCTTGGATCCTCGCCGACTCGCCCCTGCTCGCCCTTCACCGAGGGCAGGTGTCATTACTGTCATAATAAATAAATAAAAGAAGAAGAAGGCAGCATATATATCTCTGTCATAATTCGCGAGGTGCAAATTACGTGCGAACAGCATGTTCGATAGATATAGATAAATAAATCTGAACACACGATGTCCTTTCTTTCTCGCTTCGTTTATCTTTATTATTTTACTTAACCTAATATGCGCCACACGATCAAAATATGCTATTGAAAACAGATTCTGGCATGTGTTTGCTATAAATTTGATAGCAGAATACATTTATGGCAAAATGTACAATATTATTGACAGAAATATAACGAAATTTATTGATAAAATTCCAGTGGCGGATTATTCGCATACATTGAGTCTGTTTTCTATTGCTGAACTGCATTAGTTCAGAGTTGATCTTTTTCCTTCTAATGTGAAGTAAAAAAAAACTGAATTAGTGCAACCAGTTCAGCAATAGAAAACAGACCCTTTATGATGTGCGGATATATGTAAATTGAAAAAGATTTCTTATAATGAATATATCATCTTTCATGCAGTAGGAAATTGTGCCACGTGGCAAAACAAACTTCGTTAATGTAAGACTTTTGCTGTTTCGTTGAGGTAGATGATGTAACTTTACTTTATTTCTCTATCTTTTTATGCGGAAGATCCAGTTATTTCTTAGCAAAGTTAAAAAATAGTAATTTTTAGATGTATCTTGCTATGTATTTTTATTACGTGTCAAATAGTTCTTATATGTAACTCCACGCTTTTTAGACTGCAAATACAATTGTGATCGAATGCACGATGGCTTGGAACATTTTTAGACGTCTCATCGGACCATCGAGTATTTTCCAAAACAGGTATGATATCTAATTACGTCTTACAATGTGTCTAATCTCTAATCATATGATGAATCCCAAGTTGGTTTTTTCTTTGAAATTTATTTTATTTATGCATATATTTTTTATCTTCAAAATGTATGGATAAAGTAACAAAGTCTTTAGATCAGTATATTACATAAAAATGCCTGTTTAACTAAGGATACAATGAAATAAAAATTCATTGCTTATTACAGATTATCGAGAAATACTACATCTATCAGTAGAATCACTAGATCGTTGTCGACAGTGAATTCTAATGAAATTGAACACTTTTCTGCCTTCAAGAATGACTGGTGGGATGAGAACGGTCCAATGTACGACCTACATTTATACGCGCCGATTAGAATACAGTTTGTGAGGGACGGATTGGCAAACGCTGGAATTCAGATGCAGGACCCAGCCCTTCCGCTGAAAGGGATCAAGATTGTCGACGTTGGCTGCGGCGGTGGTATATTGGCTGAGCGTTTAGCTAGAATAGGAGCGCAAGTAACTGGAATAGATGCATCGACGGAATTAATAAATGTTGCTAAAGAGCATGCAAAATTGGATCCTGGTATATCAGAGAGAGTGAATTACATTCAGACAACCGTGGAAGACTTTTCTCAAAAAGAGGGAGAATCGTACGATGCTGTTGTAGCTTCTGAAGTTCTGGAGCATGTAGCAGAACCGCAACTATTTTTAAAGGTACAATATTATAATAAAAGTTATAAAAATTGTTGAATATAAACGTAAAATTAAATATTTTATTCACAAATGTTCCCTACAGGAATGCGTGCAAATGGTGAAACCCGGCGGATCAATTTTTATAACAACGCAAAATCAAACTCTAGCAACTTGGTTGGTTCTTATTGCAGCAGGTGAATATATTTTCAGAAGAATACCTCCTGGTACTCATGAATGGAATAAATTTATCGCTCCGCACGAAGTTCAACGTATATTAGACAATTGTAAGTTTTATCTCTGTTGTTAATTCTATAAGAAAATTATCAGAATTATTCTAATGATTTTCTTTCGTTGTATAAAGATAATATCTGTGTGATTGTAACAAATTCGTAACAATTGCATGTGGCTGCTCCTGCGCACTTCTACATAGTTTTTTGAACTTTTAGATGGATGCAAGACGAGATTAACGCATGGGATGAAACTTAACCCATTGACGAAACAGTGGTCTTGGTCGTCGTGTACGGCAATTTTTTATGGACTTCATGCAATCAAGCAAACAAAAACTGGTGTGTAGTTTTTGGAAAGTGATTCTTCTTGTTACTAAATATAGAGTGATATATTTTTATTATTTACCGGTTAGGAAATAATTGTAATTGAATACTGTACATGTGTTAAGGATTCCTACTATATGCTTATACATATACTTGTATGCAACCTGATAGAAAATCTGGTATAAGGAATAATATTCTATGAAATAATACGTTTAAATAAAAATGAAAGTTTAAAACCAGTTTTAGATTTTTAAGAATTGTTAGGTTGCCGAATTTTCTTTGTAAATTCTATTAACGCTTATAGGTACTTATTTCATTGACTGCTTAGAAACTAAATATTGTAACTCTTAGACTGGTTCATAATTTATTTTACAATTCATATTTATATTTCGAGTTATAGAAACTATTTATTAATGCTCACGTAATTGACAAATGCTAATTTTAGAAATATAAAATAATGCGATAGCTGTGAATTTTTTTTATACACTTATAATTCGCAAGTTGATACATTTACTATATATTAAGTATTTACATACTTCACTCTTATAACATGAAACTTTTTGAAATAATATATAAAATTGGAGAGGATTGACATATGATATATGAAAAGTCAATATACGATATATGAAAAGAATACTTATTTTATTGTAATAGACTTAATTGTTCCAATATATACCTTGCAATAGTACAATTCTATGTAGAAAGAAAAGAATATACCACATTGTCGATAGAAACAATATCGCATATCCTTGTTCTAACTTTCTTAAAATATCACATACATATTCGTCTAACAACGTACCGCATGGAAAAATTACAAGGCATTAATAAGCATAAAGGAGTCGATGCTTTAAAAAAATTTTACTTGATTATTCACAAAGTTGTCATTTAGATCTTCTAGCATCTAACGGTAACTTCATGAGAAGGCAATCGATATTTATTTTGCTTCAGCGAATCCTACTCGGTTGTTTCCCAGGTCAAATTCGGTATAATACCGACCAATAAATACATCGCCTAAAATCCATAATGGGTCTCTAGGCATATCCAGACCCATGAAGCCGCTCAAGCATATCGTCGTACCGAATTGTTTGACCTACGGAAAATTAATAGTGACGTGATATTTCTGTTCTAAAAAATTTAAAAATTATTTAAACATATGAGCCATGATATTCACCTCAAGGATATAATCTTTACCAGAGAGACCGAATTTCTTACCGCCTACGACGAAATCGATCGTAGGCAGATGAGGAATCAGGTTACAGTTCACCTTTAAATGATGGTTAATGTTACTCCATACTGGTAATCAATAACTTATCAAGTATTTATTAATTTATTTAATATTGTTGAAAGCTACCATTGCAAAAGATATGATCGATTACTTACTATTGCCTCTCCACCAGTAGCGGGAGTAGCTCCAATCAGTTTGTTAATAGCTTCAATTTCCAACATTGGTCCAGCTATGAGGGAGGTGCCCGTATCGGCGATAGCTTGGCAGCTGTTTGCGCAGAAGGTTTTGCTACGCAGGCTTCTTTTTCTACCATTATCCACTTGTACAGTGATCCTACAGTGTGATGATGTTAACAATTTGCTGACATACGATCCATAATTGTGTGATATATAATTTAGAAAATAATCACGCACTTATCCATAGTAAATTGCCAGTATCCTTTACGGGTAACAGGAACATATGTGAACTCGCCTTCGTAATGATCAGGATCGGAGCCACCCAATATCATTTCACCACCCACCGCAGCTGAGGGATCTCTGTACAGATTGTATATTTTTTATATTACAATGTGAAGACTATTTGATTGAAATAAATATTTTTAGATGCGCGCGACGCGTACGAAAAGAAGGTACGTACCGATTTAGATAGAAACTAAAAATAGGTTGCGGCACCAAGCCTTGTTTGACCATGTTATAGAAGACAGGAGTCACTCCGTCAACGGATATCGTGGCATAACCCATTCCCAATATACCGTCAAATTTCGCAGCGACGAAAGTAAGTCCTGGTTCGTTTACCGCTTCCGCAAACGTTTGGTTCCGAACGTTAAGACCAGCAACCTACAAACAAATTGATATTAATAAAGTGGTTCAATTTGAAGAATAGTAACCATATGTGTATTTTTTAGGGATATTTTATAAACTATGACTATAGTTGGGACTATATCAGACTGTTTGCTCGACGATGACTCACGTTCACTACATCGGTAGATAAGAACCCAGATAGACTACCAGAACCGTACTGAATGGCGAATGGAGTACCATTACTCTGGTATGTGCTGGATTTTTTGCTATTATATTTATGATGTAACACTGCGAAAAATAGTGAATAAAATTACATCAGTTGATATTAAAGATTTTATAAATCAATTTCCTTATTAATCTAAATATATAATTGACAGTAGTTTAAATCATCAGATGCATTTATATTGATATTTTTTGCTTTAATATGTAAGCTATCTTGTGTCAAAGGTCATTTGTATCTTTAGAATAAGCGTGATAAATCACATAAACAAGACTGCAAAACAATTGTGAAACTCAGTCCCAATATTTACCTTACCAGTAATTTTAATTTTTAAAAGTGCTACTTTTTAAGACGTTTTAAGATTTTACTTGAAATACAGGTAAAAATAGACTACAGTTCTATAGCGTTATTTTTATTCGACATTTTTACTCGACCTCAATTATAAAAAAAAGGAATTAAAATTATTTAAATTGGAATAATATTATGAAATATTAAACGTGTATGTGTGGGTGTGTGTATGTGTATATATATAAGATAGAATAATAAAAAGAAATAGTGACATTGTGATATACTTACTGCAAGCAATGTTGGTATAGCTGCACTTTTTGGATGGTACCCAGAGATTAGAGGAACCAGTGTCGAAGATCACTTTAAACTCTTGTGGCGGGGTACCAATCTTGATAACGCCATAGTATTGAGCGTCCAGATAATTAGACAGAGGTTCTGGTACGCCAACATTCGCCGTAGTCAAACGAAGTTGTGTCAACTCGGTGCCAGCCTCTCTCAAAGTTTTTCGAATGGAATCCGTCTTTTGTAATGGAATTCTTAAAACAACATAAAGAACACTATCATATTGTACACATATATATCAGTGAAGATATTTATAAGAGATGTATGTATACAGATAATTGACTTATATATAAATGTCTTTGTGGTCGCAAGCGTATTCATTTCAAAAACAATGAGTCATGAAAACTACATGAGTCATGAAATGTAATCTAAAAAGCTTCTTGCGCAATGCAAATACAAAAAATATTAGAAAAATGCTTAATTATATGAACCTAAATCTTTAACTAAAGATAATCAGTTCAATTATGATTTATGCATATCTGAACCTGTTATTCAACTTACAGTCTAGATCTTAAACAAAGCCATTAAAATTCAACAAAATTGGATCCTTTGTTAGTTTTATATAAAAAGAAAATGACTCAAAGTGAGCTGATTGTACCTATTTATAAACAATAAGTAAAGGAACAAGAATTAGCTGGCCGCTACCTATATTCATCTATTTACAAATCAGTCTAAATGCAAACGACTCCGCTTATGACTCGCTGATCCCATTTAAGACGTCACAAAAGGAATCCTCGAGACCATCTTATTGTTCGCCCGCTTTACTCCGACGAGGAAAAAATACATTTTTCTGCAGGCAGGTCCGACTACGTCGTAGGTTATATCGCGATTCCAAGAAGTTGGAACGATCTCTAATCGGTATATCGCGCGGTACGTGTGCGGAATGCAAATCCGTGTGTTCGTGCGGACTCACCTTTGGAATCTCGCGTCGATCAGCACGGCGAGTGCCACGACCGCCACGAAGAGACGAAGCATGTTTTCCGAATTTCTCAGTGGCTACAAAAATCAGACAAGATTTTTTAGTGGCGTCGTAATTGCCTTCGGGATCGGAGTATCGGACCGCAACCGGAACGTTCAACGGAGAATGAGACAGCCACAGCCACCACAGCTCTCTCACCCGCTCTCGCTGCTCTCGCCTAGACTTCTCCAAACCTCTCGCTTTATTGACGAACAGCCGCATTATATACGCAAGCGCGTGCGCGCGCATGCGTGCCGCGCGGCGCGGAGGGGTGGGGGGCGGCGATACGACGGCGCGCGAAGCGTTCGAAAAGCGCCCTCGACAGATTTCTTCATTAATCAATTCTAAGATTATCGCGTATGCGCATATTTCATTAGCATACACTAAAAATAAATCCAATGATTAATGAGAAAGCGGTGAAATTGCGTCGAGAAAGTACGCGTTGTTTGCGTCAATATAGGATAAGCGGGCGATTGTAAACGATCCGCGCGATTGCAAATGACGCTCAATCCAAGCTTGAAACGTTAATTATCGGCGAACAAAGTGTTCGAACGTCGTTCAAGGTCAGGGGGGCCGGAAACTTGTGCATAAATTCATATTAGTGACACGCAGAAATTTACGGCTCGCCGATAAGGCAAGATTGGGAGTCTCTGCTTATCGTACGGCGCGCGTTTGAATTTTAATAAGGCTGACGAAGAGGACGATATGCGGTAGAACACCGATATTTTCTTCTTCATCCACGAGGCTCTTTTTTTATCTTGGTTTGCGACATAATAGCTTTATCTTTTAACAGTCGTTTCGGCTTGAAATTTCTACGCTGCGCTAGTTCACCTTTCCTCTTTTATGTGGACATTTATTCCTTCTGTTTTCTTTCTTATCGCCCGTTGTCTGATTGTGAGCAAATATACAGCCCGCTGTCTTGTTTATATATATCATTTCGAAATGTTGCCTGCCCTCCACGTGGCTTCAAATCTTAACTATGTCTCATGTAGCTGATGTAGCATTAAATATTTCCTGGCACGATATAATCGTGTTGCGTATATTTAGCGATTGGTAATTGCTTAAAATGCTATATAGCAGTATATATGTGTATATATATATATATATATATATATATATATATATATATATTTATATTTACTGCTATATTTCTGCTGACATTCTACCGACAAAAGTCGTATGAGTGAATAGTTTCAAATTCTGTTTTCGACAGATTTGACTATCTACATATAATATAATCTATATATTTTTTATGTATATTTTATGTATATAAAATATATGTCGACCTTTCGGTTCCTATATCGAGCAGATGCAATGGCATATTACATGGAAATAAGAAGTTGACTGTATTGCCGAACTGAAAATGGAAAGAGCACTCTCGTTATATCATAATAAAATATTCTTTTTATTAGTCTCTATTTTTGGAATATGAACTTATAACAAATGTAGAAAATGTACGAACTATATATATGTTCCTTTTTAATAGCACACAAATAAGAAATATAGAATATGAGAGAATATGAAAAAATGTAATAGAACATAATAGAATATGTTAAAATGTGTGTCAAAGAGTACGGGGCGGCATAATAAATTCACGTATAGAATTTTGTTCCGAGGTCAAATACAAATTACGGATCGTTCGAAATAACGGGCTTAAAGCGAGCCGGTCGCCAGGGGCGCGATTCTTATAACTCGTTATATGCAATATCGTTATCGTTATATTGCGTTGCGCAGGTATACTATTTACGGCAAAAGGACTGTGCAACGACAATATAACGATAACGATGCTGCATACAACGAGTTACACTAGTTATTATAGAATCGCGGCCCTAGAGACGAAAACAAACTCCCCGCCGGCGCGGCGGCGCTGCCGCGAACGCCGCGACTGCGCCGGTGAATCGGGTGATTGGTGAATCCGTCCGATTTCTCGAGGCGCGCGTTTGTTTCTCGCGCGTCGCCTCGCGCGGTGCACGCCGGTCCGATAGAAGACCCTGATAGAAGACCCTGCCGGCGGACCAATCGCGAGCCGGCATCGCGCGGCGACGACTGGCGACTGGCCGTGCTCTCAGTCCCGAGCCCGTAGTTGTCGATGGTTGCCGAGAAGTTGTCGTGAAGTTGTCGGTTCCTCTCTTTCGGCCCCCGTGAAGCCAGCGAGCGCCCAAAATTTTCCCGAGTGTTCCCGAGGCAGTGGCAGCGTCCAGGAAACGATCCCGATCACCGTCAATCGGCCCGTTCGCAGGATCGTTCGCCGTCGCGCCGAAATCCCCGGCCGTCACCGTCGCCGTCGCCGTCGCCGTCACCCTCAACCTCGCGTTCGCCCCGTTGTCGTGGTATCGAGAAAATATCGCGCCCGCGCGCGCTTAAAATAAACGGCGTTCGCCGGACCTCGCGTACGGCCACACACGCCAACACACGCGCACCCCGGATCGGAGAGGAAGGCGAGCCTGTTGTACCGTGTGTGATTATCCGCTGGAGACGGTGTCAACGTAACGAGTAAAGGTAGAGAGAAAAACGTACGACGCGCGCCATGCGTGCGAGATAAGGACGAGGAAAGAGGAGCAAAGGGGAGAGAGAGAGAGAGAGAGAGAACAGGAGCATCGCCGATGTATCGAAGATGCATGCCCGTCCTTTTTCCCCTCCTCCCCCGCGAACGTAGAACCGAACTCGGCGAGACCGGAATCCCAACCGGTCGCGCGCGCGTTTTCTTACGTCAAACGCTAGGAGGTTCTCCTCCTCCGAGGCGGCAGGACGGGGCGCCCTGACGGCGACGCCGACGTCGGCGCCAGGACCGCGGCGACCCACTTTTGCGGGTCGCCGTGCGCCTCGCGTGCCGGCCGAATTGCCATTTCTTTATTGTCCTCGTATCGACAAAACACTGTCCTCCCGCGCCTTTCGCGCTTCCCTCTCCTCCCCCTCGCCGTTCTACCCCCTGACCTTCTCTCCTCCCCCTCTAAGCGCTCTCGCTCTATCGGTATCTCTATCCTCGTCTCTCTCTCTCTCTCTCTCTCTCTCTCTCTCTCTCTCTCTCTCTCTCTCTCTCCCCTCCCTCCCTCCCCCTCCCTCCCTCCCCCCTCTCCCACCTCCTCCCTTCCTCCCTTGCTCGCCACCATTCTCTAATTTGTGCATCGCACCGATATTCGCGTGAGCGACAGAATTCTCTCTCTCTTTCTCTCCCTCTCTCTCTCTCTCTTTCTCTGCCTGCGCTATCTATTTTTTCCTTCTTCCTCTATCTCTCTATCCTTGTCCTATCCGAGAGGGCGAGCGTTACGCTATACCGTGTCCGACCCCGACGCTCGCCGCCGTATTGTCATGCCGGCGTTGGACCTGTACGCTACTGTCAAAGTCGTGCGGTTCCCGCGGCCGAGGAGCAGGTTGATCCTCCCAACATACGCATGGGGTGGGGGAGGGTTGTCGAACAGCGGTCGCCGATTCACGCGTTATTTCACCCTCGTGGCATTTAACGAGCGCGCACCAAACGCCGATAATGTCGCTTATAAATAAATCGTTTATTTTGAAAGTGGCGTGAATTTAAAGCAGCGGTGAACCGCGTCTGCTCCACAATTGTGTCGCGGAACTCCGTTTGAACTTGTATTCCTTCGCGTTTACGCTGCTTTCAGTATGTCCATGGATATGGTTTTTTTATTCGCGCTCTTGCTTAAAACTCCATGCTCCGGGGTCTCTCGCATGCAGGGTTTGCGTTACAAGGACGTGTCTCATTGTTATGATAATAGCGCCATGATATGACAATGCTATATCTCTGTTTTAGAACGAGCAAGATGTCGGACCGAAAAGCAGTGATCAAGAATGCTGACATGTCGGAGGAAATGCAGCAAGACGCTGTCGATTGTGCCACTCAAGCTCTCGAAAAATATAACATCGAAAAGGTATATGCCTCCTCACACTCTGATCAAATGTTGACAGACGTAGTAGATAACGCACCGTGAACATTGTGCGCACAGACTGCAAAAAAGAAAAAAAAAACCCGGAAGACTTGAACTTGGAGTAGATATATTTGCCAATAGATTCAGTTTTATTTTTTATTCAACCAAAAGATCTTGACGCGTTTTATAGGCATGGATTTAATTAATTTGTAATAAAACTAGAATTGAAGAGAAACTAAAGAATTCAATAGGTAAATTGATATTTTGAATCACGTGACACGGAACACATGATTTATTCATGTCTCATTAATGTAATGGACCTGGGAGAATTGAATTTAAAATTTAAATGCCGTTATCGAAATTTATTATATACTGAAGGTCGATTCTGTTTGTCGGAGAAATCTGCTATTTGTTGTGTCAAGTTGTACAGGATGAGATTGTTAAATCAATAATCGCTATTGATTCTATCATTAATATCCGTTGGTTTTGGCTTTCAGGACATTGCAGCGTTTATCAAGAAAGAGTTCGATAAAAAGTACAACCCAACGTGGCATTGTATTGTAGGACGTAATTTCGGTAGCTATGTGACGCACGAAACAAGACATTTTATCTATTTCTACCTTGGTCAGGTAGCCATTCTCCTCTTTAAGAGCGGATAAACTTGTTTTTGCTATCCTCCCGACCATCTTTTTTCCTTCCTCTCTTCCTCCCTTGCTCACTATGCAAAATACATACATTTAAAATCATCGCCATGTGTAAAAGAGACTTCATTACTCATTATGTACACATTGGAAAATTTATTTTAAAAAAGCAACGCAAGCTCCCGATAAGCAAGTGAAGAGAAATATCAATGTTTCTTGATATATGTCGTTATATAAGTGGAAGGATACTCCGAAAGAGAAATTCTAAGAAGACACACGGTCGAAGGATTAGGGAGATAAACTGGGGGAAAAAAAAGAAGAAAAGAATGACATACAACCTTACATGTTAAAATGTATTTTGTATGCCAAGAAGTTTGTTGTGTTCTTGTTTTATATTATTAGGTAAATGCGCAGAATACGGTTAAGTTCAATACTGGCGATTTTAACTAAGTAAATTTTAGCGTAATTGTTTAACGTATAGTGTTCGAGCGACACTCCAAGTGTAATACATATTTCGCGTTGAGTGGGTTCGCGTCAAGCGTACCTCGCTTGCTGGAAGTACATGGTATCCGTTAAATAATCGCCAATAATGAATGTAAGCCCGAACGAGATTGATTGCCCCTGCAATTGTTATTTTATATTAATTGGTAACCATCGTAGTTTCTTACGTACCGCATACTGATCAACTTGATTTTGTATTTGCCATGCAACTGCGACTGACATTTTTTGTTTTTGTTAGATTAAGAATTCTCAGAATGATTGAACGAAAAAGGAAAAAAACGAGCTCAATCTCTCTTTCGACGTGCGATTATCATCGTACACGTACTCTATTAATAACTTTATTTCGATCGGATATAAAACTAACATGCTATTGAATAACAAATATCTGACTCGTTCATTGCTACCTTCACAATTTTTATATTGTGCACAGAGTATATAACATAAAAAAGGGGGGAAAGACATTTTATCTCGTGGCGATGTATACTTAGGAGAATATTCATTTCCGAAAAGGAAAATATCATCTTCTGCCCATATTAAATTCTTTTATGTAATATTCAACACTCCATATTACGATACTTTATATATATATATATATATATATATATATATATATATATATATATATATATAATATAGATTATACATACATATATATATATATATATATATATATATATATATATATATATATATATGATATATTATTTATACATAGAGTGCAATCTTCAAACAATTTTTCATGCAGTATTTAATTATCGTAAACGTTGCTACATTGTTCAAATTTTAGACTGACTATTAAATAATATCAAACTATCGTGCATAATCCTCTTTTTTTTTTTAATAGAAGTTTGCAATACCACTTTTATAAGCAGCGAATATGTAGCAGAGTGTTCGAAAGTAAAAATCACGATAAAAGATACCGAGTCGTATTCCGAAGATCAAGACTTTTGAGAACATCTGAAGATATTCGACATGTTATCACGTTTATTTTCTTTTATTTATTTATTGTACATATATTCCAGCAGGTTTATTGACTCATAAATATTGCATATATTATTAGTGACACAGAATGAGCTGTACCTTTACGGTGTTATATGATGTACGTTATGCTTTCGCCGTACTTGCTACATGAGATCGGTTTAGGAAATACATCGCTAATGGGTTCGAATTTAATGACCGGTGGTAAAAGCCAATTGTACTTTGTATACACGTTAAGTGAAGAACCTGTTACGCTGTCGGGCGGTGGTTGTTACATTCATTTTATTTGCCAAAACGTCAAGAGCCGCTTCCGGAACGTGCTTTTTCGAAACGTCGCAGGTAAAATGCGAACTATTTTTCCCGAGAGACACGGGTTAACAAGTGAAAAATAAATGTGGGCATGACAAAATCACTTTGGTTTTTTTTTTTTTTTTTCTTGAAATCGAGCTTTCGAGAACAAGAATCGCTCTGTCGCACCTCCGCCGATTTCACGATCGAGTCTACATGCAGAAGATGCGGTAAAAGCAGATAAATATTATTGTGCTTAACAATAAAAATCAGTTCCACCCACGAATCTATGTACTTTTCTTTTCAGCGAGGCGCTATGTATAGAATGGGGAGCGAAGTTATCCTACATAAGAGAACGGTATCGAACGTCACAAGGTCGAGTTTTCCCTAAAATTACAATGCTGAAATACCAGAGAGGGGAAAAAAACGAATTACGGTCGTAACACGCGCGCGCTTTGCAGCCTACGCACGCGATATTGCCTGGAACATCAATAATGTGTTCTCGATAAAATTCAACCTTGTGAATTATAATGCCGAGTGGCCGACCGGATGACTACCTGTTATGTTTTGCATAATTTGCGTAACTTCATTAGATATATCTCATTTCCGCCCCTAACGACTATAAATATCTGTGCTTCTGCAACGCCATGCACACGTCCGTATCTATATATGTGAAATGTACGTATACGTGTGTAAAAGCGATACCTGTGCTTTCTTTCAGAATCCCCTAAAAATAAGAGAATGATTCTTTTAATTCCTTCACTTTATTTATGATATTAAGATTGACAACATTGTCGTTATTACATTTATTGATATTCAGTTTATCGCTACATTATATTCGATCTTTAACGTTACAGAATCTACTATGTACATCTGAAGAAAAACTAACAATATATCGTAATTTTATTTGAAATTACTAATTTCAATACATACTTACATGTATCTTTCAGTCTTTTAAAGTTACTTACAAATTAAAACAATTTTCGCTATATTACAGGGATTTTATATCTTCCAAAAGATATAAAATATCTTCATCTTGTTGTCCACATTGTCCTTGATAATTAGGAACTTTAATGACACACATATATATATATATATATATATATATATATATATATATAGACGATATATCGATAAGTATTGAAATACGACTTATTTATAATTAATTACAATGTTAATTATATCACTAATTTAAAGAAATTTTTCCAGTGCAGTGCGAGTGGAAAAATTATTAATATCCCATTCATTCTTAAGTCCGTTAATACGAATATCTCATTTTGTTAGAGCGCAAACAATATTTCGAGGATTACCTAGAAATTCGTGATTAAATAAGGTCCCTTCTAATAGATTGATAATGTAAGTCAATAGTTGTGTCAAACGCAAGTATTTGATTCTAAGATAATTATCTTAAAATTTGTCCGATAAATATAATTGACTTTTCGTACAATTTTTTATTTCTACAAAAAGGTTTAAAAGTTCGATGAACTTTAGTAGAGCAATCTTAGAAATTCGTCATCAGACTTAAAATCTTATCAAACAAAAGATCTTTGGCGTCTTTAGCCCACATAAAATCGAGATGATTAAATTTCTCAAGCGGCACACGGAATTTTCCAATCGGATTGCCAAGATTCTTGTATAATTGGTCGACGTCCTGCGGATGATAAAGACACGGTGTAAGTGCAATGTAATCATTAGTACAATTGAAACAGTATCGTATATGGCATTTGACTTTAGCATCTCGATTATTTTCAGGATATTTATTCTAAAAAATAATACGATAATAATAATAATAATACGAAAGCTTATGTGCGCGTGCATGTGTGAAAAGAATATCCTGGCAAATATATCGCAAATATCTAAAGTCGAATAAAATATTAGGGTATAAGAAGGTATACGAACTTTGACATTTGCCAACCAATCATTGGTGCTGTAATGTAATGAAACGGGCACTTTGATCTTTCCCAAATTATATTCCGGAGGACTCAACGTGCCGTATTTCATCAAATTCCCGACCCACGAGTAGTCGTATTGCCTGAATTTCCCCTGTGTAATCAAAAACCCTGAGAACAGATTCGTAATTTATAATAATTATATATATATATATATGTATATATATATATATTATTTTACAAAATTTTTAAAAATGTTTATGGAACGATATGATGGAACACATAGGATATTTCGCCAATTTTATGCAAATATAATATGAGGTATATTAATAGGAATGAAGGTTTACCGGTCTTGATGAGCTGTGCGTAATGCATAAATTGTTTTGTGGACGAGCCAGCTGGAACATGTTCCAGGATTAATGGTAGAAGAGTCTGCAAAGGTGACAGCAACATCATGAATAAATATATATCGAATTAATAATGAATTGACATTAATTCAGATTATTTGATAACTAACAGCACAAAGAGTGCTATAATAAACCAGCTTACTATTTGGCGAATAATCATGTCATTTTACAAGCTAACTATAAGTATGTTAAAGACAGTATCGTACTGTATTGAGCTGGTCTTTGTTGAATCCGCCGAACAAGAAAAGCACATTTGAGCACAAGGGTTGCGTGACAGCGTCCTCCGCGCATACGATTCTTGCGAACATTTTGATGGCTTCGCTAGTAGGCTCGAAGTCATACATGCCGATTAATTTCATCAGTCCCTGCAACGAGGCCATTAAAGTCCAAAAAGACGATCGCGATTATTATTTTCTTATCGCGATTAGACTTACGTACATCTAAAGGACCATTGAACCTTGCTATAAATTGCATAATGGGATTAGTCATCCTGGCGCAATAAGCAACCGGTGCCAACGCGAACATCGCCTGGATCTTGTCCTGATATTCGGGCCTTTCCGACGACATGACGAAGAAGGAGGTGGTACCTTGGCTATGCCCCAGATAAAACATTTTTTGGCGGCCAGTTGTCTTCACAATGTAGTCTATCATCGCTGGCAGATCGTACATGCCGATCTCGTGCCAACTGCAAAAAAGGTACGATTTTTATTAATTATTCCTCAGGGGATAACTACTTTGTATCTGTATCAGGTAGAAATGAAAAAATTATCTAAAGATGGTGCGCGCGCGCGCGTGTAGGTGTGTGTGTGTGTGTGTGTAAGGGCTAAAAGTTCTAATTACATACTTAGTTTTTATTGCAAAAAATTTGTCGAACACATTGCATATCGTAGTTACAACATGTTAAAAAATAGATCTTTTTGGAACTTTAATTTCTCAAAATTGTGACATAATAATAGTGCAATTTAGCAAACGAGATTATATTCCAGCTTCTTAAAGCCTATGGAAAACCTTTAAAATTGTCCGTGTGTATTTTTATCGTTGAACAATGTTATATCGTTCTGTAGGTGTTAAAAAAATAACTCTAAATTGAAACTAATTGTAAGTCGATTTCTATCAATACAAATTAACTTTAAACTTTTATTTTTTATCTTTTTCTAATTCTTAGAACTAGAGTGCGCAATATATAGATATAATTTACGTAATTTTATTTTTAATATCTTTTGAGCTGCAAACATATGTTACATTTGACCGATAAATATCTAATAAGTATATTTAATCCGAAAAAGACACCAAATGTCAGTTGACATTATCAAGAAGTGATAATACCTCGCCTGACCGATAAAAGAAGATATTAGATATTTTTATCTCAATTTGTACTGCACCTGTATAAATATATCGTTGCAGATGCATTTCGAATTTTGATGTGGATTTAAACATTGCATGTTGTTCTTATAGCATTTTTTTTTTCATTGTTATTGTTTGCAAAATTTGATACTAATTCTGATATTATTTAATTATTATGTTGAAAGTAAAACCTTTATCGTAATCGGATAATCGAAGAAATATGGCTGATTAAGGAAGCACAATTAAACTGTTTTTCCCGCTAAGATAACGCGCGCAAATTGATTTTATCTTGAAGCTATTACGTGAATACTGTAATCATTTGGATACATATCTCCTTTCTCACTGCGTCGCATACACTGAGAAAAAAAGTTGTTAACTTGACTAAATATTTTTAACTAATTATTAATTTTTTTATTAAAATATTTATGAATTTAAATTAAATACAACATATTAAATCTAACATGACGTAATTTACTCAAATACTTCAATATTTCAATTTAAAAAATAATAATCAGTTAAAAATATTTAGTCAAGTTAACAAACTTTTTTCTCAGTGTACGATTAGTTATTTATTGGAATTTATATATCGCCACATAGGGGAGAAACAGGGAAATATTCATTTTCCTGAAGCTCTAAATACACGATTGCGATTTCTTAAAATGTGATAACGTCGTTGCGATGGCAATGATACAATTTGAAAACAACTCGATAGGATACAATTGTTAAAATTGTGCCATCATCATAGTGGCGTTATTTCGATAAATCATCGATTAATCGAATGATAGACTTAGAAATGATAAATATTACCTCCCATGCGTTTAAACTTAAATTTCTTCATTCGACGGTAGTAGACCGTATATGTTTAAAGATAAGATTAAAGATATACTTGACATTCCTGGCGTCAAGCTTCCACCGTCTCGTGCTGACCTAAGTTTTATCTTCAAACGCGTGCTATTAGTGTCGTAATCAGTAATAGTTTCATTTTTCGCTATTTACACACACGTTTGTTTTTTTCTTCCATGCTATTTACATCTATTATCCTCACCTGAAATCCCAGAAAAGTTCTCTCCGAATATCCGGGAGCAGGTGCTTGCGTCCATATACATTGCCACGTGAATTACCGAGCCACACATCGTATCCCGCGTCCGCCAGAATCAATGCTATTTCAAAAGGACATAACGGAATATAACAGCAGATAATATTTGATAATATTTTCATTAAGGTAAATACAAACACTGGAACGTAGATGAAGAAAAGAAAAATTTTTAATCTGTGCAGATCTTCGCGCGCGCGATTTTATTTTGTTTCAAAAGAACATATTTTGCTATATTATAAATTATATGAAGAAACGTACACTTGTACATACACGTGTATTATGCGATAACTGTACTCGCGCTCAGGAATCAAACAATCAAATGCACTTTCTTTACCCAAACTTTTCTGCGGACCAGGAACGACCCAACACGCTGAGCTACACAGAAGGCCGTGCATCACAAATGCCACGGGTTTTTGCACTTGCGAGTTATTGAAATTAGCACGCCCTGTTATCCGATGCATTTCCAAGATGTAACCGTCCGAAGTGAGTACCTCGTGCAGCTGTCCATTGTATCCGAACTTGCTCACTAATTGCAACTGTACAATGGTAACGTTTTCATTACTGATAGATTGGTCGACGGATTGATAAAGAACTAAGGAAGGCCGATTAAAATGATTAACGTATGTCAGAAACTTGGTTCACTATATTTACGTGTTATAAATAATAATATTTATAATATATAAAGGTACTTGTTATAATTGTTTAATAAAAAGTTAATGAAGCTTAAATAATTTAATAAGGGAATCTCAGAAATGGATTTACTAGTCGATATATCAGTTTTCTCATTGAATCGATAAAGATGTTAAGATATTTGTAATTGCATTAATGAGGCGTAGGCAAATGCAAAGTCACCTCGATCGACGGAAATTGTTTCAACCTGCATGTAATTGTCCTTTTTTTATTTTACTTTTATTCTCGACAAATGCACTTACAATGCTAAGCGACGTATCTGCCTGTGCGGCTATCAGAAATTTCGGGTCTTCGAGTTCCTTGATCATCGGTATCTTGTCTATCGACGGGACATCCGGCAACAGGTCCATCGGGAAATACGGCATCGCCCTGGCGGATGCCAGGATCAAGAGCAGGAGAATCGGCATCGTTGATGTCGCGCGACGAGATCGTTGCTGCAGGAGACCGGCTCGAACTGTATTGTGCGCGATTTTCTTCCCGAATGTGCAGCGTATATATACTTATGTGGCGCTGCTTATTTACTGAAAATACCACCGGAATGTGTTTGCTATTTTATGCGATCTTATCGAGTACTATCTATCGTAATCCGTCTGTCATAATTTCTGATTTGATAATATTAAGCTGTGATTGAGGTGTATAGAAAGAAAGGCTCTTATCGATATTTGATTGTGAGTGAATCGATTATTTATCAATAAATTGATACTGCATTTTATAACTTTCTGCGCGCAGCTGCGTAGCTGCTCGCAACGTCGCGTATCTGTTTATACGAATTTTATCGAAAGAAACAACGCTCTGAAAGAAAGAAAAGAATTGTTTGCAATTGATCGCTATTGATAAAGTGCAGACAGAAAGGAAATCTATCGTAATCTTTGATTCGAAAGTTGATTTTAGATATTCCCGCTCTCGTAGATCATTTCTTTTTATATCACCACTTGATTCGTATATGCGTACAACTTTATTCGTTTAATCATTGATTCCTTAGTGTTATAAATCTACTAATTTTAATCTATCAATTGATCCTTGATGTTATAGATAATTCATTTTATGGATCATAATTTTCATAAATCAAAGAAGCTTATTCCTTGTTTATTATTAAATTATATTATATAAGCGAGATGATGACGCAAGGAAAAGGTGATAATTAAACGATTAAACACAAATTAAAACGTTAAACGAGAAAAAAAATGATATGTTAATATGAAAAAATGGGAATTTATAAGGGTGAGTGTAAAATGCAAGATATACGTATCACATTTCAAGTATACAAAATATTTTATAAGGACGTGAACACATTGACAAGAGATTGATGATTTAAACCGGTGTATATCGAATTATATTGAGCACAAGCGTTGATCTCGGAATGAGACAATCCTGACACTGCGTGGCAATTATACTTTATTACGAGGACTTCTTCATTTGACTGATTATCTGATCGTACACGAGCTTCTTCACATCCTTAGCCCACATGTAGTCCACGTGATTAAATTTCTTATCCGCTACTAAGATTTTACCGGCGGGATTGCCCAGTTCGCTATACAATTTTTCCACGTCCTACGAGAAGAATCAAAATATAATTACAAATATTAGCGCTAACGTACAATTTCATTTGATGCTTGACACTAACAGTAAGTTTCAAATAATCACTGACTAACATTTCAGTGCCAGCGTCACGATAGAAGAAATTCGATTTTTTTTCAACTTATATTCAATTATAACTTACTCATTACAATTGAGCATCAACAAGGATCGTAAGATCACTTTGATGTTTAACCCTCTCCCAGCGTTAAAGCGTCAAATGAAAAGGTACTTTAATTATCCTGACACATCATAGGTACTCGAGATAATCGAATTTATATAAAGAAACACGAACCTTGACATTTGCCAACCAATCGTTTTCACTGTAGTACAAATAGATCGGTACTTTGATCTTGCTCAAATCGTAGCTCGGTGGAGTAAATGTACCGTATAAATCTTCATTTCCAAATATTCCGTGATCGTATTGTCTAAATTTCCCCGGTAAGATTAGCCTTCCTGTTGACAGATTTGCCACTGTTATTATGGGAAATGTTTAAGAGATTTGAGTATGACGGATATTTCATTATCTTTATACATAACGCGCATTATACTATGTATAACGATTTCGATCGCTTGTGTTGCAGTAGTGTACGCTAAGAATTATTTAATTAAGAATTGTTCATAAAATATTCAAACATAATGTAAAAAGTTTGATCGACAAAATACCTGATATTGTCACACTTTTAACAGAATATGTTGAATATTTTATCGGTCAAGTACTTATATTATGCTTTTGTATTAGGTGCAGTAAAATATCGGATTTTTGCTAATTGAAAATATTGGTTCAATCATATTAGTTTTATAGTATAATCTTATACATATATATAAAATTTCGCTTTTATCATTATAGCTACACTTATCATTGTAGTTATTGCGCTGATAAAACTTTTTTCAAGAACGCGTTTTGATTGCTTTGTTTAAAGTTTATAAATTCTAACAAAATTCATGTAATTTTTTTGATATAAATTCAAATTGGGGAATAACGCTATTGCAGTTGTTACATCCCCCCTTATTTACCGGATTTGATTGTTTACAGATTACCAGATTTTCAAAGTTTGGAATATTTTCTAAAAAATAAAATTTCTAAAAATGAAAGTGATGTCGAAAAAGCTGTAAAACAATTCATTGATTTTCATAATAATCCAACATTACAATAAATATCCGCCATTTTATATGCACTAACCTAGTACTTAAGTATATTCATATAGCAATTTTATGGTACTATAATACAACCAGTGTATATATCTGCCGAATTTATTATTATATTAATATGAATGAATGTTTACCAGACTTGACGAGTTGCCCGTAGTGGGCGAGTTGCATCGTTGCTGTATCAACAGGAACATGCCCTAAGATTACCGGTAGAAGAGCCTATAAAGGAGACAATAGCGATATAAATATATATAACGATTGACATTAGTTGATATAATAATGTTACAAATAAGTACTAAATTAAAATTAATAATTCTTAATTAATACTCAAAGTTGCGACGTTGCAAAATAATGCATAATCTTAATAATACCGATATAGTTGAAAGTATTATAAGAAAAATCTATATATTATTTGACAAAACAAAATATTATCATTTTTAAATTTATATTTGATATACAATATTTTTGTGTATATTTAATATAAATTTGATTAGCTTGCTTATAGTATATGTATAATTTAATTAACGCTTAAATTTGCGATAAGATGCGCTTAAAAATATACTCGAAAAATAAGATATGCTTATTATGAATATGCTGATATTAAATGCGCGTACCGGATCAAATTGTTCCATGTCGAATCCAGTCGCCAGGAACAGTGCATTCGAACATATTGGTTGAGTGATAGCGTCCTCCGCGCACACTAATTGTTGAACTACTTTTATGAAATCGTTGGTAGGATTGAATTTGTACGTGCCGATTAAATTCAAGAATAACTGCAACGATACATTCAAACTGTCAGAAAACTATACAGAAAATCTTTGAGAAATCAATTCTTTTTTAAATCCAGGAGTCACGTACGTCGATGATATCGACGAATTGTGCCAGCAGCTGAAATAAGGGACTCTTCATCCTGCCGCAGTAAGCGATCGGAGCCATAGCGTACATTTCCTCAATATATTCCTGATACTGCGGTCGTTCCGCCGCCATAACGAAGAAGGCGGTGGTACCCTGACTGTGCGCCAGATAGAACATTTTTTTGCGGCCAGTCGTCTCCACAATACGATCTATCATCGCTGGAAGATCACGCGTGCCGATTTCGTTCCAGCTGCAATATGCAATAGGAGTATGCACTCGCATGAATTACTGCATTTACGTTCGGCTAAAAGAAAAGGCAAAGTACATTAAAGCACGGAAAAAAAAACATTATTCTTGCTCAATTTTAATTACTGTTATGAATTCTTATCTTTTATATATGCAGTTATATGTATATGCTTTTACATATAATGCGCTTTTTATATGAAATGTTTTTATTCGTGAAGATGGAGATATTGATTTTTATGTAAATAATCTGCTTAACGTGTCTTTTGAGTGTTTGTCATAATTGGATATAATCGGAGATAATTGATTAAATTTTTTTCTGACAAGATAATACGTTGACAACAAAATGGGATTTTTTTCAAGATAAATGCGAATTTGAAACTGACATAAATAAGAAAACGATATTTCCCTCGAAATATCGTTTTTTTATTTATTTGTTCGCGCAGAATAGTGAATAAAGTTTGTTGAAAATTTACGAAACAATTCTAAGTATTGCAACAAAAATATTTCAGCACTTTATTTCTTTGCTTGAGCTTTCAATCAAATTTCTGATAAGAGCTTGAAGTTAAGTGAAAAATTTAGTTTCATATATTTTTTAATTCTTATAATCATTAGTCATGTAAACTGTAGACTTTGACATTACCATTGAGGAGAAATTAAATCCAATTTGGTCACAAAGCGAAAAGGGTGTCAAGTGGTTGTAATATACAAAAAGATATTCAAACTATCTTAATCTGCCACATAATATCTATAAATTATCTAAAATCTAGATATTGTCATAATGAGTAATTATGAACACCTGTTATGATTATATCATTGCTACTTATCACATTCTTGGAAATCATGACGATTAGTACAAATGCAAGTTAAGGAGATGAATAATGAACATCAAGCTGCTTATCGTCATTGTACTATATACTCGTACATATTTTTGCATTTGTTATCCATACACATCGGTCAAAATGATTCTGTTACTATTTTGATCATATTAAAGTGATAAAAAGAAATGTGAAAAAGTTCAGACATATATACATATACTTTGATATTATTAGAAAATTTATGAAACTTCTACTTTTTTAATCGTTTTATTTTATCGATTCTTTACAGAAACTCGTTTTCATTAGAAACAAGCAAGATCAAATTGACCCATATGTGTAGTTTAACTTGTAAACTTGAGCTTTTCTTATCTGACTTATAGATTAGATTAGAGATATTAATATTTCTACGCTGCAACTATTTCACATTACTCGCTGATTTAAATTTTATTTTTAATTATGCTGCGCGAATGTTATAATTATTTCTTCGTGTCTCGCTGTTGACATATACATGCACATACATAATATGATTAATTCTCACCTGAAGTTCCAGTATTCTTTCATCGAGATTTTCTCAGACACATGAGTATTAGCATATGGATTACCACGCGCGTTACCGAGCCACACGTCGTATCCCTCATCCGCCAGAATAAACGCTAAAATATTAACATCGGAATACAATAATAAAGATAATTATATTGGCCAGTATGCAGACGATGAAATATGTCCTCTTACTTGACGACTTTAACACTAAACTACTATAAAGTTATGCTTTTTCTTTACCTAAACTTCTCTCACGGCCGGTAAAAACCCAACTCGATGAGTCGCAAAAAATGCCGTGCATCACAAATGCAACAGGTTTTTGCACGTTTGAATCGGTAGAATTAGCTCGCCCTTTTATCCGATGTAGTTCCAAAATATATCCGTCGGAAGTGGTCACTCTATGTAGCTCACCGTCGTATCCGTATTTGCTTATCAGTTCCATCTGTGCCATAGAACGATAGTTTTCTAAATCGGTTATACATATGTAAAGCGAGAGAGAGTGTGTGTGTCAATCAAAAGATATTATTTTTCTCATTATATCACAATTAATTGCCAAACAAATATTTAACTCGAGAATCATCTGGACTGATTTTTACATCCCAGCATAAAAAAAGTAGTTCTTTCTACTAATCTAGAATCTCTCTCCATATCTTTCATTTGAATATTCTGACAATGAGACTTAATCTGCATAATAGGAAAAGTTTATGACCTGTATATATATCTATAGTACTTATTGAAACTTGCTAAAGTGTAGCTAATCACTCTAGATGATTGTTTACGTAAAGAAAAAAACAGGTGATTGTTCCCGGATTAAGAATATCATTTAAAAAATCGTCACATTTCGAACATAATGATGAAAATTATTTTTGTATAATTTATAGCTCATTTATTTCTTAAATTCGCATTTAGTTCGATGCGTAAATTTGTGTGGGACAAAAAAAGCAGAGGTTTTACTCACCGTGTTCAGCAGTGCATTCTCAGGGAACTTTATAGGTGTTAGGAACAGATCCGGGATTCTTGGTATCCTTTCTAATGGATTCAGTTTCGGTATTTCATCTATTATATTAGTAAGCAATTCAGCATTCGCGGACGCCAGGATCCAGACGAGGAACATCGGCAGCAACATGATCGTTCGATGAGATCGCATAGACTGATGAACTCAAAAAGAATGAAGTCGAATAATTTTCTCAAATGTGCGACGGTTATATATATATAGTGCTTATGTCGTTTATGTATGATAAATAACGTCAGAGTATCTGAAGCTTTATGCAACCTTTCAACGCCATTTGTTAATTTATCACAATTTCCTGTTTTAATAATGAATAATGATCGACGTGGTAAGCCGTAATTGACATGGCGAAAACAAAGTAAAAGATCCATTGGCCTTATCGCTGTCCTAAGTGGCTGCTTACTCATGAAATGATATAGTATTTTGGACTATCCGCATGTGCATAGCGCACTTTCATTTTTTCTCAGATTGAAAATTCAATGAAAGAACTGAAAAAAGTTGCTTTTCGATGTTACTTCAAAGTAAATAGCGAGTCGTTACAATCGCTATTTACAAATCAATTTTACAAATCAAAGACTTGCAATATCAAAGATATATCGCGAGCTGGTCGAGAATTTGAGATTGTCTAAAGTTAATAAACTGTAAAATTGAAAGTTTATGAATTCTGCATTTATTTGAGATTTTAGATCGCAAAAGTCGAAAATCTTGAAAAAGTCTTCAAATGTTTAGGAAATTAATGTATGATAAAAAGAATTTAAGTATTAGGAGAAGAAGAAAAGGAAGAAAAAAAGGAATAAAATAAACAGTACAATACTTCATTAGCTTTGTTGTAAATTTTAATTTTATTTTTCTTATTTCATTTACATTAAGAGTAAGATTGAGTGGCTGTCATGGCAAATTTTGACAGTTGTGTGGTTAATAGCACGGTTAATAGTGTAATAATAACAGTGAAATATTAAAGATAACTAGTCTTGCTAAATAACACAAGTACAAATTTTTTGATTATCAATGGAGCCTTGAGGATTTGGAAGTAATTGAAGAATACCAATATTATCGATTGTCGACATATATTTTTCAATTGTCGATAAATATTAGAACCATTAGCTTATAATATATAATATTATATATTATTATATATATTATATATAATATTAATATATAATATATAATATATAATATATAATATATAATATATAATATATAAAAAATGTTACGCTCGACACGCGTTCGCCGCACTCGCACAGTCACTCTCTCACCGCACTCACGAACGCGCCGCGCTTCCCCGTCACCGGGAATAAAGATACTCTCTGTTGTTAGAAAAGAACGGATTTATTGCTCGGATACAACAAGACGCGTCCGTCAAGTTCGAGGTCCAGAGCGAAATCTGATGACCGGCTGTCAGTAAACAGCGTCGTCAAGCAACCCGTTGTCCGGTTGCGATATTCTTCTGCCAGGCATCTAACGGGCGATACGGCACTAGCGCACAGCGAGCGCACAGCACGGGCGTAACAATATTGAATTTATTATTATATAGATCCTTCATAAATGAGCATGTATATTTACGACATGACATCAGACTATCATCTACTAATCTACTACTAAAATCTACTAATTTTAATCTATCAATTGATCCTTGATGTTATAGATAATTCATTTTATGGATCATAATTTTCATAAATCAAAGAAGCTTATTCTTTATTTATTATTAAATTATATTATATAAGCGAAATGATGACGCAAGGAAAAGGTGATAATTAAACGGTTAAACACAAATTAAAATGTTAAACCAGAAAAAAAATGATATGTTAATACGAAAAAATGGGAATTTATAAGGGTGAGTGTAAAATGCAAGATATACGTATCACATTTCAAGTATACAAAATATTTTATAAGGACGTGAACACATTGACAAGAGATTGATGATTTAAACCGGTCTATATCGAATTATATTGAGCACAAGCGTTGATCTCGGAATGAGACAATCCTGACACTGCGTGGCAATTATACTTTATTACGAGGACTTCTTCATTTGACTGACTATCTGATCGTACACGAGCTTCTTCACATCCTTAGCCCACATGTAGTCCACGTGATTAAATTTCTTATCCGCTACTAAGATTTTACCGGCGGGATTGCCCAGTTCGCTATACAACTTTTCCACGTCCTACGAGAAGAATCAAAATATAATTACAAATATTAGCGCTGACGTACAATTTCATTTAATGCTTGACACTAACAGTAAGTTTCAAATAATCACTGACTAACATTTCAGTGCCAGCGTCACGATAGAAGAAATTCGATTTTTTTTCAACTTATACTCAATTATAACTTACTCATTACTATTGAGCGTCAACAAGGATCGTAAGATCACTTTGATGTTTAACCCTCTCCCAGCGTTAAAGCGTCAAATGAAAAGGTACTTTAATTATCCTGACACATCATAGGTACTCGAGATAATCGAATTTATATAAAGAAATACGAACCTTGACATTTGCCAACCAATCGTTTTCACTGTAGTACAAATAGATCGGTACTTTGATCTTGCTCAAATCGTAGCTCGGTGGAGTAAATGTACCGTATAAATCTTCATTTCCAAACATTCCGTGATCGTATTGTCCAAATTTCCCCGGTGAGATTAGCGTTCCTGTTGACAGATTTGCCACTGTTATTATGGGAAATATACTATGTATAACGATTTCGATCGCTTATGTTGCAGTAGTGTACGCTAAGAATTATTTAATTAAGAATTGTTCATAAAAATATTCAACGATAAAAACATAATGTAAAAAGTTTGATCGACAAAATACCTGATATTGTCACACTTTTAACAGAATATGTTGGATATTTTATCGGTCAAGTACTTATATTATGCTTTTGTATTAGGTGCAGTAAAATATCGGATTTTTGCTAATTGAAAATATTGGTTCAATCATATTAGTACATTTTATAGTATAATCTTATACATATATATAAAATTTCGCTTTTATCATTATAGCTACACTTATCATTGTAGTTATTGCGCTGATAAAACTTTTTTCAAGAACGCGTTTTGATTGCTTTGTTTAAAGTTTATAAATTCTAACAAAATTCATGTAATTTTTTTGATATAAATTCAAATTGGGGAATAACGCTATTGCAGTTGTTACATCCCCCCTTATTTACCGCGGATTTGATTGTTTACAGATTACCAGATTTTCAAAGTTTGGAATATTTTCTAAAAAATAAAATTTCTAAAAATGAAAGTGATGTCGAAAAACCTGTAAAATAATTCATCGATTTTAATAATAATCCGACATTACAATAAATATCCGCCATTTCATATGCACTAACCTAGTACTTAAGTACACTGAGAGAAAAGAACCGTTGTATCAACTTAAAAGTGTGTGTGAATCGTAAAATTAACAAAACTCTTGTTTATTTCTTACTACAACCTACTTCAGTAGTATCTACTGAACTTTTCAGTTATACAGTGTTGCCCGATAGGAGCAACGGTTCACTAGTTTTGTCAATGTGACGTAGTTGTGGTTATTGTATGGTTCTGTTATATTTACTAACGTAATGCTGCTGACGTTATTCAACATGCGTTACTGTACTACTTCAGTTGGAACTACTGAACTTATCAGTAGACACAACGATTCTTTTCTCTCAGTGATATTCATATAGCAATGTTATGGTACTATGATACAACCAGTGTATATCTGCCGAATTTATTATTATAATATGAATGAACGTTTACCAGACTTGATGAGTTGCCCGTAGTGGACGAATTGCATCGTGGCTATATCAACAGGAACATGCTTTAAGATTATCGGTAGAAGAGCCTATAAGGGAGACAATAGCGATATAAATATATATAATGATTGACATTAGTTGATGTAATAATGTTACAAATAAGTACTAAATTAAAATTAATAATTCTTAATAAATACTCAAAGTTGCGACGTCGCGAAATAATGCATAATCTTAATAATACCGATATAGTTGAAAGTATTATAAGAAAAATCACTATATATTATTTGACAAAACAAAATATTATCATTTTTTAATTTATATTTGATATACAATATTTTTGTGTATATTTAATATAAATTTGATTAGTTTGCTTATAGCATGTAATTTAATTAACGCTTAAATTTGAAATACAATGCGCTTAAAAATATACTCGAAAAATAAGATATGCTTGTTATGAATATTAAGGGGATGCTGGAGTGACCAGAATTACCGACATTTTTTTGAACACACTGAACTTTGAATTGGCTTTACGGAATTAAAAAAAAACTTTTTACAGAATTAAAGTACGCACAAAAACGGAGTTTTACAAAAAAGAACGATGTTGTGCTTTCAGAAATGAGCCTGGAAGCTTTTTAGTATAAGAGAAAAATGTGTCTGAAAATCTCATAAGTATGTATGCGTGCGGAGTAGTACTGCGTGTAGCGAGATATGGCGCAGCAATCGAACAAGGACAGATGCCTCTCATTAGACAAGGGCAGATATAGACCGGTAATATAGAAAATGATAGAAAACGAATTAGAACGGAATTAAAAATGTTCGACATTATCGACATCAAGGAAATTCGGCCGTCGCTCCAGCATCCCCTTAAAGGCGCGTACCGGATCAAATTGTTCAATGTTGAATCCAGTCGTCAGGAACAGTGCATTCGAACATATTGGTTGAGTGATAGCGTCCTCCGCGCACACTAATTGTTGAACTGCTTTTATGAAATCGTTGGTAGGATTGAATTTGTACGTGCCGATTAAATTCAAGAATAACTGCAACGGTACATTCAAACTGTCACAAAACTACAAGAAAATCTTTGAGAAATCAATTCTTTTTTAAATCCAGGAGTCACGTACGTCGATGCTATCGGTGATTTGTGCCAGCAGCTGAAATAAGGGACTCTTCATCCTGCCGCAGTAAGCGATCGGAGCCATAGCGTACATTTCCTCAATATATTCCTGATACTGTGGTCGTTCCGCCGCCATAACGAAGAAGGCGGTGGTACCCTGACTGTGCGCCAGATAGAACATTTTTTTGCGGCCAGTCGTCTCCACAATACGATCTATCATCGCTGGAAGATCACTCGTGCCGATTTCGTTCCAGCTGAAATATGCAATAGGAGTATGCACTCACATGCGAATTACGTACATGCATTTACGTTCGGCTAAAAGAAAAGGCAAAGTATATTAAAGCACGGAAAAAAAACATTATTCTTGCTCAATTTTAATTACTGTTATGAATTCTTATCTTTTATATATGCAGTTATATGTATATGCTTTTACATATAATGCGCTTTTTATATGAAATGTTTTTATTCGTGAAGATGGAGATATTGATTTTTATGTAAATAATCTGCTTAACGTGTCTTTTGAGTGTTTGTCATAATCGGATAATCGGAGATAATTGATTAAATTTTTTTCCTGACAAGATAATACACACTGACAACAAAACGGCACTTTTTTCAAGATAAATGCGAATTTGAAACTGACATAAATATGAAAACGATATTTCCCTCGAAATATCGTTTTCTTATTTATTTGTTCGCGCAGAAACAATTCTAAGTATTGCAACAAAAATATTTCAGCACTTTATTTCTTTGCTTGAGCTTTCAATCAAATTTCTGATAAGAGCTTGAAGTTAAGTGAAAAATTTAGTTTCATATATTTTTTAATTCTTATAATCATTAGTCATTTAAACTGTAGACTTTGACATTACCATTGAGGAGAAATTAAATCCAATTTGGTCACAAATCGAAAAGGGTGTCAAGTGGTTGTAATATACAAAAAGATATTCAAACTATCTTAATCTGCCACATAATATCTATAAATTATCTAAAATCTAGATATTGTCATAATGAGTAATTATGAACATCTGTTATGATTATATCATTGCTACTTATCACATTCTTGGAAATCATGACGATTAATACAAATGCAAGTTAAGAAGATGAATAATGAACATCAGCGTGTTTATCGTCATTTTACTGTATACTCGTACATATTTTTGCATTTGTTTACCATATACGCATCGGTCAAAAGGATTCTGTTCCTATTTTGATCATAATAAAGTAATAAGAAGAAATATGTGAAAAATTCATATATATATATATATATATATATATATATATATATATATATATATATACATATATATATGTACATATACTTTGATATCATTAGAAAATTATATATGAGAAAATTTATTAAACTTTTTCAATCGTTTTATTTTATCGATTCTTTACAGAAACTCGTTAGAGACTTCATTAAAAACAAGCAAGATGGGTCAAATTGATCCATATGTGTAATTTAACATATAAACTTGAGCTTTTCTTATCTGACTTATAGATTAGATTAGAGATATTAATATTTCTACGCTGCAACTATTTCACATTACTCGCTGATTTAAATTTTATTTTTAATTATGCTGCGCGAATGTTATAATTATTTCTTCGTGTCTCGCTGTTGACATATGGAGGGGTTAAAGCCATAGTGGTGTAAGTCACTTTTTTTAACCTATCGAGTTAAGTTCATAGATGCAGTCTACACATGCAGATATGTTGAAAGAAGAAAAAAAAAGTGGTCAAAGAAATTGACTTACACCACTATGGCTTTAACCCCTCCATATATACATGCACACACATAATATCAATTCTCACCTGAAGTTCCAGTATTCTTCCATCGAGATTTTCTCAGATACATGAGTATTAGCATATGAATTACCACGCGCGTTACCGAGCCACACGTCGAATCCCTCATCCGCCAGAATAAACGCTAAAATATTAACATCGGAATACAATAATAAAGATAAATATATTGGCCAGTATGCAGACGATGAAAATGTGTCCTCTTACTTGAACGACTTTAATCACTAAACTACTATAAAGTTGTGCTTTTTCTTTACCTAAACTTCTCTCACGGCCGGAAATAGCCCAACTCGATGAGTCGCAAAGAATGCCGTGCATCACAAGTGCAATAGGTTTTTGCACGTTTGAATCGGTAGAATTAGCTCGCCCTTTTATCCGATGTAGTTCCAAAATATATCCGTCGGAAGTGGTCACTCTATGCAGCTCACCGTCATATCCGTATTTGCTTATCAGTTCCATCTGTGCGATAGAACGATAGTTTTCTAAATCGGTTATACATATGTAAAGCGAGAGAGAGTGTGTGTGTCAATCAAAAGATATTATTTTTCTCATTATATCACAATTAATTGCCAAACAAATATTTAACTCGAGAATCATCTGGACTGATTTTTACATCCCAGCATAAAAAAAGTAGTTCTTTCTACTAATCTAGAATCTCTCTCCATATCTTTCATTTGAATATTCTGACAATGAGACTTAATCTGCATAATAGGAAAAGTTTATGACCTGTATATATATCTATAGTACTTATTGAAACTTGCTAAAGTGTAGCTAATCACTCTAGATGATTGTTTACGTAAAGAAAAAAACAGGTGATTGTTCCCGGATTAAGAATATCATTTAAAAAATCGTCACATTTCGAACATAATGATGAAAATTATTTTTGTATAATTTATAGCTCATTTATTTCTTAAATTCGCATTTAGTTCGATGCGTAAATTTGTGTGGGACAAAAAAAGCAGAGGTTTCACTCACCGTGTTGAGCAGTGCATCCTCAGGGAACTTTATAGGTGTTAGGAACAGGTCCGGGATACTTGGTATCCGTTCTAATGGATTCAGTTTCGGTATTTCATCTATTATATTAGTAAGCAATCCAGCATTCGCGGACGCCAGGATCCAGACGAGGAACATCGGCAGCAACATGATCGCTCGATGAGATCGCATAGACTGATGAAGTCGAATAATTTTTTCAAATGTGCGACGGTTATATATACAGCACTTATGTCGTTTATGTATGATAAATAACGTCAGAGTATCTGGAGCTTTATGCAATCTTTCAATGCTTTTCATTTGTTAATTTATCACAATTACTGCTTTAATAATGAATAATGATCGACGTGATAAACCGTAATTGACATCGCGAAAATAAAGTAAAAAATTCATAGGCCTTATCGCTGTCCAAGTGGTTTATTCATGAAATGATATAGGGAGCTTTCCAGCAAGCGACACAAGTCGACACAAGCATCGTTCTTTCTTTTTTGGTAATGAGTAAAAATAAAATGATACTTGTGTCGACTTGTGTCGCTTGCTGGAAAGCATCTATAGTATTTTGGACTATCCGCATAGCGCACTTTCATTTTTTCTCAGATTGAAAATTCAATGAAAGAACTGAAAAAGGTTGCCTTTCGATGTTACCTCGAAGTAAATAGCGAGTCGTTAAAATCGCTATTTACAAATCAAAGACCTATGCAATATCAAAGATATCGCATGCAAGCTGGTCGAGAATTTGAGATTGTCTAAAGTTAATAAACTGTAAAGTTGAAAGTTTATGTCTAATTGTCTAAAACAGATATGACGCAGTATTTATATTTGTTCATCAAATATTTTACATCGTAAATATTAAACCGAAGATATAAAAAGGTATCAATAAAGGTCGAAAATAAGACGTCACGCGATCAATGGATATTGCCAAAAGAAGGTATATGCACTCCAACTATGTGCTGGATTCATGTATTTTGTTTTTGATGGGGTAGTTTATAAGCAAACGTTCGGCTCGCCGATGGGATCTTCTCTGTCTCCTGTGGTGGCGGATTTAGTAATGCAGAATTTGGAGAAGAAGGCATTAGAACGCCTCCCCATTTTTATACCGATCTATCGTAGATACGTGGACGATGTTTTGATGTCCATCCCGCTTTCGCTTGTCAAGACGGTTTTGGAAATATTTAATTCCTTCCATAATAGACTACAATTTACGGTTGAGATTGGACGTAATCGGACGATTAATTTTTTGGATACCATCACAGTAATTATCAACAATGGAGTCGTTGAATTCAATTGTTATCACAAGCCCAATTTTTCTGAGCGACATTTAAGCTTTTTTTCCCACCACCCGACCTGTCATAAAATAGGCACAATTATTGGCTTGGTTAATGGGGCGTTTTTATTGTCTCACCCAAGATATTATCAGGAAAATCTGAATAAACTTGTCAATATTCTATTGGTCAATGGGTATCCTCGGGATTTTATTTTTAAGCACGTAAGGACAAGGTTGCTTAAATTGATTGACGAATAGCAGAGGACGGGGGTGATGGATTCACATATTTCGACTCCAAACAACGGGGAATTCGATCGATTTTTTGTTATTCGTTATATCGACAAGATTTCTAACGCCCTTAGCAACACAGTTAAAAAGTTTAACTGCCGCACAGCGTTCGTCGGTATGAATAAACTAAATCTTTTCGTTAAGCCACGCAAGGATGTATTACATGATTTTGCTCAGAGGGGGGTGGTTTACAAAATTAACTGCCGTGACAAAATTAACGTGATTGCGACGCCTCTTATGTTGACCAGACCAAGAGACAATTCAGTAATTCTTCATTTTTCAAGTTAAGTGCTAAACCTATACCGGACACATAAAAAATTCATTGCGCTATACCTGATATCAATAGAAATATGAATGTAAAAATATTCTCTCAATGATGTTAAATCACATAAAATAATTTAAAAAAATACAAGACAGAAAAGAAATAAAAATAAATAAATAGTATAAACGTTGTTATATATTATGGCATAATTTTTTGATATACCTATTTATCATTTATTTTGTTTATTTTTAATTTTAATTTTAATTTATTTATTTTATTTTCAAATAAATCTGATTGCTATTTTCACAGATAATATACGTGTTTTTTTCATTAAATATGATTTAATTGTTACATGCTATCCGTTAAAGTTCCCCAATTTATAATATTCCATTAAAAAAAAGTAATTCAATAATAAAAATAAGTAAAAATGCAATTAAAAAATAGAAAATATTCGAATTTCCTCTTTACCTATAGATCGAAATTTCAGGATTGCTGTCTGTAAATTTATCAAATTTTTTGTTAGCCATCGGTAGAGTCTATCTTATTTTTAAAAAAATTATTTTCAAAAAAAATAAAGAAAAAGTCCCTTAAAAAATCGAAGTTATTGGAATCCCATTTTCTTATACGTCTTAAAAATTTCGAAATTAAGTCTAGAATTTATGAGATTTTTTTGAAAAAAATCAAAACGGTCGCACTGAGAAAAACAAACATTTTTTACTTAAATCCTAAAAAAAAAACAGTCATATTGCGCATTAAACATTTTTTCGATATTTTCTTCGAAAAGTACAGTCAAAAACGAAAAGAAAGCTCACCTTATTTTTTACAATATCTTTTTTCTTCTTAAAGTTACAGGCATTTGAAATTTGTCAAATTTTAAACTGCGTTTTTCTTTAAAAATCCATAACTTAAGTATGAGTAGAGATAACAATCTAAAAAAAATCATGGAAGCTACTTTCATTTAGTATGAAAACCCAAAAAAATTTCGGCCAAATCAAAAATGGTCGGGGTCAATCATTGGTTGAGTTGGCATGGAATGCCCCATATGCACTTACTCTTATCGATTTTTATTGAATGTTTTATATCGTATGTAGCGCTTATGCATTTATTTGAGATTTTAGATCGCAAAAGTCAAAAATCTTGAAAGAGTCTTCAAATTAGGTTTAGGAAATTAATGTATGATAAAAAGAATTTAAGTATTAGGAGAAGAAGAAAAGGAAGAAAAAAAGGAATAAAATAAACAGTACAATACTTCATTAGCTTTGTTGTAAATTTTAATTTTATTTTTCTTATTTCATTTACATTAAGAGTAAGATTGAGTGGCTGTCATGGCATATTTTGACAGTTGTGTGGTTAATAGCACGGTTAATAATGTAATAATAACAGTGAAATATTAAAGATAACTAGTCTTGCTAAATAACACAAGTACAAATTTTTATAGATTATCAGTGGAGCTTTGAGGATTTGGAAGTAATTGAAGAATACCAATATTATCGATTGTCGACATATATTTTTCAATTGTCGATAAATGTTAGAACCATTAGATTATAATATAATATTGAATTTATTATTATACAAATCCTTCATAAATGAGCATGCATATTTACGACATGACATCAGAATATCATATATATCGCTGCAAAACTACTTTCTTTCTAGAATTTTACAATTCTACACTTTTTTCTACAATTATCATTTGCATGAATAATTGAACACGGATGATAACAGTAAAAATGCAGTTTTAAGTAAAAATAGAATATTGTCGAGTAAACGTATATGCATGTCTCAAAACATCACGATAATAGTAAATATAATAAATTATATATTATATATATTACAGCCTTGAGGAGAAGTGACGTCAAATGATATATATAAATAATGTCTTAATGGCATTTCTAATGTCAATAATACGTCAAGATATCTTTAGACGTCATCCTGGGGAGTTAAGGTAGTTCGATGATGAAAGGCCGAAGTCAAAACAATGTTTATGATTTTTTTATTTATATGATTATAAAAAAATAGAATAACGCATCGTAAAGCTTCGTAACGATGTAAAAAGACTATTAGTAAGTAATTTTTACGTTGTAGAATAATATTTTGCCTGAAATAGATTAAAATAAAGTGTGTGTTAACGCGTCGCTTGACTAGTTTTCAACTTTAATTATTAATTAAAAAAAAAACTGTACGGTGGATCGTGTTCACCTTCAACTATAGGCTTTCTCACACTGTCCTCTATCCATCGATATATATTGTTCAGACATTTTTGGCAAAAGATTTTTCGCAAACTCGTGTTATTTATAGGAAAATACCTATTTTTCCTATTAGACCAATGTTAAAATCATTAAAATCACCTAATTTTGAAATTAAAATATCTTGAGAACAGGACGGTGAATTATCTTTTTTCTGGGCTTAATCGATTCAGGAGAATTCCTTCTTTCGATATAAAAAATAAAACGTATCACTTTTGGCAAAAGTTGTTTCATCATCGAACTACCTTAACGTCACACCAACTTCCAGCTAGTAAATTATTCGTCTTTAGTAATATTTTATCAGTGAATGCAAAGCAATGCAAACAACCAATTCGCACTTATCATTATTCAGAACCAAGCATGCCAATGCATGTAATGAATAAGATGGAGACTTGAGTGGAGTATGCGAAAAAAGGATGCATTATTTTCCTCCGGCATATGCACCGTTTAATTGTTCAGATCTCTGGAACTGTATATTGAACTAAAATTAATTATTACTCTTGTTAAATAATAATATTAATAAAATGAAATTTATGTTAATTATATTCTTGTAAAAGCCATTACAATATCAAAAGCTTTCTTTTACAATTTTAACGCGATATATCTACATATTTGTTAAATTGTATTAAGTATAAAGAATATACTTACACATCACAGCACAATTCTATACACGTATTAACATATAAATTAAAAATTACACGTGGAGGATTTTATTTTATATCTGTGAGTCATTTACTTTACGTAAAGAAAGAAATGTGCTTGTTTGCATAATTATACATTCATCCGTTGATGAGCGGGTCGATTTTAAGTTTTCTTACGCGGAAATATATTACACAAGTAGGTTTTTGTCATGCATACCTAAAGCTTGCATTATTACGTGACAGTTAAATCGAGGACGTTTTACACTTTAATGGCTAAACAAACAAATGAACTTTCCGGAATTCGCTTATTGTGCAACATTGTGTAATTGCAGAATACGCCACTTATTGCATGGAGCTTTGTAATTTAGAAACAGAAATCGAGTTTTCTTACAAATTTATTTTATTCAGCTTTTTGAACAATTTAAAAAAAAGACATATATATATATATATATAGTATAAAACGTCGTTTTATACGTTGTATATTAAATATTGTAAAATGTAATATACATATATATAATGATTAACAAATTAACAATTTGCACAAGACGGTTGTGCATGTAAAAAGGTGCCGTTTGCACGGTGATTATTGCTTCGAAAACATGCGGCAAAGCAGATCCAGCGATTATCCAAAATGATCCAATATGAATACAAAAATATTGGGTTTCGTATGAGCGAAGAAAAACGAAGAATATAATAACAGCTGTTGTCGTTTCAATAAAAATCTACATTGTCGATTTATTTAACAAACAGTTCTACACACATTATAAATTTACACTATTAATAGAGAAAGATTTTGTAAATACGTATATGTACAATAATTATAAAAGCCACGCGTTTTTCAACAACAGATATATGCGTGTACTGTTCCTCTTTCTTCTAAAATCTAAAGAAAGAGAAGACTGGCAATAATCGCCATGCATCGATCGTCAATTTTCGTCTCGGCAAAATTACATCCCGCGCGCGCGCGCGCGCGACTCTACGTTCTTATATAAAATCCTAAAAATTATCAAAATGAGCGCATCATTACGATAATAATACGGCCCTATCGAAAATGATACGGCTTACGTATTGCGCGCCCATTTTCATTCTACGGATAGGAACCCGGAAATAGGACCCATGGCCCAAATCTGATATTTCTTTCTCTCTGTTGCACATTACTTATATTATATTCTCTTTCTTCATTTTTTTTGCAATATGCTCTTTATTGTCGTCTTAATTTCATCTCAGACTTGTATTAATCCATTGTATACTGTAGAAGATCTAATGTACTTCAAAAGGTTTAACAAAATTGCTAATCTACTTTATTCTCTCTCTTTCGCAGTCGAAAACGCAGTTCCTTCTATCTGAAAACCGATGGCGCATTAAAATAGTACGAATTACGTGTGTCTCATACAGCGTTTGTCTAATATGTATGCTCTTACAAAACATCTCTTTTTTCGAAATTAGAACTCATTGTCAGTTAGAGGATGTAGATTGGGTTTCGAAGAGGTCTCTCTCATGGTACTATCTCATCGTCTCTATGTACTCTTTATAGAGAAAATTATACTTTATCATATTATTATTACAATGAACAGAGAAGATCCAATCATCTAACATTTAGGTTCACGTTCAATGTGAATTTTTTTAGATAACTTTTATATTGGCTATATATTGTAATTTATCAACTCCAACTGTGATTGAAAATCTGTTGTTTTTAGTTAAATAAACATATTTCTATTCCTTTAAAAATAATGATGGATTTATTTCCGTAAAGCTACGTTATAATATAGTTACGTGATTATAAATATCAACTGTGTTCAAATATAAGACCAGATTGCAATATTACATTAAATTTTTATCTACAATTAAAATCTTTTTCACATTCTATTTATTGATATGCTACTCTATATCTTTTAGCTAAAGTTTACACACATTTATCCAGCTGTCAAACGATTTTATCATTTATCTCGAACGATGAATGTTCTATCACAAAAATTATCCATCGTGTTAGATATTTCTACAAAACACGAAACTTATTAATTTATCAAGTTTGGAATATCTTACGTTTTTGGTTGTTAATACGAAAAAGATATTGCACATCCTAAAATCGCTATAAAGAGTTGAAAATAGTGACGATGCCGCTCAGATCTAAACATACCATTTTAATCTTACTTTAATACTGCTTTTGAAAAAAATGATCTTTCGAAGTAGGCCAATGCGAAAAGTGACGTGTATAAATCTTTTTCTAAAAATAGAAAAGAGTTATCTGCAGTCTTGTCGTTTGCGTATCTTACAATAGTGTATTTCTCTTAAGATATATCGAGATTATTGCTAATTATCGAATGTGTAAAACGCAACGCGCAAGTTAGTTTATTATCAAAAAATAGTCAAAATACATCTTCGTGTCGTATCTGCCAGCTTCGTTTTTGCTGATAAAATTTTTATTTTCCGTTTGTGACACTTTTCAAAAGATTTCGGCAAATTTTTGTCCTGTTTCTCGTCAATGTGATAACGTGTTAACGAACACCTGAATACTCATTTTTTATTTCCGACTCTACCTTCCCTTTAATATACTAACGATTAACCGTTCCTCGGGACATTTTTAACACTAGACTAATCAATTCGAGAGTCATTATCGCACATGCTGACGAAATAGCGCGCGATGGTGTCTCGCGATCTTACTTACAGACTAGCAAGCGTGCATCACGACATTACTACACCTACGCACTTTTCTGCCTATTACTCTTAATGGATTAATCTTCTTTGTACATCATCGTGCATCATGCACTAGGAACAGACCAACGGTTTGCGGTGGAATCACGCCGATTGATCGTCACGTCTGAAGAAATCGGTCTTGCAGTCGTAATTGCAGCCAAGTGAATCATTCATTTTGTTTGCACATCTTGGGTATTAATATGTGTATCACAAAGAAGATAATAATAAAGATAATAAAGATAATTCTACACGAACAAATAAATCGAACGTGTAGAATAACATATTTTTTAAAGGAAATCCTGCTTGGAAAAAAATCGATTTTGAAATTGAAAATATTTCTTTTCATTTTTAAATTTATATAACTATCAATAATATTATGTAACAAATTCAACGAAGACTATCAGAATACAAAACAGATTTAACATTCTATTTAAAAAAGTATAAATAATGTTTCTAATACTTGAAATAATGTTTTACATTGCTCGTAAAATCAAACACACGTCAATTTTCAAAGAAAACCGTGACGTGACGTTCGATCAACGTTATCCCACGAAACGCAGTATCTTACAGATCGTTTTCTTATAGCAGAAGTCTCAGGCACGCGTTTGTACGGGCCGCAAACGGACTCTTGATCGAAACATCCGACCAAATTCTTTATAATATTCCGAAGAATAAGGAGATGCGATTTTGCGCTGACTCGGCGTGATCGGTTATATGCGGAGAGCACGTAACCATATCGATACGTTCAGATAAAAATCCTTGTGCGCGAACGTAAATTTCTTCGTCCATGTCCAGGTGATGCGAACTCGTGTCTGCGGCCCACGTGACTATAATGAGACCACTGTCTTACGGCGATAATCCGATCGAGCGAATAAGCACGTAATAACTGAGGCGTACGGTTCCCACTTGTCATTCACAAAACACGATGGTTTGTGTATTTTATATACACATTATACATATATATAGGGTATACAGGGTATACGTACGACCACAGGAAATCGCGTACGCTATTCTAGAAAACCGTCCCGCAGTTGTAAAGTTCGCAAAAAGCTACGCGCGTACGGCCGATGCGGCACTGATTTACATAAAACAACCACGAAAAAAGAGCAAACACCATCCGTTCGTCGTTAAACGTTCAGATTGGAATTCTTAGAGGCCGCTAACACGATAAATACTTCGTTTTAATTCTGCTATGCATATATAATTATAAGACAAACCGTAAAAATTTGTCAAAGACAGTCAAAGATCTTCTGTTTCGTAACCGATACACGTAATTTTGTTTTAGACCTCATTTGATAGACGTAATAATTTTTACACCAATCTAATACAACGGTCTATCTTGCTGCGAGTAACGCTGATCTTGCGTGACTTCTCGCGCGAGAATAATGATAAGTTATCGAGAGCACGCGATATGAAATCACTTCTCGAATTCCCCTGACCGACCGTACGCTTCGCGCCTTGTCAACCGCGCACGACGCGCGTAATACTAATTTGACTACCATTAAGAAAATGATAAATGAAAGTTTGATCACGCGAAGACTTCCGTGGACGTCTTCGTCGTTATCGTCATTCGTCTTCGTCATCGTCATCGTCGTCATTATTGTCACAGTTGTCGTGCTACCGACAGGAAGGACGCGGGGATAGAGATTCGGTAGAAACGCCCGTCCCGAACCCGGTAGCCTGTCTGTTGACAGCATCGCGTCGTCCAGCACGCTGTCATACGTGGTACTCGCCGCCCGACGGGCGTCGGGCGACGAGCGGTATTCGCGAGCGGCCTTCGCGGGCCGCTCCTCACGCCGGACCCGGCGCATCATTTGCCTTCCAGGATCTCTTGGATACTGACATACGTGCCAGTGAGGAAGCCCAACACGCCGAAAGAGATGATGGCGATATTCTTCCACAGCCGCCAGTTCCACTTGCCGAGGCCGTTCTCCTGCTCCCAGACGGTCACCAGCTCGATCACCGATGGGAACATGAGGCCCAACGTCGACAGGCACACAGCGCCAACGAGGGAGATGAACGGGCCCAAATTGGGAATCGCAATTGCCACGCAAACAGTGAAGATCACCAATATGATACGGAGGAGATACTCGCCGAGCAATCGGCGGGAGCCGAAGTATTGCTTGGCGTTCTTCCAGATGATCTCCATAGGCACGTAGAACTGGAGCCCGTAAGTGAGAAAGATCGCGATGGCGATCATCACCTTGGCAGATTGGGCAAGCACCTCATCCTGTGGAGGATTGAGCGTGATGGAAGCCTTCGTGCTCTCGCCGTACTTCCAGTAGCCGAAGAAACCCACGGTGCTGTACAGTAACACGACGCAGAACATACCGGTGTTGAGGACACCCGGGCAACCGATGAAATGCGACGGTGTTTTCATATTGTTTTCTAACGGCATTACCTAGAAACAGATTACGAATTTTGACGATTGAGCCTTGCGACGAGCGAATAAAAAAATTATTTTCAAAAATTTTAGAAGAGATATAAAAAAACAGTAATTATTTATTCAAGCTATTTCATACTATGAAATCATTAAGATTAATTAATAATTAAAAGATTTTCGAGATATTATGTGCGCAAGATAGATATTATCAGCATTATACATAGCGAGTAAAAGGAAATGAAGAAATATACATGGAATTGAAAACAAATAAAAAGAATGCACATAAAAATTCAAAATTTGTCTTTATCTTATCGAAGCAGGATGAGTATAAAAAATAAAACACATGTAAATGTTTCTTTTAGATTTAGACGAGAAAATATATGAAATTTAATTTAAATAGTTTGTAATATTTTCTTTTCTTTAGGTTTAAAAAAAATTATATAATTTTTTATTTTAATATTTAAACAATTCTCTGATTTAAAAAGTTATAATTGTTTTATCCCGCGCGAAAAATTTCTTATAGAATCGCCGCGAGAGTTATGGAATGGTAATGTGATTTTTTTGTTATCAAGTTGACACGCGTCGCAAATGTCCGAAACATTCCATGACGCACAGACCAGGGCGTGCCATTTGATTTACGCGTGTCGATACTCTGAACAATCGAACATGACCGTTAAGTGTCCGGACGTGTCTAGCAACTAAATGCAAAGTTATTTCTGATGCTAGTGTCGTAATATCTATCTTCGCGGTGATCGCACTGCGAGTTGTACTCTAATCAAAGAGATTTAAAGTCAGATTTTACTGTAACTTTTATCAGTAAGTTTTTTTTTAATAGCTATAAACGTCATATCGATCGAAAAGCTTAAAAAATTTCTGCGATAAATTGCGAAGTACAAATTTTAATATTTTATTCGCATCCAATGTTACTTACAATTTCTCTTGAGCGATATAGCGATATAAAGAATGATTTACGTACAACGCCGATTCCCTCGAGGGCGAAGATGGCAGTGCCGAAGAAAAGGGGCAGCTGGGACCAGCTGGAGAAATTCGGGACGTCGCTGATAGTGGGCAGATCGCAGAAAATGTAATAGAAGGTGATGCCCATGCCGGTGGCAATCAACACGTTCGCCACCATCGAGAACGGCGCGAGGTATTTAAGATTCCTCACGAGGTTAAAGATGATGAGCAGCGGTAGCAACGCGGCCATGTACAGTCGCAGATCCTTGTCCGTTTGCGTGTAATAGTCCACGACCTCCTTGAGATTGGTTGAGATAAAGACGATATACACGCAGCAGCAACCAAGCAGATCGATCACCAAGAACGAATTAATCGTCGCCCTGAAATTGCATTAAATATGTCTTCGTATAATAATAAATTGCAGAAAAAAGTCTGCGGGACTTTATGCTTCTTACATGACCCTGAAGATAAAATGCAAATGTAAAATGAATAAAACTCACTTGGCGAGTCTGGCGTATTTCTGAACGGGTTCGGGCCCCACCAGGAAGGCCGCCTCGGCCACGTCAGCGAAGCCCAGACTAGGTGTCTGCAGCCGCCTGCACAAGACATGGGCGGACTTGACCAAGATGTGGACGCAGTAGGTGCAGACCGCGCCGATGAAGAAGGTGGCGAAGAGGCCGAAGGCGAGGCCGGCGTTGCGGAAGGCCATCGGCATCGCGAGGATGCCCGTGCCCAAGCTCCCCTTGAGCAGATGTATGAGCGTGTCGAGGTCCGAGGTGGGATGGGCGAGCTTGCGATGCTCGAACGGGTCGTAAAGGGCGGCCTCCTCGTCGGTCGGTCGCTCCACGAGCGGCAAGGTCGAGCCGTTCGTGACCGTAATCGGCACGTCATTTTTCTCGCACTTGTATCTGCAAAACCGGCGGCGTTAGCATACTGCAGCGTAATCGCTGCCAAACGATTTCCGTGAATGGGACGTAAATTATGTATATACAGGGTGTCCCCGCAAGAACGTTGCCGCTTCTTTCATCTACGAACTGTTCGACCGGTTTCGGTCGTCAAAAGCTCGAGCAAGATTATAGAGCCGGGGAAAGAAACCGATATGTCTAATTGAATTCCCGTTGAGGGAAGACACCTTAAAATGTACGTAGATAAAAAAGGAACGGCAGGGCGGGGCGGGGGAGAGGGGGGCGGGGAGGTTCCGCGATGTCCCATACGTACATCTATATATACATATATATATATATTTATCTTTGCGCGTGGGATGTAAGTGTTACGTGGGACCTGGTTCTGTTTTACACGGTACGGCGTTTTCCTCGTGTCCGCGATTTCCATCGCGACTGATGATGCGAAGGGGGAATATAATGAGAGAGCGTGCTGTAGGTAGGAGGATTCTCTTTCTCGCGCGCTCGCATGCCGAGGGAGACGGAGAGCGGAGCAGCGGAGGCGCAGACAGGGCGCGAGACGCATGCATGCGAGAGGAGTATCGCCGCGGCGCGACCGACGGCAGGGATTTCGGCGTCTTTAACGACGGTGATTTCATCCGCGAGGAGACGAGAGCTTTTTGCGTTACCCTCGCTATTAGGTCGTTATTGCGAGTCCCTGCATCAAAAGCGTTCCTCGATCAAGCCGAACGGCATTCGATGCATCGCGCGCAGAATGCGATATTAATGCGCAAAGCCGGCAGAAAAAAAGACGCGTCGTGGAGGAAGTCCCGAAACTTGAGATATGTCCAATTTATTGTTTCTTGTAAATATTACTCCGATTACTCGAATCCTAGAAAATAAAACTTGACTGTTGGATTTGACTTGGATCTTTAATTATATATTGAACTACTTGTGATCATATCCTTAATTCTCTCCGCTAATATCGAATTTATATTGAGTTTTAAAAAGGAGAGTGTTTTCTCGAATTAGAATCCCACCTTCAAATTGATACTCGTGTTTTAGAAATAATTTGAGAAAACAGAATATTTTTGTATTTTTTAAGTTTCTGTAGGCGTAAAAATAAAGATTGTTATTAACTGGTCGAATAAATAGCAGACAGAGCAGAAGACTAGATTTAGATCTCCAAATTGGACGAACCTCACACTCTCCGTACGTTTAAATAATGCGAATGTTCTGCGAACACTTAATCCGTTCGTTGAATTTTTCAAACAATCGTTTCTCCTTCTGCTTTCCACTCTCCGTCCGTTCGCACCGAGAGAAGATTATGAGTGAAACAATCGTAAGTTTTAGCGCGTCGAAACACACGTTGCGAATCGGTTACTTAGAATTTCGCGAATCCGTCGAAATTCTGTATATTTTTATCTGTTTTTACGAGTCGACTTGTATTCGAGGAATTGCAAAAGCATCAGTTTGTTACGATATTTAAAGTTACCATGTCGAAAGTACGATGAGTATTTTAAAAGCAAGAAAACGGCGTGTACGTGTTTAATCAATTGTTTCGCTCGTAATATTTTAGCGTTCTTTCAGTACTATATATTTTTTTCAACACATCTATTCTCTCGGCACGTCTACTCGTTCACCAGATCTCCCTGGAATACGCGCGGAAAAGGAAGCGTAGCGTGAGCCGTCGTTTCGTCGCCGACGCAAACGATGCGTGAAATTCGAATCGCATGTCTCATTGTCAGATCACAATCACTGATCGAAATCGAAAGTGAGATTCTTTGCACGCGACTTGTTTTTTCTTTTTAGCGAAATTTCATTGAGTTCGAATTGGACGACTCGGATCGCGATCGCTGCCGGTTTGGAATTTCAAGCGAGACTTTGCAAAGTGATATCGTTTTGTTATTGAAATTTCACGGCGATAATAGCGCTGCCGAATGCTGAAGCCGCGCATTCCGCGTGGTCACGCGTGTAAACGACGACTCGCGTTACCCATCCCCTTTCCCCTCGTTCACAAACATCCAGATAACATTCTGAAAAGTCGGACCGCAGCAGGTGAATCAGTGGATGGATTCTGAGGGAGGAGAGGGCGGGAGCGCGACGCGTCGGCATGTTAATAATTAAACGGTTAATGAGACATGCAGCACATCCTCGCTCTCGTAAATAGCGTCCCGTAAGTCACGAGGAATTTTCTCTCTGCAATCTGCGACCGATCGAAAACGCGAGTGATTCGCACGACGCGAGCAATTCGTTCTGTATTCTGTATGCAAATATGATGTATGTATGCGTACGTGTCGGCTCTGTGTGCGTGTGTGTACGCGCGCGTGTCACGTGCGTATGAGCAGAGAGAGAAAGAGTGGGGGGTAACGTTCGTGTATGTTAGGTTTGTTAAAAAAAAAAAAAAATTAGAAGACGGTATAGGTGTTTAGGTATTATAGGTACCCATGTCTTTTAGGTGCGGTAGTTTCTCTCCCGTGGTCGTGCGAAACTTTCTGTCGAGAAAGCCCCCGCGGATTAGAGTCTGTGTGTGTCCCGGAACAGTCGTCACGTGTTACAACGTGGACCGTAGGGGGTTTTTTTTTCAACGCGTCGCGTTTACAGGCGTTAATACATACAGAGGGGCAGCCGCAAACCACCGCACTGCATCACCGCGACGCCCAGCGCCACGACGCAGTACGACGACTAACAAGCCTCCTGCCTCCTTTTTGCCTGCCGAGCCTTTCGCACTTGGCCGAGCGTTTATTTCGTTTTTTTTTTCTTTTTGTTTGTTTGTTTTTTGTTTTATTTCGCTTTTACGCACGTCGATATAGATCTATCACCGAATATCGATATGCCAATATACGTCTCGGCTCTCGGCCACGGATTTTGCAACCGTCCGACGATATTTTTGTATATCGCGTCCAAGTCGGCGTCGCGTCGCGTCGTCGTTTTCGTGCAAGTTTTCATCGAGCTAAAGCGTCAAGGAAAAGCGTCGATCCGACGGTGTCGCATTTTCTTATTTTTGTTTCTCAACGATAGTATCTTTTTTTTTTTTTTTGTTCTCTTTCGTTATTCGCAGAGCACTTTCATAGAGCCCGAATCTACGCCCGGAGTTTATACGCTAGTCTGGAATCATATAAATGCACATATTATACAGTAAAGACAAATCCTTTATCCTCTGGGAAGATATTTTGCTTTGCATACCGCATGACCTCTACACGAAGCATTCTCGATCAGCGACGTGGGGAGAACCGTAACGATTCTCCTTCTGTTGCCGTTTTTCCGCGAGTGAGAGCACCGCGCGTGTTGCTCGACGCAAATTATAAGGTATGAATGCACGCGACGCGCAAATTGATCTGGTTAATCCGGCATAATGGATTTTCTTCTTACCGAAATGATTTCTTGCGAGTGTGCCGTTCGCTTAATTATTTTATAATAGCCCCATTATCGCGCTAAAGAGCGCGATTGCGATTTAATATTCCATTAAACGTCATAACTTTCGCGATTGTCAGAAAAATTGGACGCGAGATCTTCGATCGCGATTTAATCGGCCTGAGAATTTAACCGTTTATCTTAAATATCTCGAATGAGGTGTAATTGAGTCATCCTGCGCAAGTTATATTACGTTCGTCGCACGTGTAACTTCGACGCTCGAAAGTCGCAAATGGCAGCGAAGCGATCCCGAGAAGAGAGTACGGGAATTAAATGGAATTAGAAATCAGTCAGCCTTGGCGAGCAATTGACCGTACGGATATTCCGTTTAGTGAAATTAGAACAGCGCGAGTCGCGGCACCGAGAATAACGCAGGAAATCCGGGATAATGCATAAATGCATAAGCGCGAAGGTGTCAAAGATCAGCCTACCGCACAATTACATGCGACCGCGTAAACCGCTTGAAGGTCACGAGAATTCGCACGTGCGAGGAGACGGTGGTTGCGTAAACGGGTTTCGACGAGTGACGAGAGGTAAAAACGGCAGCAGAGAGGAGTCTCGTCTCGAGCGCAAAGGATCCAAAGATTTCGTTACGGCCGTGCCGCTAAATCGGTCGACGAAGGAAAGCGAATCGTCTGCATCAACGTTTTTATCGCCGCTTTTCTCATTGGTCGATTATCACATTTTACGCAGAAAAACAAAAGACAGATCTCTTAACCATTAAGGAAGCTATCGATGACCATTGTCTCATTTTAAAAACTTTATTGCGCGTGAAAAGTGTTTATAGAACAATCAATAGTTTTCGTTTAAATTTATATAGGTATGTATATCCAAATTCGATTATATTAATATAAAATTATATATTGTAATAGTAATCTGATTGATATAAAGAGGAAGCAACGTTTAGGCAAAATTCCTTATATCATAGCCTTTATTTGCATATTATGACCTTGTGCGTAATGCTGAGAGAGAGAGAGAAACCTTTTGATTATTCGTTCGTTGTTTATCTGCCAAGTCGAGATAAGATCTTAATATAGACATATTGCTAATGTTCATCAGCCGCTTGCTTATTCATACGATGAAAGAGAAACCATTCTTTTATATTATTCGCAAGATGACAGTGATGAAACGATTCGCGGACCATAAATTCGGCATTAGTTTTAACCCTCAAGCTATCGCTTTTTCCTCGTTATAGTCGTTGTGGGCAACATCAATTTGGCGAACCATTAAAAGATAATAAATTATGCTTTAAGTCTTGATTAATTAAAATGAGGCAAAAATAAAGAAAAAGAAATATTGTTAATGTAAATAGAAAAAAGGGCAACGTATATTCATATGTAAAAAGAAGATATTTTTTTGGACATTGCTTAGATAACGATCTCATGGCTCGACCGTCTTGAGGGTTAACGAGGCCTCGTATGTTCTCGATAAAATGAATGTCTCGTTCGCACGACGTGAAAGAACATGACACAGTAAGCAGGTACATATCCGTACGCAACACAAACGAGCAACTTCGCAGTCGTCCAAGATTCAGCAGGCGGCGGCCGTCAAGCATCCCTGGTGCCAGCTACGCTACGAATTCTACGTCAGCGATCAGGCGGTATGCACGATTAGTACCAACAATTAGAATAATTTAAAAACAACGGAACGAAAAAAACAAACAGAACAGGGGAATGAGTAGGTAAATTAAAATATATAACCATAGTAATATAATAGTATAGCACAAGAGAATGGAATGTATAGAATACACATATTAACGGGGGAAAAAAAATAAGTCGTGAATGCACAATATATGATCCTCGGGTATTTCTTCTCACTCACGTTTGCTCGAGCATTTGGGTTTGGCAAGAAAGCAATGGTGATGATTGGTCGTGGTAGCAGATAATGAACGCGCTCAACTATCGATTGAGCCGTTCATTCGCGTTGATCTAGCGGAGTTTTAGAGACTTACTTGACAAGCACCACGTCTGAGAGCTCGGTTTTCACCCCCTGCTTCTTCGGCTCGTATTCCGCTATCATTGGACGCATTGGCGTTCTCTGTAACAGAAACGGGAGGGGACGAGATGAAACGAATGAATTACCCTCAACGAATTGGCCGCACGACGGACGACGCCGACGGCCGCGGCAGGTCGGCGCGTGATCGTCGACGATCAGCTCGTCGTCACGAGCTCGTGATGTGCGGCGCGCGGATTAATCAAGTGGGGTATTGGGGTTCGAAATAAGCGCGCGTTATCGGCGAACGTACGCGACGTGCGCTTACGAATGCACCGGGACCGCCGGGACGACGATGACGATGACCCGTTGTTCGTAATTGTCTCTTTTGGAGGGGAGTAGATATTGGGACAGGTCAGTTTTGCAACCGCTGCAATTATTACGCGGCCTCGCGTCATCTCTGTTGAGTCGCATATACGATGTTTATTGGCGCGTTTTACCGATACGGTTTTCCGGCTTTTACGATCTATATCCTAATTGTCGACTCGACGTAACAGCGGCGACTCTTTAACAAATCGGCAAACGCTCTTCACGCGTCATTCGCGCGTGATGTGTCGCGAGGAAATTAACTCGTTAACCAACGCGCGAATTAAAAAAAAATACACGGCAAAGGATCGAATTTCAGCGGTGAATTAGTAAATTAATTGCGAAACCTTATGTCTATTAAGCTGGTTACGTTCCCTTTGCGCTTCGCCATCGTAAACGATATTTTTATTCCTCGTTTAATTAATTACCTTGATCATTAACCAACATAATTCGTATAATTTGTATTCACCATAATATGGGGACGATCGTTCGTCGTCACCACCGACAGCGAGCTCATTTCCACGTCGTGGGAGCTGTCGATGTTCCCCATTTTCGTTCTCGCCTTTTCTTTCACCCTTCGGATATGCGGCACGTATTAATCCCGATAACGTTCGAGACTTCGTAGAAGGGAAGGGATGTCATTCGCACCACATGTTATCCATCGGCATTATTTGGAGTTCAACGTCAACACTCGGCCGTTCGCCCTAATCTCGATCGAGATCTCCGGCCCGAGGAACGTGATGAAGGAATAATCAGACCGCGAGGAGCGGGAACGTCGACGCGCTCGCGCGGTACCACTTTGAGAAAAATTTCCTGCCTCTCGGAGAACGACGTTTTTCCACGGATGATCGCGGTAGCATCACGTCATCCACGTTCGGGCCCGCGTTTCACATTCGCGTCCGTTTTCGCGGGTCGAAGAGGCGCGCGACGAGGCGAGGACGAGGAATCTATCTTGAGACTGCCTACACGGTGCGGCGCGTCCGAAGAGGAACGCGAGTGCAAAAACGGGCGTCACGACGACCGAGTGTCCACGTTATATGCCGACGGACAAACTAAACCGCGTGGTCCTCTGCGTTCTGGACGCTCTACCCGCGAGCGGGGATAGAGCGTCCGCTATCCGGAGCCCGCTCTATGTACGGCGCCGTGTGCGGCGCAGAAAAGCGCGGTTACCGCTGCCAAATCTCTCGGCGACGTCCGCCGAGGACGGGCTCTTTATATACCGCACGGATACGAAAATAGGAAGAGCAAACCGACGTGCGGTCGCGGCTCACGTGAGCCGCGCGTAAATGCCGGCCACCTGACCGCTAACCAGGTTTAACCAGGATCCTGTTTGAACAGGACGTGACAGACGAGAGACCGTCGAATCGTCGGATCACCTCCGCGGTTTGGCTCGCGAATTAGAGGGTACACGACGCTCGTTTCGTCGATTCGTCGCGCGATGAAAAGTGGAAAATTCGCGGCGCAAATTCAATGTGTGCCAAATACGAGAACAATATAAATCGGGAAAAAGAGGGAAAAAGAGAATTTTATTTTCGCACCATCGCGCGATTATGTCACTTCTAGATATCTGTAACCGCGGGGCAATCGTACATAAATCTGTCATCCCAATTTACATCGAATTCCAGAAACCCTGCGACATGGTTTTCGTCGTCCTGCACTGAGAAAAAAAAGCAGTTGCTTCAATTAAAGTGCTTCAATTAAAGTTGCTTCAATTAAATTATTGGTTTAATAATCCGGATATTGGGTCTAATAATAATACAATTGAATAAACTACTTATGTTTTTGGCACTTTAATTGAAGCAACAGGTTTTTGTTCTCAGTGTGTGAAAATTAAGTATCTTTCAGAGCCAATGTTCACGCTCCGAAAATAGATGCGTCTTCGATATTTCCATGAGACGAATCTCGTCGTTTCGCTTTAGAACCATTATGACGATTTAGGCCGGGGTCGATAGAGCGAACGCGCGCAAACAACGCGAACCTGAGTGCCGTTTAGAGTACGGCTGAAAATTCACTATGTTGAGTCTAAAAATGTCAATGATACGACAAACACGATTTACCTATCAATACGAGTGAATTGTTGATCGAGTACAAAAATACTCATCTCGAGTCCTTACAAATATATTTTTTACGCTGTCAAGCGTTAACCACTGAATACGTCACCATTACGTAAGCAAATATTGTGTCTTCGTTGTGTTTGAGCCAATGTATAGGGTGTCTCAGGTTTCGCGCGACGATAGCTAACGGCAGACTTCTGAGATCATCCCGAGATGAAAGTCCCAATACCAAAATATCGACGATATAATAATCTTTAAATAAACGGTATTTAAAGTTCACCAATCAAATTACTCGAAATGCGTTACGATTTCGTGTTGCCGAAAGTCAAGTCAATAAGTCAATATATGTCTACGGTGCTTATTATTTCGGGTACTTGGGAAGTGTCGCCGCGAGGCACTAGTGACGAGATACGCATCCGTAATGCCCGTGTCACACTACGTATCGCGGACGCGGATCAGATTGGGATTACGGATCGCAGATCGGAATTCAGCCAATCACAGATGAGCTGCTCGTCTACGATTGGCTAGATTACGATCCGCGATCCGCAATCTCAATCCGATCCGCGTCCGCGATACGTAGTGTGACGTGTGACACGGGCTTAACGGCGCCTACGCGTAACATATCCCAATATCCCGCTGCGCGCCGTGTGTTCCGGTCACGGTGAACGTCTACCTACAAAATCCGGCGGTCTCGGCGGCGACGCACCCGCAAATCCGCAAACGTGAGGCGGCGAGGGGACCCGGTTCCCGCCGTTCTTTCCAATTACACGGCTCCGCGTATAAGGTCGGCCTCGTGCACGAATTCGATGTCTATTTTTGCCTCGCGGTGCCTCGTCGAGGCGAAAACGAAACGACGCGAAGCGTTCTCCACGCGATGAAACAAGGAGAGATTTCTGCGCCGCGCAGAAACTTTATTCCATCGCGTTCTTTTCCTCTCTCTCTATTTCTAATAAAAGTTGGCCCGAGATGTAATCAGCGTTATCACGATTGAGATACCTTTTTATCACAGACTATAGATTTAATGGATTTATAAAAGTCGAAAGTAACCTTATTAGCATCATTGTTATCGATTTAATCATGTAGATTTACCAGAAACGGTATATATCTGGTACATCAGAAAACATAAGATAATATGATAAAAAAAGCGCTAGTTATACTTTGCTATTGTGTAGACTGATTGTATCATCGCGAAAATGGCTAAAAATAAATTTACGATTTTCTCGCGGCGAATATTCCTAATGCGATTCTGAAGCACATGACGTTCTGTTAATGAATGAGACGCAGCCGTAACCCTAATCGCGCGATAAGCGGAAACCTCGGAAAGTAATCGCGTAGGGTGGTCTAATCAGCGACGGAAAGAAGGAAGGGATAAAAGTGATATCGAAATGGGGGAGCCGAGCGGCCGAGGCCTTGAAGGCTAATCGCGCACGGTCGTTGTGTCATTAGCGGCAAAATATACATACACGGTTCCACGAGCAAACACCGGCGCGAGATAACGCACAGCTAAATTCGTGACAGTCGTTAAATGTATACTGATATTGAGCAACCGTGTGCAAATTGCCGTCTGTCGTCGTATTACTTTTCCGGGTATTGTTTTGCGTGCGCGTAATAAACAGCACGAAATATACAGAGCTTTTGCGTCGTTTATTTCGAGATGAAACTCGATCATCTTGAGAAGATTGCGCGCGAAGGATCAGAATTGTTGGATTTCTTATGGTACAAGTATCTAGGTAAAATTATTATAAGGATATTAAACTAACCAGACTTTTTAAGCCAAGATATAAAAATCGATCTCATTTTTGTTATATATTATATTTGAGAAATAAGGCAAAAATTATTATTTACTTTAATCTCCTATTTTCGTTAACAATTTATTTATATTTGCTTACGTTTGTTTAATAATTTCTTATTTATTAATTTATTGAGAATTGCTGTTTTTAATTAAAACTTCCCTTATAATATTGTGAACTAATCTAAATTTGCATAATGCCAATCGGAAGATAATTAAATATGCTTCTGCGAATCGAAACAATTATCGGTGATATCATTGAGCGAAGATATATGAATAATTTTATGGCTTTGTAATGTAAATCACCAAAGAAATACTAAAAGCTATAATTAAAAAAAAAGATTAGTTGCCGTTTTGAGTTGACAAAGATGCAAATAAATGTCAGAATAAAAATAGATTTAATTAATTCAGTATTATTAATTCGGTGCCATTTTATGTGTATATGTGTCTGAATTTGTAGCATCTGTTGCGTTAATGCATTACTGCTAATACTAGTAATTTTGTGTACATACATAAGTTCTCACAAAATTAATTAATTATTTGAAGTTTTGTATCGAAAGATATCAAGCCTTCAATTTTAGTATTTTCTAACTAGCGATAAATAGAAGAAGCGCGCATGCGAAATTGAAATTGACAAGTTTAACGGACCTTTGGCATTCAAGGATGAAAGTCTAGACCGACCGAACGCGAATGATGCAATTTCAATAGACATTTCGATCGCCGCTAATAACCCGTCAATTAAATCATTGAAAAAAATAGCTTTATCGATTCAAGCGTCAATAAAAACGGCCGTGTCCAAATATAAACTCTAACGAGCGAGTCCCGAATCATAAATCGGCGCAATGGGCTCTCTATTGAAGGAAATTACGGTGTATTAGAGGTCGCGGCTTTCGCGTTCCTTTCGGCACAAAGCATGTGACTTCAATGCCACAATAACGGCGAATTGCGAGACCCAGTCTGAATGTGTGATTGCTGCTCTCCCGACTCCCGACCCATCGCGCCGCGTGTCATCTATATATAAAGACATACATCATATCTCGTATATATATATATATATCACTCTAATGCGAATCAGCTAGCCGTCGGCGACGGCGGCGGCGAAATAACGAATTGACAAATTTGACAGCAACGTCACATCCTCATCTCGACAAACGGTACGTTACGCACGGCTGCACCCGCGTGGGAGTTTCGCACTCTCGTTCCCGCTGCTGCCCCTGAATTATGCGCACATGTATTACATGGCAGTGCTTCTCAAATTGACGCGCGCAAGAGAATCCGAACTCTTAACTCTTACGTCCGAAGTTTTATTTTAGAAATAAGGAATTCCGTTCTTTCGTGCAAAGTAACTTTCAGTCTCTTTCTCTCTATTTATATCTATAAATGCTCTCAATTACTAATTGGTTTTATTGGACCGTAACATCAAAAAGGAACATTTATATATAAGTATCTTTTCTTTTCCTTGTGCATAATCAAGATAATTGAGGCTTTTCATATATCGTGTGAATTGTAAGTTGATAGAATAGATTTATATAATCTATACAGAAAAAAAATTTCTTTTTAATTTCAGGATTAATAGGTAATTTTAATCAACTACATACTGTAAGACCTGTTTTCATTGGAAATGTAGGATGTACCTATGTGTGTGGACTGTATTATATATTTATTTAACAAAAAGAAAACTTTCATCTGAATTGAATGGCTTTATACAATATATATATGCGAAGAAATTAATTTATTTTGACATAAAATGTAAGAGAAAACACGTTCAGCGGTTGAAAGTCTCAAAGATTATAACGAATTGAAATTTCACTTAATGACCGTTTCTAATTATAATTTTATTTTAATTAAAAACAAATGGTACACATACATCCGCATAAAACTTTCAAAAAAAGCTTCAAGTGAGAAATAACAGCGAAGAATATCTTATTAATAAAAAAAATTTAGGGAACAGGCTGTTGTACAGCTGTGGTACAAGTGTACGACGTACACGTGCGCGACACGTATAAATTGTCGTTGAACTAGCTGGTAACAACATTGACCTTCTTAATCTGGTTGCGTGGTTCGGCCAAATCGTGACCCGGATGAATCAGATTCGTGCAATTATGCCTTGTCACCAATAAAGCGGCGGAGACAATAAAGCGGCGGAAACGTTGAAAGAGTAATGAGAGATAAGAGACGTCGCCAATGATTTAAACATGATTTTGCACACTCGGGACGAGTAATTCGCGATAAGTTCATATCTCTGTCATTTTTTTTTTTTTTTTTCACATTTTTGCGTCGCCCGGATGACTAATCTCCGGCTGGTCTGGTCTGGTCCTTATATAACAACCAGCGTGAAAAGACTGCGCCCGGCTTCGAGTCCCCCAGGTCCCCCTCACGCGCGGACACGCGTGGCGAGTTCTCCTCTACCAGCGATTCGCACAGATTGTATCGTTGCTTCATCTTGTCTCTGGTGAACGTCCAGTTTCACCGGGACACCCGGTACAGTGTCGTCGAGACGAGACTCGCGTGATTTCTATATTCCTCGCAGACCACTGAACTCCAACGTGAGCTCAGCAACCGTACTTGCAACCGGCCTCGTGTTCTCGCCGCTCGGTGACCACGACACGTGCACCACTCACACGAGAAACTTAATTGCGAGCACGAAATAGATGGATTCGTATTAATACACTGACGCGTGAATCACGCCTACTCGGGATTCTCGGTACTGTTCTATAGTTATATAATTTGCCCGCTCGGCAGAGAGATCGTGTGCTGAAATTATGCTTATGACACGACTAGGTACGTAATAGGTTCGGTAATAGGCGTATTTAGTGCACGTAATGTGACGACATTACATCTTTTAATTTTCTACAAGACTTTGCACTTTAGATTTATCGCTTTATCGCTTAACCGAACGATAAGTAACGTATTAAACGCATCGATTCAATCGAATTCGATCGTATTCATTGCGAAGTCCTGATGTCATAGGCTTTTAATCTACATACGATTGAGTATAATACAAAAGAATATTTATAGCACGTGTAAATGTTTACACTTTTTTAAATACTTTTCTTGATATAAAGATAGCGTACATCAAGCTGCATTTATAAAAAAAGTAAAATTGTACAATGTTTGGTTCTATTTATAATATTTACTATATTTTAAAATTAATTAATTTATTATTATAATGCGTTCAACTTTGATGTAGCTCGTTGACTTGTTGTAATTCGTGTGGTTCGCTTTTCACTTTTTATTCAGTTATAACATGTTAGTTTATCTTTGTATTTATCTTATTTATCGTAGCAATCATATCCTAACTCTTTTTCCGCAATTTTTATTAATTAATTAATTTTATGGCTGATGAAGGCTCTATGCAGTTCTAAACGTTCCAGTAAATTTCTTTAGTAGAAGATAATAAATCGCATTATATTTTATACAATAATCTCCTTATCGCTTGTTTATTGACCTGATTGATCCATTTTCCACATTGCTTTGCAAATGTCCTGACTTTCGTATATTATGTAAAATTTTATCAACAGAATGTAAAACGCCTTGATATACATTAAGAAGAAACGAAAAGTAATTTAGACCTAATTATGCAGAAAGGAATAAATTTGACAATTTCTGAATTTTTGAGTCCGTTGCATAACACTGCGGAATATGTGTGCGTAATAAAACCAATTGTCAGAAATGAACTGTGCGTCAAAGTTATTAGAACACAATTGCTTTACGTTTAATTCGACGCTGTAAATTCGAAGAATTGCGCCTTAAACTGTGCAATTGTTCCGCGAGCGGAAGTTCAACAATAAGTGTGCGAAGTCGAGTTAACCGGAGCGTTCCATTAAACGTTAACGAGGAAAAAAAAGCTGTGCTCAATGCAAGGAAGCGTGAGTCTCCATAGTCAAGGTCACGCCTTGGTGCACGCCCAGAATTGACATGACGTCTCCTTGTGGTGACGGAAATTGGCGGCGCCCACGTTCATGATGGCATGATCTTGCAATCGCCTTCGAGGAAAAAGATAGCGAAAAAGACGGCGTCAGCTAGACAGCTGAGACAGTGAGACAGCCGATCGAAATCATCGAGATCCAGTCAAACAGCTGAAGAACATGGGGCGTACCAGACTTGCTGGAATAGCGGCGGAACCGAAGAACGGGACCAGAAAGAGGGGATGGCAAAGTATAGGAGGGAGAGAACGGAAGGAAGAAGGGGAAACGACTCGAAAGAAAGAGAGAGAGGAAAAAAGAGAAACAGGGAAAGATAGGAAGAGGAAAGGTGTCAGTTGAGGAAATTTCCATGACGTAGCCATGCCGCCGCCGCCGCCGCCGCCGCCGTGCCACTTGCCATTGCCGCTAGACATGTCGCGAAGCGACTGACTGAGCAAATTTTACAATTTTGGAGAAGGGGAAGAATCGGGCAATTTAAAACAAAACTAGTTTTTATTACGAAAGACAGACGGCCCAGTTTGGCGATTTTTCGTGTCGGGGGAAACGATACGAATAAGGAGCCCAATCGGAATGAAGACTCAAGAGGATTCGTAGAAAGGCTTGCGTGTGAATGTCGATTTCTACGAAATTCTGTTACCATAGAGAAACCTTTCATTGGAAACAGAGGATTTTCAAGACTCGATCCAAACTTGCTGGTAATTACTTATCCCTAATATAGAGTAGACAGATTCTTATTTATTAGATTCGTGCAAACGATATACTATTTTTCTATCAAATTCTATTGTGAATAAAATTACCGAGTTATCTGAGTTTTTTAAAACAAAGATTGATGGAAGATCTGTTTCTAAATGAAAAAAGCACATTGAAGCTAATAATCTTAATATCTATAAAAATTTTCATTTATTAATAATCTAGATTTTAATTTTATTTGACAAATGCAACAAATCTTCTTCTAATATAACTTTATATATTCGAAAACAAAAATTAAAGCATATATATAGGCACCATTATTATAAAACCAATACAAAATAAAGGATTAAAACGGGCCGAATGTCACAAATAATTCAACGTTCCGGTCTACATGTCCAAAAGAATTTAAGTTAATAAAATTTTCAATAATAGGTACATAATTCTCATTTATTATCCGCGCAATGAGAACGAGGATTAGAGCTCTCGGACTAAAACGTGCGATACGGGTATTGTGCAGACGGTTTGTTCACCGCGTGGCATCGATCGCCGATACAAAGTCAACGCACGGCCAGTGAGTCTCGAGGAAAACCACCTTCGTCGTCAATCGATCGGGGTCACAACAGAAACTAGACGTCCGATAAAGAGCAACGTTTATTCATTCTGAATCGAAATGAGCGAAATAGAAAAAAAAAGTACACCGCGCCATCGACGTCCCGTTTGGCTGGCGACAATTTTGAATAAACTTTAACGACTTGAGAATATGACTTTAAGAATACGGAAAGCATTATCTTTATTATCGTCCTGTTTAAAAATAATTGTCCCATTTAAAAATAAGTGACGTTCAGAGACGGTTTCACGTGTGTCGGTATGTAATCGTGGAAACCCAAACATTATTGAAATTTTAAATAGCCGCGTTGCACGACGCGAAGGTCGGTCGAAAATATACTTTTACGCCGCGGCCGACTTTCGCGTTCGTTAAAAACACGATAAGCTAAAAAAATGTTGCGCGCTGATAAAATTATTTTGTTCTAGCGCGAAGGTAGCGCACTTGTGAATGAGTTTGCATAGACCGAACCCGCGACGATTTTTGGAGTATATCACGCGCGTTATCGCGCGATTTCTCGTAAATTGTGACGGTTTCTTTTTTCAAGACGGTGGGAAACATCCGGCGCACTTATCGTATCGTGATAATGAAACGCGAGTCGATGTGGAGTTACCAAAAATAAACGGCGTTGATAGAGCGCAATCCGAATCAAGAAATCGAAAAATGTCGATGAAACAGATAGATAAGCTGCAACAGGACACGTTTTTCAGTTCCGAAATAAATTACGATAATGGCGTATGACGCATCGCATGCTGCGCACGCATTTTATGTGTACATTAATTCAAGGAGAACGACCGCGATAATGATTTCTCGAGGAATGGCAATTTTTTTATCAGGCGTTTCACTTCACGATGAGTCAGGAGGATGACTATCTGAAATATCGGGGAATTTGCAATTGATCGTTATCGCCGCGTTACTTAGTTCGCAAGAACTTCTTCCTTATCTCGAGTTAAGGAAGTCATCGATTTACCTATATTGCGTAACATGAAAGACGAAGTTTGCATTACCGAGTTTATGTTGATAAGGCGATAAATGATAACGTGCGAATCGCCCCAGAATTCTAGTTTGTCCAATAGTGTCGTAACCGTCTTGAAGCAATTTTTACTTTGAAAGTAAAAAAACGAAGAATGCTCTAACCTTCTTTATTTTAAAGTAAAAATTGCTTCAAGATGGTAATCAATTATCGTAATTAATTGGGGTGTATCACATTTATTTATAAACGCGATACACATTTAATACATTTAATGTTTTATCAATTTATATTCTTGAATTAAATTTATGTTTAAAAAATATTGAAATAATCTCGTTAGATATCATTCCGTAAATTCCAACAAATCATAATGCGACACGATTAATTTGCATAAAATCAACGAACGCAACGAAAGGAAAGGAATGCGAAATAATCGCGGAGAACAATATGACGACGGGCTTGCCGACGATTCGCATAAATGCGCTCACCTAATTACACAATTGCCGTCTACATATGCAGAATACATATGCGTAATCGTCCGTGACGTCCCAAATTGCGCGTATCCGTAATGAAACGCATTACTCGGAATCAAATCCTCCCGCGTGATTCGTTTTTATCAACTTCACGTGGCACACGATTTAAACTCGCTCTCGCGGCAACATTTTGGACAGTCGTAGCTGTAGTCGCTGTACGTTATTTTTTTCTTATCTCTCCTTCGACCGCACATATCTATTACGTTTCAAGTACAAAAAATGTACGAAAGCGTAGGTACAAAAGTAGGTTGAATGGAGTTATTGCTGATATCGCGCGCGCGCAAATGTCAGTGACGTTTCACGGACTGTATTACGCGCGACCGTGCCATGTGGCGATTGCATGCGCACGATAAGAACCATGTATATGTCAATGCCGCGAAATATCTAAGCAGCTTTTGCACTGTCTTTTAGAATTAGCAATTAAAATTCGAATACCGCGAGCGGCGTGCGATTTTACGGTGATTTAACGGAGCTAGAATGAAGACTCGAGAGACGCGAGAAAGAATCGTAGGATCGCAAGAAAATTACGTATATTCTTTTAAAAGACACCGTTTTAAATACCATTTATCGAAAGCGACTGTAAAAATTATATCCTATTTAGATATTATTACTTGCCTCGAATGTTCTCGTAAATCTGAAGTAATTTAATCTTGACACGTGAATTTTTTTCAAAGAGAAATAAACTTCTGGGAATATAGCAGCGTCTCTAAAAATATACTCTTTTCGTGCTATCTTCGCTTATAAAATCAATAAACTCAACGTGTCGCGATATGCGGTATCTCGATATACTTTGATAGCAAACGTAAATTTTTACTCGGCATAGAATTGGTCAGTTGCACGCACGGCACTACTATGTGTATCTCGGATTCGATCGACAGAAGATAAATTACAAATTTGGTAATAATTAAGCATTGGATGATAAGTTATTTAATAAGTCACATATATCGAGCACTCACCTGAATTCTGCCGCCATGTATCGGTACTCCGAGACTCTTCGTGTTGTGCGACATCGTTGAATTCGGCGTGCTCCGGTCGCTCTGGTCTCAGAAGACTGTCTACTGTCTAGCTCCGAGTATGCAACAGACACGTATATAAATATGCGTGTATAGCTGTATATATTTATGTGTATACGATTCCTTCTGCTCCTCTCTTTCTCTGTCTGTCTCTCTCTCCCTCTCTCCCTCTCCGTGCGGCGTCGAGATGAAGAAACGCGGATCCGCTCCGAAATTCGAGCCCGCTAGCAATGGGGGAAGTCGGTGTATTCCCGCGTGTGAGTACGCACGCACGTGTACGTGAATTCACACGAATGGATGAGGGAAATTTGTGTCGCGCCGCGTGCGCTTATCTGTAAGCGCGGTGCGTCTGGCCTCGTGGGTGCACGATAATGGCAAGGGCTCGGCTTCTCGGACGAGCGCGGATGTCGCACTGATCTTTCGTCCTCTTTTCACGTCAGCTTCCCTCCGATGGGTGCCGCGAGTCGCGAGATCGCGATCGGTATACGTTGCGTGTGGAAGTCGCCCCGCGGTGGGAGCAACGGTTAACGGGAGGGTGGGAGCAGTTGGTTCGCGAATACGGAGGAGAGGGAGGAATACGGAGGAATCGGCAAGGTAATATCGGTGGAACGTCTAGAAGAGCCCAAAATCTCTGGAAAGAAACACGCGATCTCACCCCTTTCTCTATCGAGCAGCGAGGGTGCCGGGTAATACCGATCGAGACTGTTCGTGGAAGAATTTTCGATTAGTAATTTACGATTTCGAATACTCCAATTGGATCCCGAGGTAAGCCGCGTTTCGTCGACGCGTTCGGTTCGGCGAACAGACTCGCACAAGAATGACGGTGCGCGATACGGAAAGCCGCGCTGCGGTTTCTCCGGGTCTCCCACTCCTTCGAACGGCATACCCTCTTCGTCCCTTTCGATGCGGTTTGCCCCTCCCTAAGACGAGGACGCTTATAGCAACCTCTTCGTCCGACGTCCGACTAGACTCGCTCCAAGGCTCCCCCTCCTCGCGAAGACGTTCCGTCAAACTCCATCGCACCCCTTCGCAATTGGTCTTCAACAACATATCTTGTTATTCTATATCGTATTTTTCTACATCGCATTTAGAGAGTCAATATTTATCGTGTTATTTTTGTAGACAATATTATTCAATCTACTATCTTTTTAGATAATTCAAGCCAATATAATATATAAAGAAAAAAAAAGGGGAATTTCCACATCAATCGGACGAAATATAACCTCGTATTTTTTAAATTAATCGACCCTTTTTTCACATGACATAATTATTAACATTATACAAATCACATTTTTGTTATGAATATTACATTTTAAAAATTGCGCAGTATTTCTGGTAAAGGAAATCGTTACTGCAAAATTTGACTGTTAATTTTCCCTCCGAAGGGCTGGAATTTTCCATAACGAGTGTTATGTTCTGATCCCTTTTACCGGAAAATTTCCATTCTCTCCCTCTCTCTCTCTCTCTCTCTTTCTCAGACTTTCGGCGCTCTATGGTAAGTCTCTCGGTCTTTAAGTCTGTAAGTGATCTTAGCTATTTGTAAGATTGTGTTTGTTTCAGAATACTTTTGCCCTGTATATTATATACTTATATTGCTAAAATTGCAGTTTTGTTGACCTCTATACAAAAAATGAAAGGTAAAATGGCATGACAGACGTGTTGTAAATCAATACGATTTTGCTCAATTCCATACAGAAGATGAAAAGGTAAAATAGCGTGACAAACGTGTTACTTGATTTACAATTACGTGTTCCTTGTAAATCAAGTAACACACATGTCACGCTATTTTACTTTTCCATCTTCTGTTAAATTTTATAAAATAAAAGAATATGTGTATTTTCGGCCTAAAATGGAGAAATAGCATTATTTAAAAAAGTTTTTAAAGTATACTTTTTGGTAAAGAAAATAATTAATAGTTTTTAATTATGCTTGTAACAATTGGAATTTGCAATTTCTTGTAACTTAAACTATTTTTATAAAAAATATTGTCTCCTTAGCTTTAAAATACATTTTTTAAGATCTCTACGACAAATATAACCAGAGATAATCATTTTAAAGTTAACAATTTCTTCATATTTCACGAAAATTGTATTGCTTATAACTTCTGCAAAAAGATACATTTTTCGAACGGAAAAAAATGTGTATCTCTTTATTTTATGTATATTTCACGTAAAAAAAGTTTCGACTGATTTAAAAAAATGCGAGGTCATTTTTTGTCCGATTTGACATGGAATTGCCCACATATAAGTTATTTAATACATATGAACAAGATACAAATAAAATAGGAGTAATAATCAACAAAAATGGAAACTTATTTGGTAATTAAAATTATATATTAATATAATTATACACAGCGTTAATATTCTCGACCGCTTGTCTGAAGTTGCGTTTCCTTAAAATTAAAAAGTAACGCACGCGTTTTCGTGGATCTATAATGATGCAGTAAAAAAAAACGAAAACTCAAGCGATTTACATAGTGGTAACCAGATATTACGTTTATAATTTCGCTATCTAATATCGCAGGTAACGCGAAACTCGCTTGACGGCGCCTCGCGTAGTTCTGCGTCGTATTAAAGCTCCCGATCCTTTTCGTTGCGCTTAAACTATAATAAATTTAAAGCATCACATTTTTTTTGTTACATATCGAAATAAATTAGCCTTTTGGTATGTTAATCATTTAATAGATCGATAAAATATGAATCAAGGACTTCTTTCTTTATCCCTTATTAATGAGCGTATAGTTCATTATCACGTCTATGTACATATGTGTTTTCTACATCGCAAAATGTACTTTGATGACAGTTCATTAATGTTTCTACGACTATTAATCTACGAACCCCGGGAAAAGAATCCTCAATACATTTCATGGATCCATTCTGTCGGATGCGAGAGAAACTAATTTTTTTTATGTGTGAGAAATAGTTCATATAACTTCTTGTTTCAATGTTATAAATTGTATGTTTAATATAAATGCAATAAGGGTTCAACAGGCTTAAGTAAGACGAAAATTTTTTAAATATTGCGAACCTTGCGATATTTAAATGATATCCCTATGATGATACTACAATTCTCTGTACTTATCGGTTTGAGACAGGAATATTATACTGCAATTTAATTTGATGCATCTCTTAGCAACTTATTAATATTTTTTTATTTGGTTGCAAATTATATTCTACATGATCCCCTCCTTAATAATTTGCGCCAACATATTTGCGTCAGTATTGAACAATATTTTATTCTCAACTTCCCTTTCCACCACAGAATTATGTAATAAAATATAATAAAATCCTATCAGGGATTACATATCGTTTAAAGTGTTCGTTTAAGCAAGTGAAGAGGCAAAAACTTTCCGATCGATAACAATCGACTTCTCAATAAATTCGAGCTGAAATAACACTCGGTTACTCCTATCGATCGGTTCGCGTTCAGCATTGCAATTGTGATGAGTATCAAATAATTTTTCAATAGTAATATGCGTGTGTGACTATATATATTAAATGTACAAGAAGCATCGTGCAATACAATATGACTACGTTTAAAGTTTTTGCTGACACTTTATAAAGTGGTAATTTTCCAGAAAAGAATAATTTTAGTCATTTCTTAAACACTTTGACTAAAACATTATTGATGACATTGCAAAATATACTATAGTTATTAAATATGTTACAATTATACACATGGTTTCAAGGTTACTCTCTAATTGTCAGCAGGAAGCAACAGATAATTTTTCCTTTGACGGAAAACCAATAACAGGCATGTAATTCGAGAACGGTCGTGTCTGGAGATTATTGTGCCTAACGCTATTATGTTTTCTCTGACGTCATTACTGGAGCGCAAAAGTTCGAGAAGTTTCATGATGACCTTATGCGGGTGGTCTTGTGCGGGTGGTTCGATAATGACGCGTTATCATTTTCTTCACAATAGCGATAATAAAACAAAAGCAAGATCTTGTTTGGTGTAGCGATGATATACAAGTAAAACAATTGTAATAAGGTATCTCGACGCATCTCAACATCGTCACATTTAATACCAGTAAGCAAAATGTTGACGATACGTTAGCTTGTTCGTCAGCAGATTCGAGCAGAATGTTGCGGTAGACTGACATCGTTGGTATTTTCATTTAAGCTCGTGTTTTGCCAGAAGATAGCTAACAAAGACCAAGCAGAATTTGTTATTCCGTAACCGTTTAGACCATATTCTGTTAATTTACAAGAAACAATCTTTTTTTAAATTTACATTTTGATCATTTTCAGGTGCGCCTCTCTCCTTAAGCCGGTTCTACATACGATTCTACATGCAAGCATTCAAATAAGGATGTTTCTTTCAGATTGAGAAATGTGTATGGGAATCTAACAATGAATAAAGGCACATCCGTTATACAGGTATACGTTCAAGCAAAACGATTGGCATCTTCAGGACAAAGATAGGATGGTTATTTGTCTGATCTTCCGCGCTTGGACCGATAGAACGATGTTAGAAGGGCTGTTATAGAAATGCGAATAGAATAGAATTGGATTTCTATCGCGGGACTTTCCGAACTATTCAACTCTACTAAACTGCTCGATGGATCGGACTATTCAACTACCAGACTATTCGAAAGACTTCATATGCCGACATCGATACACGTGTTCTACGCGTTGCTTTCGCTAAAGCTCGACGTCATAGTTCTTGCCGATACGTGCTCGCTATATATGGTAACAAATGTCGCAGAACTATTCATAAATCATGTGCGCCAATGCGGTGCGATAATATTGGCAAATGTTCTCGGTCTTCCACCTTTTCCTCAATCGTGCCAAGTACAACGCATAACGTTCGTGCTCAACGTTGTGCATTGCCATATATATATGCATTTACCTTGAAAACGTCAGAATATACGACATATCTACCAATGAATGTAACCTTGCTCCGATATCCTTTTCTTATAATCAAACCTTGGAAGAATATTGCAAGCGCCGCTTTGCGAATATTAATTTAGAAAGCGAAGTGTATTAATTCCCATTTACATTTCGCTTTTACTCCCTGAGTAAATTAAAATGTTACCTGTCTGTATAGTTTGTATGGCATTGCAATTTATTCTAACAAGTATTTGTTAATTTTTACAGGCTGAATATAATGAATCTTTTGTTTGAATTCATTTCAAGTTGTTATTGAGTACATGTCGGAATTTACATTATCAATCAATTTTGTTATCGGCAAATTAGTTTATCATTCTAAGTCTATATTTTGAAAAGAGAAGAAAATAATATCTGTATAAATTAGAAAAATATATCGAGTTTTTAAGTTTTAAATGATTTTAATTAATATGAGTAGAAATAAAATCATTTCGAGAGGCAGCGTAATTTCATTTTATTCAACTCTATTTCACGGCAATACAAAGGACCACGTCTCCTTTTTTTTCGAATCATATTTAGCGGAATTTAGTGCGCTTATTTCTGTTCAAAAGCCGCGCTTACGTTAAACGTAATACAAATGTACTTTGCAGTGTAAGATCTGGTATCATCCGACTGTATCAGATCCATGTACATATTTGCACGGAAGATTTGTGACCATCATAATGATTTGCATTGCCGTGGCTAAACTTAGCGAGAGAGAGAGAGAGAGAGAGAAAAAAAAGGTCATGTGTGTGTTATCGAAATCCGTGGTTTTCTTTTTAATAACGGCTGATTACGTTGTCTCTACTAATGCTCAGGTATACGCACACGCAGGTGTATAAACGTATTCGGCGAGACACATCTAATCCGAACAGCGAACAGCAAGGTCCTTTAAGTCCTCTTATACCGAGAAAAGATCAGACTCCGCGGGAGCCCTCTCAACTCAGGGGTACAATCCGCATCAAAAATATCCCAACGTTCTAGTGTCGTTGGAACATTGTCGATTTCCTAGATTTCGAAGGGAAATTTGTGCAGCATGCTTTGCACTTGTGTATTAGAATACTCGATCATTGTGCCACATTTCTCCTGTTTTCTATCGTCGATAATTAGCGAATTAGTATTCGGCTATCCTTTCAATCGAAAGGAGTCTGTCATTTTGCACTCATTTAAATAAAATGTATTATTTAAATGACGATGAAACGGCTGATTCTACTCGGTTTCCGCAGTCAATCTGTCGTCACATTCTGCTAAATGCGTATTCTGTTATATTTCGACTGGTATTCTGCCGATAAAAATAGGCATTTTACAAAATCTGTTTCACGGCAGATACAACTACCTAGATAGGTGATGAGCAGTCAACATCGATAGATGTGGACAAGATTATGAGATTATGACTAGAGGTGAGTCAAATTCGATATATACTTATAGATATGCGAATCAAATCCAATAATCAAGTTTCATTTTCTAAAATTTATACTAATATTTATAAGAAATAATACTGTTGTTCAAATATACCCAGTACATTTAACAAATTCTGCGGTATTACGTTACGTCCCAATTACAACCCACTAGCTTCGGCTAAAGGGAGAACATTACAATGCTATTTCAATCTCGAGTTTCTTCGTCCTTTTTAGCTCTTATTCGTACGGTACGTCGAATGTATGGAACAGAATGAAAGACGCATAAATATGTTTATTCCTGTCGAAGCTTGTTCGCGGTCGTAACAATGGACGCGTGTGCTCATGTCAACTATTATAGTCTGTAACATGAATCTCACATATGTTCGGTGTAAAATATGTTGTGTAAAAAAAACGTGGTGGAAGAAAAAAAGAATGACATTGTGGAAAACGGACATGGAATGAGAAAAACGGACCATCCACAAAAAGAAGAAAACAAAGATGAAAAAGTAACGATCAGAGGAACATATTTTTTATATTTAGATTCCTACACTGAGAAAAAAAAATGTTAATCTCAAGAAATATTTAGTCCGATACGTTCAACTAAATATTTTAGTTAATTAACTAAATATTGGTTGTTTCAACAATTTATTTAGTTTCTTTAATCAAGAATTAATTAATTCAACTAATGTTTAGTTAACTAACTAAAATATTTAGTATCGGACTAAATATTTCTTGAGATTAACAAATTTTTTTTCTCAGTGTACAGATTTTTCTGTGCACACCTACAACACTATCTCAATCAGATCACAATCGCAAATAAATGAAAAAATAAAATATTGTTTTCAGAAGAATTTTATCAAATTTAATTTAATTTTCAGAATGGAAAGTGTGACATCCACTCGTACGTCCGCTCGAAAAAATTCTCAGTGACGTTAAAAAATAAGAATAAAAAATTCTAAAAATTTCTTACTTGGAATTGCTTCGCAGTTCCAATTAGTTTTTTTTTTTTTTTACACGCAGTGTAACATTTATTCTAGCATTTGGTTTTACGTTACCGCCGATAAGGAATCATCGTATCCCGCGGTGACGCGGCGGAAAGCGGCAAGATTAGCGACGGCGCTACTGGATCTGGAGAGCAAGAATGTAAAATGAGCCTTATCTTGCCCTCCCGTAGAGATCCAGTTGGTACATAAGGTAAAGTAAGTAAGCTGAGCAGGGTCGATATGTGTCGTTGTAACTTTCCATCATCGTAAACTACCGGCCGACTCCGCGTCCTTTAACTTCTCGCAATATTCGCAAAGTCGGTTCGTTGCCTCCGTTCCTCCTACTCTCTTGCACGCTTCGCTAATAACGCACACGTGATTCATGTTCGCATACACACGTCGTAATATGTAACGTTTAATAACGTAGCGAACTGCCTCGACGCAGTTTCGAACGATTGCGGCAGATTGAATGTCGCCCGCGTGACGAAGAGGAAGGACGTTTCTGCCGTCGCATTATGAAATGATAATTCTTACGAGCGACCGCGGGTACTCGGTCATGAGAAGATAAGACGCATTCTTTGTACAATTACTTCACCGCCGATAAGACCGTTTTTACCGCAATAAATTATCCAAATGTTTCACAAAAGTTTGCAAAACACGTTGTGTTAAAACTTTTCTTTCCGGTCGCTAAGGACGCCTTCGATCAAACTCCGAATAACTCGCTCGGCGATTAACTTAATAAGCAATATCTGTACTGTCTTGTTACTATTAGATAAAATAGTTAATTGTTTGCCGTTTAATACATGGAAAGGAAGATCTTAATTTAGGGACGACGAATAATATACAGTCGAAAGTTTTGTTTTAAGCAATTCAAGCAATGAAAGACTACTGTAAGAAGGTGTCGTAGATAAACGAGGTGTTCATTTGCAGGATTATTTGTAAAACACATTATAAATAGATGGCAATATTGAAAGATTATTCCTGTGTCTCTTTTATTACTTTAGACTTTGTTGTTTCCTTTATAAGATTGAAAAAATTATCAGCCTTGACTGCCATATTATGTATAAGTGTCGGCTCAGTCGGTTGATAGGAGATAGATAAATGCCAGGCGTGCTGGCACTTCACAGATTTTGCGGTCACGTGCGAAAATTGCCGCGTCATTCAATTATCATAAACTGCTTGCGTAATAAAGAGAATTGCAGTCGCTATACAGCATGAAATATTTGCTAGTCATTTTACCGTATTCTTTGAATTTTTACCTTGTAATTTTTTAATATCCTTCCGTTTGCTAATGTTCTCTCGTTTTTTTTTTTTAATGCAGGTGTCTTCCTCAGTTCTTTTATAAATAATATATGACGGAAAACATGTAAGTGCATCTATTTAAACTTAAATGCATTTCTATTTAAACTTCACTACCCAGTAACGGTACTAAATGATTTGAAACGTGCGTGAAACTATAGAAAAAACCATCAGTATGTAATGCATAAATCTTTATTTTAATGCAAAATCAGTTCGATTTAATGCGTATTCATATGTCTAGATCATTTTTGTTATTCATGCAGACTGCGACCCGATATTGCCTGCCAGTGTAGCCAAACGCAGTCGCAGTATGCATTTACTAATTTCACTTCGATGCGAATTGACTTTTTTTAGGCGCAAAAAGATCCGCCGGCTTTCTAGATCACGATTTCCAAATTTCGAATTAAGGAGAATTAAAGATAACTATAATACAGGAATAAAGCTATGTATTATTTAGAGTTATTTTTTTTATACATCTACTGATACATCTTTGCCAAATTTATATTATTTATTTTATTAATTTAATAATTATACATTATTATATGCATGCAATGAAACGATTCGTTCCTTTCTTAAATATTTTCACATAAATTCCGGGGCTTCCCCCCCCCCCCTCTGCTATTTCAAGCGGCCGCGCCAGGATTAATGTCACGTGGCACTTGTAGTCTGTTCGCATTCGTCTGGTTTTTAGATGCCGCGCGCGACTACGAAACCGTCTCTTCTACCGAGCTACCTACGGCGACCGACTGTGTTTCCAATGGAAATTTCCATTGGAAGTTGGCATGCCGCGCACACGGCGCGACCGTACAGTCAACCATAAAAGTGGATGCTTTCCCCATTGCCTCGTCTATTTAAAACGGCTGTCACGGCGCTTTCTCTATTGAGTCCACGACAAAGTTACATCCATGCCAAAAATTCGCGGACATGCTTCTATTATCGTTATTCTTTTTTTTTTCTTATATTGTTTTTCCAGCTATAAATTAACTTATACTGTTACCATCTTATGGATAATGGAAACAGCTATGATTAACCACCTTGTAAAGCATAAAACTTTGTATAAAAAAAAGTTTCAATGCGCTATATAAAAATTTCTTTCTGTTGTATACTCTTTTTTTCTCTTTTACGATATTAGTAATGTTTTCCGGGCGTGTTTTGCAATTATCATAGTCTTACTTTGACGAATAATCTTAAAAGATGAACTATATCAGATTATATAATATGTACATGTGTCAAATTGCATATAGCAATTACGCAATAGAATTTTATTAAATTTTCTTAATAATTAATTGAAGTGTTTCGTCATAGCATTGCTGTAAGTTGCGTCAAGTGATATGCTTTCCTATATTTACCGGAATATTTGCGAATAATGAATGAACCGGCTGTCGGCCGGTTATATCGGTTTTCACGCAGCTCTCGAATACTGTGTGTGCATGTGTGTATGTGTTGTGTGTACATTTATAATTGCATATCGCTGACATCACACATCGCTATTTATAAACACGAAAATAGTATCATTAATTGATCAAATAATTCGATTCGACAAATAATACGTACGTTTTTGAAGAGACGTATCGCTTTCATTTTTATTCTTGCCCCGAGAATCGATAGCGGTCTATTTTTGCGAAATAAAGCGTCTCGTTATATATTTACCGATATTTTTAGTAAATATATACGTTTTACCGATGAATGATTAATTGATTACATACTTTATTATCACAAAGTACCAGATGATGAGAGTAAATCTAGATGACAGCACCAGTAATATTCCTTCTGCGATTTCTGAATTAGGATGCGAAGGTAAATACCTTGCATTAGAGAAAAATAATGTATAGAAGTATAAAAATCGAGAGTGAACTCAGTGAACTCTCTTTTGAAGAGCAAAGAAGATGTTTTCTTTTTTCCTTCTTTCCTCAAACTGCTTAATGCAGTTGATGTGCACGTGAGAAACTTTTTATGGCGGTTCGGCTTCACTTCTATCTCTTTTAATCATATAGACGCGCGTAAAATATGTTTGGATAATTTCCTTTATGCATATATTGTTATATGCAGCTACTCAAATTTGTTGGATTGGCCTCAACCAAATAAATCGATGTTCGGTCAAAGCCGTCAAAGTAACTTCATGCGAAGCAGCCTTTACAGCGTGCCAGGCTGTTTATAGCCGTGTGACGAATTGACGAATTCTCTGATCTCTCATTGTCAGTGGAGTCAAGCAGTCAAGTGGAGTAGTAGTACGCAAACGTGACAGTGCCGTCGGCGCCGTCGCGTGACAGGAATTTCACTGGTACTCAGCTGGTAGCCAGGTAGCTGGTAGTATGTTCCGAAGCTCGGACTGGGTTGAGTTTCTCTAGGAAGTGCGTGGTGCTCGACGAGCGCACCGTTGAGGCTCCCGTCCCGCGTGGAAGCGGCGGCGCGTCTCTTATGAGCGACGTAGCGATCTGCACGCGACGCGAATCATGGCGAAGGATGAAGTGGACGACGTGCTGCCGGACAAGGACGCGGCGAAGGGCTTTTACGCCAAGTACGAGCCTAAGGAGATCCTGGGAAGGTGCGTTTCATCCCGGATAATACGTTTCCTGATATCAATTGTTGACTCGCCCCCCCCCCCCACCCCCTCCCCCCGTCTCTAACGAACGCCACTCTCTCCCGTTCGTATTTTATGCATTTTCGCGTGGCACCAGCGATCGCAGTAAATACGACGGATCGATTTGACGATGACATTATATAATTAAAACAGATCTCGACGAGTTTTCGCCCGAGATCGCGAATATCGGCGTTATCTCCGTGGATTGGGATTAATCCTCGTGAACCGTGTATTTCAGGGGAATATCCTCCACTGTGAGACGGTGCATAGAGAAAGAGACGGGAATAGAGTACGCGGCTAAAATTATAGACATCAGCAATGAGACTCACGAAGATGGACATACCATGAAGGCTGCTACGCTGCAGGAAGTACAGATACTTCGCAGAGTAGCTGGACACTCGTACATCAGTAAGCTTCCTATTCTACTCCTCTTCGGGGACAGAGATCGCAAAAGTTACAGAACTCGCTAACTTATTTTAAAACAAATGCACCTATATAGGACAATCATAGTTATTTCTCTCTTTTTTTTTCAGTTGAGTTGCACGATGTTTTTGAATCTAATACATTTATATTCTTAATTTTCGAATTGTGCAAGAACGGAGAGTTGTTCGATTATCTCACGTCGGTTGTAACGCTCTCTGAAAAGAAGACGCGTTATATTATGAGACAAGTGTTTGAAGGCGTTCAGCATGTACACAATCAAGGGATAGTACACAGGGATCTGAAACCTGAGAATATATTACTTGACGACAACTTGAATGTGAAGATAACAGACTTTGGATTCGCCAGAGTATTGAAGCCTGGAGAAAAATTAGAAGGTTTGTGTCAATTTTTCTTTTATATGTATATATTCCAGGTGTAGAAAATTATATTTTTACGTATTTTACAGATCTTTGTGGTACGCCTGGCTATCTAGCACCAGAAGTATTAAAGTGCAATATGTTTGACAATTCAGAGGGTTATGGATTTGAAGTTGACATGTAAGATTTTGTTAAAAAAAAGTACATGCACATACACGATAAAAGTACATACACGATACACAGTGGTTGTGTGAACATCACGACATGTACATGATTTTTATAGATATAATGGCACGCGTGCGTATACAAATGCACGAATAAATTTTTTTATGTACCGTTTGGCAGAGTACAATTCTATTATATTTTCTTTCCATTTTTGTTTATGATGTAACAGATGGGCTTGTGGCGTGATTATGTTTACGCTGTTAGTTGGCTGCCCTCCATTTTGGCATCGGAAGCAGATGGTTATGTTGAGAAACATAATGGAGGGAAACTATTCATTCACCTCTCCAGAATGGGCTGACATAACAGGTAAAAATTACATTTCAAGAAAATGATAAATTTCTAGGAAATAAAATATCAATATACGGCGCGCACACACACACACATATACAAATATATATAATTATGTATGTATATATAATATTTAATATATATGTTTTAGAGGCTCCAAAAGATTTAATAAGGAAGTTATTAGTTGTTGACCCCAAGAGAAGAATTTCTATAAAGGATGCACTGGAACATTCGTTCTTTCACACTGTTGTAAGTACTTGGTACTAATTGTACATATATCAAAGAAAATCCCATTTACTTATATTTATTTACTTATATTCTATTTAAAATGAAAAAAATATATAAGGCCTTTTAAATGACTAATATATACATATTTTATAATATACATATTGCACACTATATTCCACTGCAAAATTACAATATCTTACCATTAATTTGTTTTGCTTTTATTTGTTTCCACTCACTATTCCCATTTCAAAATATACTCACACCCGTCTAGATATAGGGTATCCCAGGAGGAACATTTTTTCCTGGGACATTCTGTACATTATAAGTATCTTTATATTTAAAAATTATAACACGCACAGCAGAAAGCAAAGAAAGTGCACATACAAAATATTGGGTTTATGTGGAACAGGTACTACTTGCAATATAAAATTATTATTTTCTGCGTATTTAGTTATTTATTGTTTTTTATTATTTTTATTTTTGATCAATAAGATATCTCGAAATAGATAAATCTGTCGTTTAATAGATTTATAATAGAATTATAAAGTATAAGTTATTGACCTTACAGCTGTGGGATCAAGACATCGCTCCTCTAAAACGTTCTCTGTCATCTAACTCGCGACGTCTGAGTAGGATATCTCAATTAGCTTTGGTAATTAGTTTACTTTTCTTTTTATTTTGTCCAATTTTATTTTGTAGTAATGTTTACTATTATCAACGTAAAACTTACTGTTTCTTATTGTCATTTTTGTGTAACAATTAACATTTATTTTGTTTTAATTAGTCAGTGGTCATCGATTGTATTAAAATCATAAATAATATTGGAAACAATGTTGGAAAATTATTTGAGAATGGCAAACTAAACTACTTATATATCTAATTAACTGACCTTGTGCGTGTGCTTGTATTCACATATATGCACATATAATTATTTGAATCTGTCGCATTCTCATGCAAGAATTTACTAATAACATTAAGAACCTGTGTTATAAATACAGAATATATGTATATGTTCATTGATATGCTAACACTTTTTCTACAGCGTTGAACGTTGTATTTAACTACATCGTATTATAACAAAAAAAAAAAAAACGTTATCTTTCATTATATTTAGCAAATAATAATGATAATATTCTTTTTAGACGTGTATATAATATGAATGTTAATTTAAAATTGTCGCTTTTCACTGAATAGCTGGTGCATTTTTATCATTATATACTTTTTATTCGTTGCACAGGAGTTGAAGGCTAAATCGTTCAATGCGAGAAAGAGATTCCAGTTGGCAATTATTTGTGTGAGAGCTGTTATTCGTATTAAACGGCTTCATATCACGCCTGAGCCGCTTTCGACACAAGTAGCTTGTACCGATCCATACAGAATAAAAATTCTGCGAAAAGTAAGTTGTTCTACATAATAGAAAGCTCGTTCGTATTATAGCAAATTAATTAAGTGCGCGCAACGCGCATAATGACTGTAATGAATAATGATTGTAAGGAAAAATATTGATAGATTTTTGTGGTTGAGTTTTACGATAACCCATATATAGGTTCAAAGCCTTCCAATATTAATCTAAGATTGAACGAGTACAATTAAAAAAAAAAAAAAAAAAAAAAAAAAAAAAAAAAAAAAAATCGAGCATGAATAATGTGTTTGACAAGAATATTCTTGATATTTATTTTCAGGTAATTGACGGCTGCGCGTTTCGTGTCTACGGGCATTGGGTGAAGAAAGGAGAGGGTCAGAATCGTGCGGCACTTTTTGAAAATACTCCAAAAACAGAATTGAAGCACCTATACGTTAGCAATTTAAGTAGATAACTATTACTTTGTTAAACTGCTTTAGTTAAATTTACCAATACGGGAATCTCGCGATGGTCCTAATGAAATATGATGAAGTATCAGACAGATATATGATTATATGATTATAAAATGGTCGAAACTCGGATTTTTTTTCTGAGATTGAAATAAATAGTACTCGGACTGATCAGATTTTTACTAAAATTTATGTCTATATAAGGTTGTCTGCGGTGCTTTGGTTTTAATAAAAATAATTGGTATGTTGAAATTAGAATTTAGCGAAAAATTTTGTATAAAATATTTAAACTTTAAGGCTCCTGCCTACTCGCCGCTTCCATCCTTGTTTGAGATGTCAGAAGCGGTGAGTAGGCAGAAGCCTTAAATTAGAGAATGTGTATAACATTTTCTGATAATATTTTTAAACATACAAGTTTTACAATATAACAATACGTTGTTACTACCACATATGACATTGTGGTGGGGAGATGATTTTATTAGAAATTATTTAAATCTTTGTTCTCTATTCAAAGAAAAACATTTAATTAAAAAAAAGATGTATTTCTATACAATAGCTATAATAGTTATAATAAATAGCTATAATACTTTGTGACACACTTATTACATAATATAGAACGTATATGTAAAGTTAACACGTTTTATTTTTGCAGAATCTAAAAATATTCCAGGTTCGCGCTATATGTAAAGATGTTTTCAGAGATCCATTTATAGATTAGAGAAGATAATACTTCATGTAAAATCTAGTCACAATTTTTTGTACAAATAAACTTGTCTTAAAGCACATGTTGTATTGATATATTTCTGTAAGAAATGCAAGGTCGGTATGCAAGAGTCAAACAAAATTTATTGATAAAGTAGACACTTGTGTCCATTTCTATCGTGCAGATTAACTTTAATCTCGGGTTAACTTTTTATCTTTTTCCAATTGTTAGAAACTAGAACTAGAAAAAAAAATGAAAAATTAGTTAAACCGAGATTAGAGTAAATTTGCATTGGTAGAAATAGACATTATAAGTATTTAATAATATGAGCATTTAATCTCATACATAAAAAAATAAATTTAAATTAGTTATCTTCAGGTTTGTTTTAGGAGAATTTATTTCAAGCGTAATTGTTATCGTGCGTCACATCTGTCACTTCTGTCATTTATATCTCTTTGCCTTCGATTGCAAAGTCTATTTTTCTTAGCTACACAATGTCACATCTTTTATGCATTTAAAATGAAATAGGTATATATAATTAGACATGAGAGAAAAAAAGAAGTGATGAAAAGTACCTATTTATTAGTTGGGCCACAAACAACAAATTTATTTCATCTATATTTTCCCTCATTTGTGGTTCCTCGGGTGATTTGTCAATAATTTCCAAATTGAGCGAGGTAGGTCATCAATTAATAAACGTCTATTCGCAAAAAATGGAGAAAAAAGATTCACGCGACCATGTCCGAGCACGTTTCTAGCGACCGTAGCTACGGTCACCTCGCTGACCTCGCGGCAGCGGCACTCGCAGCCTCTCGCAACCTCGTGCCTCGTGGGCGCATGATGCACGCGCGCGCGCACTGGCGAAAGTAAACAATAGAGCGTAGCCCCCCGTCCGGCGCGCGGCGTGGCGCGGCGTGGCGCGGCGCGGCGCGGCGCGGCGCGGCGCGGTCGCGGTGGACAGACGGACTACGGAGAGTACGGAGTAGAAGCGGCAACAGCGCGCGCGCTCGTGCTCGTGCTCGCGCTCGCGCGGCGTCGATCCATGTCCATGTGACAGAGAAGGAACGTAACAAAAGGTGGCGGAGGGTGACGCCGCTGCCGCCGCGATCGGAGCGCGTCGAGCGCGAGTGTCTGCCCGGGCGAGCCGGGTGTCGGGTGTGCTCTGTGCGTCGTTTTCTCGCGTGCGTTCCGCGTACGTGCCTGGACGCTCGTACGCCTCCCCGACGTCGCGCAACGTGCGGTGCGGGAAGGGAAGAACGTTTAGCGCGGCGCGTCGCGTTCACGTTCACGTCCACGTCCACGTCCACGTCCACGGTGGAGATAAACTTCGCGACGCGCGAAAGAACGGTCGGCCGTTAGAACGGAGTGCGCGGGTCCCGACGAGGGATCGACCGGATACGACGCACCGCGACGGCGGCGGCGACGACGACGGCGACGGCGACGGCGACGGCGACGGCGACGATGACGGCGACGACGATGACCGATCGACGGGGCGAGTGAACGACTCGCCAAGTCGCGAAGGCAGGCCGCTCCGCGATACTCGTCTCACACGCCCAGCGGGACTGCTGCGTCACATGGGCCGCGTTCATTCGTCGATACAGCCGGGTGACGTCACGAGCCGCGCGACGATTGGCCCGCGCCACGGTGCCCGGACACGTGAATCGTGGCCGAGCAAGCATGGCAGTTTGATGCGCAGTGGTTTTCAGCACTTGTAAAATGCCACCGCCACGCGCCAGATCGATCAGGTTATAACCCGCGTTTCGCCGCGCGCTCCGAAACGCTCGGTCCCGTCGCGCGGTCGTCGCGCGCTCGCGAGAACGCGGGCATTTCTCTCGCCGCGGCTCGCCGTCGCGTCGGCCGCTCTTGCGGTTGCGGAATCCTGACCCGAGCCGATCCGATCCGATCCGATTTCGGGGAGACGGGAGACCACGCGCGCTGACAGAATCGCCGCCGATCGTTTTCGACAGGAGAGTGAGTTAGAGCGGGGACTAGAAAACGACCGACACGATTCTCCGTCCACGTCCACCGCTCTCTAGTGTCCTACCTGGCCCTGGCCGGGGACCTCTACGTGCACGGGACGTGCGGCTCAACACGCAACGTGTTTCAATCTGTAAGTTTTGGCGGAAGTGCAGCCCTTTCCATATCTCTTTTCTTTCTATCTCTATTTATCTCCGACTATGTCTTTCTCTCTTGCTCGAACCACCACGCCCGTTCGAGAGAAAGAGCAATAGGGACGGAGGACGGAGCGGGAGGAAGGAGACGGGAAGCGAGGGAGAGAGGGAGGGAGGGAGGGAGGAGAGAGAGAGAGAGAGAGAGAAAGAGAGCGAGTGAGCGAGCGAGAGAGGGACAGAGCGCGAGCGTGAGCGCGGGCGAGCCTCGGCGAACCATTATCTCCGTTACTAGCGCCTATTTAATTAACATGTGTATAGAGATGGTTGCGTGGCGTGTTTTCCGTGCCATAATAGAGCTGGCCAATGGCGCGGCGTCCAGCCGGTGACGTCGCGGGCCGCGGGCGTCGCGATTGGCCGGTGTTGCGTGCGTCGTCGACCGTTCTAACGTGCGTATTGCTTTGTCAATTTTTGGAGCTCGCCGCGGCTACGCTACTTGGAATTTTCGCGAGGATATCCGCTGCCGCGCCGTTTAAGCCTCGCGCACGTCTCGTTTCCGCTGTCGCTGCCACCGACGACGATGGCATCTCCGTTGTCGCTGGCTAATCATCGCGAATCGTTCGGTCGCGCCGCGCCGCGCTGCGCCGCGCCACGCTGCTCCGCTCTACTCCGCTCCGCTCCGTTCCGTTCCGCGCGTCCGCTCCCACCACTATTTTCGCGTGCCGAGACCCCGCGCGTCTCCCGCGGAGAATGCGAACGCGAACGTCGTCCGCTTTCGCGATTCCGTCCACCGAAGTACACTTGGCTTTCAAATCGGCACGTCGAGTCCAAAAGATTCATTCCGTTTCTCGGCTTTTCTACTTCTTTTTTTTTATTTTCCCTTTTCGCGATTTTTTTCTCGATGCAATTTTGACTCTCGAATGTTTGCTTTTGGGAATTATCGCGACTCGAAGTACGCGCACATCGCCTTTCTCTTACGTCCATTCGAAACCTTGTACAGCAAAGTCTCGCCTCCTTGGTCGCCGCGACCGCCGTCGTTCGCGAGGGACATAAATTCTCTCTCTCTCTCTCTCTCTCTCTCTCTCTCTCTCTCTCTCTCTCTCTCTCTCTCTTTTCCTTCGTTTCTTTTTTGTGGCGAGGACTATGTGATTTCTTCGCGCCGATACGATGCAACAACGTGTGGCATTCTCGTGGTCGTTTTTGCGCACGCGAACGCCACGTAACGAGACGCCACTGCCGGTCGCCCCTTTCTTTTTTTTTTTTTTTTTTTTTCACCACGCACGTTCGAGCGACCGCCCGACCCCGGGAACAAGGTGATCCGCGAGAGCGCCGCTACGTTTGCACGCTCCCATGAATTGTCGATTTCCGATCGGCCGCGATATCGAGCTCGTACATAGTGAGCCCCTCTGTTAATCGTTTAAATTATGAAATAAAACCGCGCGAGAATTTAACCGTCTTGAGACAGAAAGATCGAATAACGAGACGTGCGAGTCTATTTAGAATGAGAGGAAAGGAGCGGGTTTACATCGAGGCCGTGCCTCGTACGTTTTGAAATAATTTATCGGAAATCGGTATGTGACATGCGCTTAAAAAGGCTGATTCTTCAAATACCCGATCTACGTTGCTTTCGCGAATGCAGCTGTCTCGGAGCATCCTCGGCCTTTCTCGAGCAGTCTGCTCGATTCTCGGCTCCGCTCCGGCGACGTGAGCTTGAGAGATACGTGCCGTCGTTCTGCGCTGCAGGAAAAAAAGAGCCGCGACGCGCCTGCGCGATGCGCTCTGCCTGATGCGCTGTTGCAAGAGCGGCAGCGGCGTGAGTGGGTGGCCGGGGAGGGGGTGGGGTGCGGGTGGGGGAGATGGAAACATGGAAAGGCTTCCCGCGCGACTGCGTTACGTCACGCGTGTACGTCACGTGACGTACGTCGTAGACACACACCGGTCGCGTCCGCGACGTACACGACACCCTCTAGATAAGTCCGATAACGCCAAGCCGTCCAGGCCAAGCGAGCTCTAAACAAAACGCAGTAAATCGCGTCGAGAGAGAGAGAGAGAGACTTCCTTCCTCTCCATGTGTTTTCTCTATGAATTTGGCGATAGAAACGCTACGTGACGGTAATCTCTCCCGCCTCCATGCCACCCTGCTCCGATAAGTTCTCGCGCCCTGACTGAACATTCAATTGACTCGATAGATTACATGTAGCGGGAAGACTTTTAAATGTCATTGGAAGAAATCGTTGCTCTCTTATCTGACTTTATCAGATCGATAGAAGTAATGCTTGTTTATTAACGACCCGTTTTTTCCCCGCACGCAGCTTGTCGTACGCGGCGGGCAGCAGCGGCAGCAGCGAAGGAGGAGGGGTGAGGAGGGCAGCGGGCCGGGAGTCGGGCTCGCGACTTGCTCCTGCCGATTCATCGCCGGCGTCCGGAACCGACGGCGGCTGCGGCTGCGGCGTCGGTGTTTGCGGCCGCCGCGACGCCGGCGGTTCGATGCGGCGGAGTCAGAACGATCACGATCATTTGGCGGGTGTTCGCGAATCCAGAGACTCGGCGGAGCAACAGCAACAGCAACAGCAGCAGCAGCAGCAGCAGCATCACCGCCGCCATCATCACCAGCGCGCTCCCCACCCCTCCACGCCCGTTGGGATAGAGCAGCAAACCGGCCGCAGGATGAGCCTGGAAACGTTGCTGCAAGCGGCCTACTATGTCGAACAGGAAGAGAAGAAGCGGGAGCGCCTGGCGAGCACCTCGTCCTCCTCCTCCTCCTGCGATCAGCACTCGTTCGCGCCTGCGCCGACTCACTCCAATCACGCTTATGCCTCCGGCGAGCCACGTGGTGAGTACCACGCGCCGCTTCTCCGGCGACCTTTTACGACGCGTCACTACGATGGAGATGCAATGGCGTTACGTTGCGTTGCAATCGTATAAGAAGGATTTTGTGCAAAGCTGCTCGATTGCCGTGTGATTTTATGTACGAATTATTAATTTCGCGAAACATTTCCAGAAAGCCAAACACGTTTTTTTTTCTTAATAATTTAATTTCTTTCGCTGTCAAAAGTTAGATTAAAATATTGCTATAATATTATCAACTTCAAAATTAAGTTCTTTTCGCGATTTAAATATGAATTTTACTCTCGGAAACAAGAAATGTCACATATGAATGACATGCCAATGTATTAACGTTAAATCTGTACGCGAGAACGCAGTCTCAGCTGCGCTATGCTTTTTCTTGCGAACGTAGATAATGACGAATGAGTGCCACGTGCGTTTCGCTCTACCATTGCATTATCAGTCGCGACAATTGCTTATTTTTCTGTGCCATGAAGTACCGAGTAATCTGCTGATAACGTCCGCTTCTCGAGACGCAGAAATATCGATCGAGCCATTGCATTGTGCGAAAATTCAACGTGTCAAAATGGGCAAGGATGCACTGTAGTGTCTGCAAGATGTTATCTTTATCCTTCCCCGATGATAAGACAGACAGGTTTTGAAAGTAGCACATAAACGAAATGCAATTAAAATTGTGTTTGCGCTAAGCAAACACAATAGGCGCACGCGTGCCCTTTTATCATATCTACGAATAAGAGATATGTGTGGAAGGTAACGCATTACCCTTGCCCCTCTTTGATTAGATAGAGAAATCGATGAGATCGATAAAAAGAATTATATAAAACTGTGAAACTGCAATCTTCCGAAAAAACATATCACAATCTCTTTCTGAATGACAGATTTCCGGGATTATACCCAAACAGATACATAAATACGAGTCATCGTTTCGAAACGATAAATTTTTCGCAAACGATTCATGCAGTTTTCGGTGAAAGATATTTTTGTTCCAAATTTCAGTGACAATATATGTAGTTTTGCTGCGAGATATTGACAAGGTTGGTCTTATTAGGGGAAGTAGGAAATCATCCCTTTCTCTGTACGTCTCACGCAGATAAACTTGGCGAAAACAACAACACGTTGCGTTAACAATCGTGTCTGAGAAACACTGGCACGCGTAGTTGCGTGCGATGACCACGCGTTCACCGCCTCCAAATTAGGTATGATTTACCTCGTGGCAGTGTTTCTCAACCGTGGCGAACACGGGGAGAAAGTAACGAAGACGAGCCCAGCGCGTCAGATAACGTTCCTTGGAACGAGATGCCGGCCTACCTTGGCCTTGCATCGACTGCGTTCCCTATCTTTTATTTTATCATCGCAAAATGGACATGTAGTATAAATATCGAACGTTACTTTTGTGCGACTAGTAACTGACTTCGTAGATATAGCCCCTATCAGTCGTCGATCGTACCGTCCCTGAACGTTTTGTGAACAGGGAATTAACCGAATCATTGACATCGTATCCCTTCAGTTGCCATTAAGTTCTCTCAAGTTGACTTAAGTAGTCGCCACTCCCGCGAGACAAGTTTCTCGTGAAAAAAGCTGTCCAGATGACGACACGTGCGATTAAATCGTCGCTTTCTCTTTTTTCTCTCTCTCTCTCTCTCTCTCTCTCTCTCTCCTCTTTTATCCTTCTTCTCTTTATGCTTCGCGGAAATCGTCGAAACTTTGTGACAATTTGAAAATTTCTCGAAAATATGCAAAACGCGATTTAAGACAAAAGAAACGCCACTTTGTTGTCCCGTGATGAAAATCACGAGTACTATCGTGTGACGTGCGTTTTGCTACTCCAACGTTAATCCCGCGCCCGCAGTCGCTAGTAAGTCGAGCTTATTACACTTCCCCCTCCTGCCCCCCCGAGATAGCACCGAGGACGATGGAATTTTCCCTTTCTCGTGACGCAGACACGCTAGACACGCGCGAAAGTGCATCGCGGATAAAGGTGAATATTTACAGGGGTTACGAGAGGAGACAAAGAAAACGAGATACGTGAGAGGGGAGAGCAGGCCTTAGGTTCACTCGTCGGACGACGGTAGGGGGCGGAGAAGGGAACGGCACGGAGAAGCGCAAAGGATCCGACCAGACCGACTTGCCGGTGTGCGCTTCGCATCTCTTCGCTCGTGGCGGAATCAACGTACGCGCGCATTCGAACCACTTGCACGCAGAGCGAGACAGGGGGTGGGAGAGACGGAAAAAGGGGGCAAGAGGGGAGATACGAGCGGTGAGGGAGATCTCGGAGGGTGGCGGAAGTCGGGTGACTCTCAGATGGAAGGGGGGACGACGGAGAAGTGCTGTAGATATCCGACGAGGTCGAATCATCGCGGGTACGTAGGGAGGGAAAGGTAAAGCGGTAAACTTGGAGGCGGGAGGAAGGAAGAGCCCCGATGGCGACTGTAGAGTAGAGGTGATGCGGCGACGCAGTGGCGGGAAGGGGGGAGGGAGGGTTGGAGTAGTGGAAGGGAGGGACGGTAAACCCGGGTATCGCGCGCGTGTTCGGTCGCTAAACGAGGAGAAGAAAGGCGAAGGGGGAGGGGACGATCCGGTCACTGACTCTGAAACTACGGTGCGGTGGCCACTCGCGCTTCATTCATGAGTGCGCCATCTACTCGTGCGCGCAGCTGTTAATGCTTTCTCTCCCTCCCTCCCTCCCTTCCTCTCTCTCTTTCTCGGTTTCTTTAATCTTTTAATAATATCGTGTTGACACATTGGAAGGGATTGTCTATTAAAGTCAACGCGCGCATTATTAAAGTCAAGGTATAACGAGCGTATGTTACGAACTATATATTTGTATTTTATGAATTGTGTATACACACAATTTTGGTCAATAAGATCCCTTTTCTCCTCAGAATGAAAAAGTTTCGCGAGTGTCTCGTTCGCGCGCGCGACTCTGGTCGTAATGCGGATGGTTTAAACGCCGTAATTCGCTCTCTATCTTCGCGCGTCCGGTCTGTTATCCTGGTGCGCGTGTTGCGCCGGCACGACCGTGCGTGATTATACCTGACGTAACCGGCAACGTGTGTTAAACGACCATTTAAGACCATCTATCGTGCACGCGGCTGAAGGATGCAATTCCACTTTATAACGTCGTAATGCGACTGTCTTCCCCCATATTTTACGCCGCGCTACGCTATGCGCACGCTGTCTCTATGAGAGAGAAATTATACGATTTCCGGCGTCACCTGCAGCTCGTTTCATTTACTTGGCTAGTGAGAAACATGCATTTAAATCCTTCCACGAATATAGGAATTTTCTACTTAATTATTTTATTTTCATACATGTGATACGTGTCCTGGTCAATCACGAAACGTTTGCATAATTCTAAAAATCATCGTGTTAAAATCTTGTATATATTCTTATGAGACTCTTGAATTTTTTATCTCAATAACAGAATTACAAATCTGATAACGGTACATACACACATGCATATGCACGCGCGCGCATTTATATGCGTAAGCAATTCCAATTCTTTATTCTTTATATTTATAAAAACAAATATGTTATCTATCAGCAGGAACATTAAACTTTACAAACGGTAGTTACTCGTCAGAGATTAGATAGACTGGATTTAAACGAATTTGTTTATACAGTTTCAACTCAGTTTAAATAAAGTAAAAGTCCAAGCTTTCAGTTTGTGGAAATTAAAGATTAATTGTATAGTTGTAGTTTGAAGAAAAGAAGAATGCATTCATCCCGAAAAGTCGACAGAATAAATACTACACTGCATATCACGACAGAGTAGAAGTAGATGTTGATAATAAAATCAGTTTTATTTCTGTGCAAGAGAGAAGCGTAGCCTGCAATCAAACTAATTTAGAAAATTTGATTTTGCAATAAATTTCCCACTACGCACGTGTGTATGTACGTGTCTCGAAGTGGTGATAGAAGGAAAGTATGGGAGTGCAGTCACAGCAACGACCGGTGAACACGCGGACGAATCGGCCGCTTGAGTACGCATGCGTTTAGTCCCCGGCTAAACCCCCACCCCGTGTGACGGCCGCGTGGCGTCCTGATCAATTTGCGACGTTGCCGGTTCCTTTGCGGCTGGGGAGGGGTGACGGGCGAGCGCGAATTGAAGCGAGACAGAGCTGCTCCGGCAAGTTTGGGTGCCTCCCCACCCTCGTGTGTATTACACGCTCGTGCGGCCCCCACTACTGAATTACAGCTCCCACCCGTCGCATTGTCCGGATCCTTCTAGGGGATTCTCCTCACCTAGCACGTGGAGACGCGCTTCTTTCAATTTTTCATACCTTATCGACCTGTGGATTCACCAGTCGCCTTTATGTGGCGTGAGATGCTCTTGCGAAAATCTGGGATAGATAGGGAGACGAGATATGGAAGGATGTGCGAGAAGGCGCGCCCCTCCACACATGTATGCATACAGCGTACTTGTACGCTCGTGTATGCATTTGCGTTGATATTCTTATCATCGGGAGGGAAGTCAAAAATAACTTGAACCGAATCATGATTGTTAGCAAAAGAAAATAAATTAAAAAATGATTGTAAAATTCGAGGGCATGTAATATTCGCAGAATAGAGAAAAAAAAATGTCTGAGTTAAGTCTGCAAACAAATCCAGACGGAGATAAGCTGAAATACAGATGGTTGCTGTATATGTATTAAAAAAAGTTACTTTTCTGTAAAATAAGTTCTTTTTATGTAAAATAACAAATCTTAGGGATTTGTATTGAAATATAAAGCATCTCTTGCAAACGATTTGACTTCGAATGAACAGCCATCCTTGTCTTGTCTCTGTCAGGATTAAATAGCACCTTAATTTCACAGTTTTTACTTAATTTTGTGAACAGTATATACGCCTTCATAATTTTTAAATTATTTTATATTTATTATTGATAAGATAATAATGTAACGAATAAACGATTTCTGTGTTCTCTCTCAGGTGCCAAATGTAAGAGAGAACGCACAGAGTCAGACGATCTCTTTTGTGAAGAGAAGATGCTGATTATCGATGGTGAGTATATCTCGCATTGTTATTAAATCATTCAAAACTGCGTCGTAAATTAAAGATGATAAAGAATAATTTATATATGCGCGAGAATCTTTTTCTTGGAAAAAGAGGTCTTGGAAACGGAGTATGTTGAAAATTTCGATTACGGAGGCACATGCCCGTAGATAAATCCGGCACTGGAGATCGCTGCAGTGCCCCAGATAGAACGTGCGCGACCGGACGGATTCCGGAGTTATCTCGAGTGCCGACGTGTCGCGTCGTTACGGAAGAGGCCCTTCGCGCGATAAGGACAGAGTGATCGCGCCGAGTGGTGACTGGAGCAGTGGAGCCACTGAAGGCAATTCTCGCGAAGACGGGGATGTCATTTCTCGCGGAAGGGATAGGAGGGGAGTTGCTGCCGCCGCCGCCGCCGCTACCGCCGCCGTCACCGCCACCGCCACCGCTTACCGCCACCACCGCTGTCTGGCGAGAAGGGAGGCACGAGGACGTCATCCTCGGGCTGGCCGGAGACGGCGGCACGCAAGCTTAGATCTCAGTCGGTGCCCGTGACTCACGCGGTACTCGAGTCTCGCTCGATCGCCGCGATCGATTGGTCGCGATCGCCGGTTCCGGAACGGAGTCGGGGAAACAGCTGACTGGCGTTCGCGGAAGTACAGGCGTATCGCGATCGCTCGAATTAGAAATTAGAACGACATGTGTGCGACACGCATTGCCGATTCGTAGAGTCACGGAGTGGCGTGAAGTGCGAGACTGCGGTGAAACTGGCATCTGTTCTTCGCCATCGACGTTCCTTTCTGCTGCGAACTTGCGAAGCATTTATCGAACTCCGTTTCGTTTAATTTAAAACAACGCGTGACGCGTGACGCGTATCAGATGCATGAATGACGCAACGATTGGCCTTGACATGGGCGCAATTTTCATTGGGAAATTCGCGTTGAAAGATGTCCCTTCGAGGATCACCCCGTGAGGAATGAGGCGGACGAGCGGCAGCGCGACCCTCGAAATCGCTCGAGCGGATTCGCTATCTCGCGGCGAATGGGTTTCGAAAGTTCGGCTTTTCTCTAGCGCGCCAACGACCTTGCCGTTGTTCGCCCTCGTCGTACCCGCCTCCCTTCTCTGCCGTGGTCGCCGTAATCGTAACCGTCACCGCCGCGGCACCGCGACGTCAGACCTCTCTCCACGTTGTACGTTTCGCATTCCCGCGACAGTTTCTCCGCGCGGCCTTCTCGTTCTGGAGAACGGACTCACTCGACCCGGGGCAGTGATAGCGAAATCTAACGATTCGGCGACGACGACGACGACGACGACGGCGACATCGATGACGATGATAGCGACGAAGAGGCGGATATAGCGTCCGGTCGATCGACTTTTTCCCAGAGCGTGAGCTTAAACGGAAGTTCCGGTCGCGCGCGCTCCGATTTGCGCGATCTTAAGAAGGATGGGTGTTCTCCTGCTACCGGACGGTATCACGTCGCCGGTAATGCAATCGCGCGCGAGCCTGAGCGCCGTCGTCGACATCGTCGCCGAGACGAACAACGTGAGCGACCTGACGGACGCGAATAACCCACCGTCGCCGTCGCCGCCGCCGACGCGGGTCGTCGGTATAATCGACGTCGTCAACGGCGGCGAGCCGCCGCGACACAGTAGCGATTGGACACCACCTCCACCGAAGAAAAAATGGATACGGCACTATCTGCTCGGTGAGATCCCTACCGCGCGTGTCCTGAAAATATCCTGTTCGAAAAGTCATTCAGACGTACGTCGTCTCTCCCTCTCGCCCCTTCGTCTCTTTCGCCGAACCGGTAGTCTTTATGAAATTTCAATGGATATAGTTTTTTTTTAATTTAACATGTGAATTTACAATTCCAACGGGACTGTGTTTCAAGACAAAAATAATCAGCGCGCAATTTGCTGGGTGGAATGTAAATTGGATGGATATAAATTCACGCAAAAAATATTAATAGACTTAATTAAGATCCCGATTGAAAGAGGCGTATCTCTATTTATTTGTGATATTCACATATCGATCGAGTTCCACTTATTATTAATTAATTTGAATAATCTGTTATCGAATTATTGAAACTGATTCAACATTACGAGTGTTAATTGTTTAGAGTGTTGTGGCCTGAAAAATACCTATATTAAAACGTATTAATCGTTCGACTTTATTTCACGTATAAAATGAAAAGAATCTAATTACTTTCCATTTGCGATAAATACTATTTTCGCGGAATTTCTCTTGAATGTCGGAAATATCGGCGCTGCCAAATCATTAATTAATCAAACCGATTAATAATCTAACAGGTAGATTATTAACTCTGCATTACTTGCGCGTGAGGTGTAAAATACACTCCAGTCTTAAAAATCTATTCACAGAGTAAAATATTTTTAAGAAGAACTTTTACGTTTATCTTTGCGAAATATCCGCTTCTGTCGCTTGGCATATCTGGCACATACGAGCCATATCAGCCCTTTACTTTTCGAACGCTCCACGTAACAGTCGGGAACAACTTATGGAAACAAGACTTCGTAGATGCTAGATAGAGCGTTTCAAAGATGAAATGGGATCTTCTCACGAAATCAGATCCTGCAACGATCTGATTTATTCTGTTTGACTTCCGATTTTGAATTGTCTCAGGAACGAGATTCTGATAAATGGCGCTCCGATTCTGTATGTTTAGACGGACGACCGATTGCCGTCGATTCTACTATCTAAAAACATCTGTCTTCGCGCTTTACGTTAAGGCTTCTCTCAGAACATTTAATATCGCATTTTATTGCTCCGAAAAGTTTATGTTTACGACACAGGCAAATTTTAATCGCTCGTATATCGTCTGCCGCTGTTTTTCAGAAGCGTCTTCACCTCGAAAGAGTTGAAGCAAGCCCGGATAGATGCATATACATTCAATTTTTGATCATACGCGATATTGAATCACGCTAGCTTAATGGTCATTCATTCAAATTACACACTTGCTACTGACTTATTGAAAAATGTCATAAAATTTATGTCTTTATTTACATACTATTACTAGCAAACACATTTTCTTCAATTGCATTTAGAAGGCATAGTATTGTGTTATTTATCGATGTGAAAAAATATGGTAAGTAGTATAGAGCAAGAAATCTTTAAAGTTATCGCAGAAGCGAAAGAAAGAAGAACTTCTTCGTAAATTCAAGTTTATGTATAAAAAAAACTCTTCTTTGAAAAGCAGCAAGTTATAATTAGATGAACAATTGTTGTTTTTTGTAGCGGTGTCTGCACGGGCGTTTTTATCTCCCGTAACATTGCTTATAATTATCCTCGACACTCGCATCGTCGAGGTAAACAGCAGAGTATTGGCATGCATTTTCATACTATTATAAAATGAGATATTTCGTACGAGCTACACGAAATCACGCCTCGCGCGCGCAAATGGACGACGATATATTTTCGCGGATTGTGCGAATATTTCGGTCGAAGCTGGCAGTGAAACGTCCGCGCGCGGAAAATGTGGCAGAATGTGTCTGCGGCGAACTGTTTTCAATTTTATCGAGACAGGAAAATGGGAGAGTGACTTCTCGGATTTCATCTCGCGAGCTAACCGTCGCTAGTCGCTACGCTACTATTCGCTCGCGCGTTGAAAAGTTAAATTCAAGTCAAGTCATTTTCGAGTTGGAATTAATTTAATGAACATTCCAAGCTATCGTGCATTTCAAGCGAAGTTTGTCGTTTGTTTAGATGACTGCACTCGATCTATTTATCGCTACTTCCTCTTGAAGCAAATTAATCCAAGAGAAAAATCTGTCTTTTGAAGAAAATACATATTGTTCAGAAATAGCCGATATTTCTGACTTTTTCAAGTTAAGTTTATGCCACAAATAGATTCCTGCAATCTTGAAAAAGCGTGTCTTTGCTAATTTTATTCTTTAGATTGCACAGGTTATCGATTTGTTATCGACGGTTGTAATATATAATTTCGAAAACGACTACGCTTTGATTAACATCCGATTACTGCATTTTCTGCTTGTAGATCCGATTTTATGTCGATCTCACGCGAATAAAGATCCTCGGTCGTTATTTCTTCGAATTAGCTGGTTCCATTTTTGACTCTCTCTGCCAGCTATCGATACAGAATGTTACAATCCGGATAAATATTACTTTTGCGATCCTCAATCCTTACTTTCAGTTGGGAACTTGGCTTGTCTTATCCACTACTTTGCAATGCATGCATTTTCTAAAAACGACGCGAATTCGCCCAGTGTGATTTCGACGAGGATCGTCAAGGGCCATGAATTTGAAGTATGTCTGCGGATACAAGATATGGAAATCGGACTATTTATAGTTCGTAGAGTATTTCCAAGTCAAATAGCTCCTATACCTCGCGACTATCAAGTTGAGCGTGCGAGAAATGAGATATGCAAAGTGTAGAAAATGCGAGGAATGTAAATATTATGTTATACGCCAGTAGGCAGTACGGACCGCTGATTTTTAAGAAAAAAAACTCAAGTTGGCAGAGCAAAAGAAGAAGAAAGAAGGAAAAATTGCTTATCTGAACTCGATATTCATAGATGCAGCGTGCCTGTGCCAACATTCGTGAATAGGGCGAGATATTTTGTATAATACGATATTGGTGAGGTTGATGAAACCAACGGTTCTACCCAGCGTATATAATGCGGTAAACAAGATTTGTTTATTACTAATTATTTATTGCCAAGTGCAGAACTGGCTGCTACATTTCTCTCTCTCTCTCTTTCTTCCCTTCTTTCCGTCTCTCTATCTTCCCTTCCACGCGCGCGCGTAAATATATTAATAAACCTTCGTAAAACATTGTAAAAGAGTTGATAACGTTTCACGTAATTGCTGACGGGCAAATTCTCAGACGATCGATCTGGACCGACGAAAATAAGGAATGCAAGATGAAAAAGGAAAGTTTATTTGTTTAAATATTGCTTAGTACGTGGAATAAAGGTGTAATCCCAAGAACGATCAGTACAATAATATAAGAATTATATATTTAGGTCCATTTCACGGTGTTTCGTTTAATCGATAACCAACGTTTCACTGCATCTGATTATTTAAACGCGTGGATTATCCGCAAATACGCGCAGATGATTACAACGTGGATTTCTTTCTCGTTAAGTGAAAAGAAAGGGAGAATGGAACGGTTTTCTGAAGGACGTTCTCTAACCGGTGCAGTCATTCTCACGAGGAAATCATATGTTACGTCAGCGCAAATGACGTGCGTTCTCGAACGTTGCTCCCGCGAATGGATTTTTTTTCCCGGCGGTAAGGTAAAGGTACCAATACCTGGACATATACCTATATCCGGACACCTTTATTATTTATAAGTATAACGCGAATTAAAATCAAAGATAAAAGTATTTTTCCTTGTAGTTTGAAACTTCAGTTATAATATCCAAACGTTTATTTTCATAAATTTATATATTTTTAAAGGTATTCAGACACAGATACGTGTCCAGGTATTGGTACATTTCCTATGCTTAAGTGTCCGGGTATTGGTACCTTTACCTTATAAAAGTTTCGTCGATTCGCCCAGAAATCGACAATCCATCGTGACTCGCGAATGTCTGACTTTTAAATTATCGACCGCGGACAGTTCTTTAGAATTCCATTCCCGATCTATTTCTATATTCGCAGGGAACGCTGATTAGCGGACTATTGATTAATACATATATTAATTCAGTATCTCGGACAACTGATACGATTGATGATATCCGCCCAAGTCCGATGTATGCAGAATACAGAATCGACATTATTCCCGTCCTCTTATTTATTTGTGTCATCGTAACAATATAATATGCAATCAAGCAATAAGTATAACGTGACTTTTGCACGTTGGAGTTAAACATTGTAATAGAAGCATGCGTACGTAACACTTGTCAATTAATAAAATTGGAATTTCTAAATGGATTCGATAAGTTCTACGCGTAGATTCGTCAGTGATATTACAAATTTACGCAATTTTAATGTAATAAAAAAATATAATTTTTCCCTCTCGTTCGACACTTTCTCTAATGTGAGAAACGAGAGTTTTCGAGTTATCGCTTAACAAGTTTCAATTTCGAAATGTTCAAACGCATATGCATCGAAGAGTGCAGTGCGTACCGTATAAGCTTTCAAGAAATCAGACACGTAGGATACGACGATAATAATACTTTTCAAGTAGTCCCGGCGCGGTTTTGCGCGGATGCGACGCTATCCTGTAACATATATTATACATTCCTCACGCCAAATAAACTACTGGACACTCGTGTGCTCGCGAAAAAAATCCCGTTGAACCGATTGGCATATCATTTGAAAGGAAAATCACGCCGCGGTTCCGCTGGCATGTAAGCGAACATGCAAATGCTCCGAGTACGAAATTTATTACTGCAAACTAGAGAACGAGTGGCAATTCGCTCTGGACTCGCTAGTCTAATAGCGTTTTGTGCATTTTTGTATAGAAGATTGATCGAATGTATACACGAGAAATGTTTAACACTTTAACTCGCGATGCAAAAAGTCGGAGAAAAGATTTTGTGTCAATTCAAAATCGAGGAACATTTTCGACTCGCAGCGATGATTTATTAGACTGACACTTCAATACTACTTACAATTGGTGATAGGATTAAGTATCTTATATAAGTTTGAGTCTGTCGGTGTAGTTTCGAACTCTCTATAATTACTTGGAAAAAATAAAAGCAATACTTTTAAGTAGACTCGACCCTGGACGAAATTTGAATTCTCTATGAGCATCTCGAAAAACAAGAGTATTATTTCCAAGTGCACTTGAACCTAGGTCAAATATGTTGGAATCTTTTATGAGTAGTTTACTAGAGATTTTACGTCTATTCGAATTAAAACATTTGTATAAAGCGACAATTATTTTAATATATTATTTTTTAATAATTATAAATTATAGATTATTAATCGTTGATTATAATCTTTATATGTATATTTATACATTTTTCAAATTAACAACTTTATTGTATTTAATTTCAAGTGTATTTTATAATATCTTGATTCGCGAAGATTTACACGAAGATGTGTATGACAAACAGATAATTGAAAATTGTTATAAACGCCGATCGCATTTGACATTTTCGCCGACGAACAGTCGATTTCAGATTTATCCGTAGATCTGCCGTCAAAATTAATGCCGCAAATTTTATGGAGAACTCTCTATATATATATGGACGTTATTAACAGCGCAGTATCGAAATGTTAGTTTAATAAATTATTAAAGTGCTCTGTGAAGATTTCTCGATTGCGAAGCGACACAAATCGGCATAGATACATGCATAGATGCGTACGTTTATATAGGAATTAACCGTCTGCAATTAATTTCGAAAGGCAATGGATGTACGCAATGCCGTCGTCAGTTTCTCGGTTTCTCGTTGTCCTCTCTCGCGTGGATATACGCTCGCGATTCACGTCTTCGGGCGTTAGGAATAGATTTAGGAAGAGACGCGAGCTATGCGACGGGGCGGCCGCTGCCAAGTCGACTCGCACATGAATGGACTAGCTGCATGTGCGTACACGTGCTGCGCTAATTTATCGTGCCGACGATGGAGAGAGGAAGCTGCTTTTCGTGCTCGGTAGCGAGACGTTGCGGCCGTTCGCGAATTTGTTATCCTCTCTCGTCCAGGCGAGGCATAAATCGCTGCTCAAAGATTTGCGCGATATTCCTAAGGGCGTAAGATATTCTTGCGTAAATATTCTACGCGTGGATATTCCATGAGCATTACAAGCGGAATTCGTTTGAACGTTAAATAACGTGGTAGCTCGGCCGTTGTTATCTATGTGAATATTATTACTTTGATGCCCGTGATGATCATTGGGCGATTTATATCACAATGTGATTAAAAATTAATTATGTTGAACAATAACAGGAGAATGTCGCGTTATTTGATTTTCAAAACTAATTTTCTCGTAAATAAAATCCCATGCAACAAAATTATACTCCATATATATTCGATTGCTATTGCACGTATAATAAACTACGTATCCGATTATATTTTTTAATTATTCTATTATAAATATTATAAAGAAAATAATATCTGATGTTAAGCTGCAAACATGGCCAAGTGAATTATCAAATATATTATAATTTTCGGTGCTCTATGCAAGAAATAAATCGTTGACAAAATGATTGGCTCGCTCGAAGCCATCGTCACTCCAGAGAATATCTGCGCTAATCTTAGGCGAAAGCGTGGCCATTCAAGCTCGAGAGCGTAGAATAGAATGGCAAGCTGGGAGCTTTGTCGTCTGCATCTGTGGAATGCCAGGAATCGCAGTGCCTCCGTGAATGTGTGTCTATATCCAGAATGAAAGGGTTAATACGATAAAGCCGGTGCAATAAAATTTTGGCTGTAGTGTCGTCTCGCCTCGAGAACTTCCCGAATGACGATGCGCGTCCCTCTAATATAATACATAAAGTTATGCGAATATATATATACATATATTTTTTTTTTATTTTAACTGAAGAGCTCGTTTCTAAATCGTTTTAAACCTGTACCTTGAAAAAAATTAAGATTACATGTTACAAAGTACTGGAAATAATTTCTGAGCTTTCTAAGACGAATAAAAATATTTTGCTAAAATTTATTTCTTCAAAGTATGCACTCAAGTTCTTCAGTCGCTTTTTAACGGTCTAGCTAAAGTCATTCTAATGATGTTGCAGAGGAAGAACCGTTGGAGAACAACAGAATGAGTCTTTCGATAGCTTCCCGAGGTACCTCCGTGGTCTCCAGCACGCGAGCCACGCCATCGTCAACCGGATCAAATTCTGTTCAGCTGACTGCGCTCCATTCCGTGTCACATCATCATCATCCTCACCATCCTCATCATCATCATTCACAACAGCCGCAGCAGCAGCAACAGCAACAACAGCAGCAACAGCAGCAGCAACATCACCAGCAACAACAGCAACATCACCATCATAGTGATCATCATAGCATACATAATCATTATATGGAGAATCACAATCCGAATCAGTCCCAGCAAAGTACGGGTAATCTCGTTGTCGACGTTGAAACGAACCACGACAATAAGAAACACCGATCCGGGTAAGCTCGCCTAACTTTTCTATTTTTCTTTACTTTATTTTCGCGTCCTCTCAATTCTTCTAGAGATATATTGTAAATCCAGATTATTTTCCATGGTAACATTTGGGTGATTTTGCGACGGAACAATTCTATTTTTAACCGTATCGCGAGCTAATCTGGTTTCGCCAATATCAAACTGAGAACTGAGCTATTGTGAGAATTAAAAATTGGACTGAGAATCAAACTAGGAGGAGGCTTCATTAATTTAGTTATTTCTTGCGTTATCCCTTATCAATGCTGTTATATTCGAATCCGTCTAAAATAGACGCGATAATGTCTGCCTATGATGGACACATGCTTACGCGGCGACACCGACACATTCCATCGCGAGTCGATACGTCAGCCTGTTGCTTCGCGCGTTCTCGCCTCATCTTCTCTCCTTGCCGCTCCTCTCCGTGCACGAGCCGACGCCGTCGCCGACGTTACAGCCGGCTATACCTATTTACGCCGTGCACGTGTCCAGGGTGAATGGCACGTGCACGACGTGTCGCTCAGCGTGTTGCATCGCGCGGCGGTAATGCGTGGCGTTACACGATCGCGTCGTATAGGTAGATCACGTAGAAAAGCACCGTAACTGCAAAACCGCTACCCTAAATTCATAAATATAGGATTGAGAGGCAGAAAGGGAATTAATTCTTTTATTTATCCCACCCAACTTATTGTTTTACGATTCATATCTTCTCATTGCAGAACATGCGTGATTCGGGCCGGCACCAGGGAAGTACACAACAAGTTGGAGAAAAATCGGAGGGCGCATCTGAAGGAGTGTTTTGAACTTCTAAAGAAACAGCTACCGGCGCAAGACGAAAAGAAGTCTTCGAACCTCTCCATTCTCCATGCAGCGAACAAGTACATACAGGCAAGTTGCAGCCTGTTACGTAAAATGCGATGATTTTTATAGTAAAGAACGAAGATCTATTTGGATAGGAGTAAGTCTTTTTATTATTATGTATTGCGAGTATCTCGAGAAAAGATTCAAAATTCCTTCATTTTTCTTTTATAAAACGTAAAAGATTGTAACACAGATTATAAGACAAAGGTTTAATGAGATTTTATATTTTAGCGATGAAATTAAGTATCTTACAAGTATAGGTTCAAATCTGTTGGCGTAGTTTCGAACAGTCTATGGTTATTTCGAAAAATAAAAGCAGTACTTTTAAGTATAGTCTCGAACTTGGACGAAATGGAAAAACAAGGATTTTATTACTTCCAAATGGACTTGAATCTGAATCAAATATAAATCAGATATGAAAATATGTTTGAATCTTTCATGAATACTGTACTAAAAATTTTACGTTTCTTCGAATCAAAACTTTTGTATAAAACTATTATCGGATTTTAATATATTATTTTTTGATAATTTTGACAAATATTATCAGGCGAAATTAAACATCGTAAAAATATGATTAAATTAATATTACTCGAATCTAAATCGAATAGAAAATAAAACTGATTATTGGATTTTTAAGTACATGTTGAACTTAATCCCATCCCTAATTATATTAGACATTGTTTGTTAGGGAAATTGAAAAAAAAGAAAGACATAGTTAGAAATCTTAAAATCCTAAGATAACAGTTGCGGCACGTAACAGTGCGCATTGTGAATTCTTATGTTCATTGTCGAATAAATTTACAGTTGCGTGCAACCGCGCGCAAAAATTCCGCACAGCGATTTAACGCGGACGCGTGTCGCATCGCGAATTAAACTTATACCCGCGACATCTCATTCATGGTCGATGTGCAAATTGTTGAAACTCATCGTCGAGAATAATGTAGTCGTTTTAAAAAGCGGCTGTCACAAGACAAACTGTGATCCTCGAGCAACAATTGTCAACTCGAGACGGCGTGACGTGAGGAAAAGACACTCGGAAGCTGCATCTTGTACCACATTTCCACATTAATTGTACCTAATGTCTCGACGTGAAAAATCCTCTCCCCTTCATCTCGCGTTGTTTCTTTAATCCTCCCCCTCATGGTTTCCGCGTCCTCCCTTTTTTTTCTTCCGTGTATATCGTATTATCTCCGTGCGTATTGCATTTTTGTACGAGAGGCATTACCTATATCGGTTCCACGTGACCGCACGGCCATCGGTGTCACGCTACACGGCACGTAACAGCAACGCGCTGCTCTCTGGACTTTTATCGTCCGACGCCGTCGCAGTTACGCACGATGCATTTCGCTAAAATATCAAAAGTGACGAGGGTCGTCAACGTCGAAGTTATCTAAACGCAATATAAAATGTTTGAAAGTTCTACAGAAAATAATTTTTACACGATGAATATTAGACACTTTTGTTGTCAAAGAGAAGCCACTCTTACATGCGATCACTTTTTTTACTAATCTAGATAATCTAGCTACAAATTTATCTATTTTTTCTAACGGACTCTTCAACCTATCTCTTAAAATAGTCATCAGTTCAATTTTAGAAAAGAAGCTTTATGATGGTTTAATAAAAAAAATGGACTATGTCCATTCATTTCATATCAATGAATAAAATAATAAAAATATTAAATTATAATGCATAAGTTTGATTTTATTTCATATAATAGACATTTTTAATTAATCGTTTCAAACTTTTGGTCGGCAGAGCTAAATATATCAGAATAGCATATTTATTAAACTGATAGACTAACTACGTCCATTTTTTTTTAATTAAATAACGCTATGTTAATCACAACTGTGTTAAATATACAATGCCCACTTTCAAATTAAGAAAAAATATTAAATAAGGCATAAATTAGACTTTTAAGTAGTTAGGGTTTTACTGCAATATTTTTAAATGTTATATGCGATTTCAAGCTTTCGGCTGGCAGTATATACATCGAAGGGAAGAAAGAACATTATATTTGTTATATAAAGGTGTTATGTTAATGTTTGACAGAGAATGATTTTAATAATGCAAAATGTTTCTTCTCGTGCCGCAGGCATTGCGAAAGAAAGAACGAGATTACGAACATGAGATGGAGAGGCTTGCCAAAGAGAAGATCGCGGCTCAACGGAGATTGGTGGCATTGAAGAAAGAACTCGATGCAAATTGGGATCCTATAGACATTAATTCTCTTTTGCTGGAACAGAATCCCGGGACGGATGCGGTGACCGTAAAAAACGGTGAGATATATTTGTGATATTAAAAAAATTTCGTCACGTCACAGAGATTACTTTTTATGGAAGGATTTTCACGAGTAAAACTTCTCCTTTGCTTTGCAGGCAGATTTATATTTCGACCCTTTTTTATCTGAAGTTTAAAGACGTTATGCCATTAAAAATATAACGAGATATTGTTGATCGTTAACAAAAATATTCAGTGGAAAATATGTGGAAATGTTATTTTGAGAAAAAATTTCACGATCTTTATCTCTAATATTTTCTATCCTACTCTCTCTTAAACGTCCACTTTCGATTTTTTTATTTATTCTTGTTTGAAAAGAGTTCTTCTATATTGTAAAAGTAATTTTTCTTTATTTTGTGAAAGAAAGTTCATTTATTTTATCACCATCTTTTTAACCGGCAATCTCCTTTAAAAAATCTCAGAGAGTACGGAGGTTGATGTTACTGGACTACCACGGGGTGGCACGAGGTACAGCAGCACGAGCAGTCTAAACAGCGTAACGACGGCCAGTTCCCCGCAAGCATTGCAGTCCACTAGCACGACTTCCAATATTCATAATCAGGCCGCGACCGCGGGTATCGTTTGCCAAACGCAGGATCTCGCGCGAGGTTTCAGGGAGAGCCCACCCGCGAGTTCGACTGCTGGAACGGTATCCGCACCCAGCATTTCTACTCCAACGCAGGTACGTTCTCCCCTCTCCCCGAACTGGACGAAACGACAAAGTTATTTTCCCGCACCACATCCAAGGCGAAATCGCAAATATTGCGATTTCACAATAAATTGGTGCCAGAACAAATCACCACGCGTTTGCAGAGCCGCTTACAGATTGTTGACTGGAAATGGCTTTGAAACGTGTGACATGCCTTCTTAGTCGCTTCATTTTTTTTTTTTTAGAATTGCCTACGTTGGATTTGAAACCAGCATTGAACGTCGTATAAATATTTCTTTTAACTTTTTACTTGAAACGATAGTTTCTCACACTCCGTAATTCCATATTGTTTATTGTGATAAATGTATTAAATACATGTATTTAATGGCCTGTTATTTACCACTAAAATAATTATTTCGAAACTATCCAAAGTTGCACTACGATTCCCGTAGTGCAACTGACAATAATATTCATTGTGCATACTTTTTCATACATCTGTTTAGACCTAGCTAACAAGGACAAATGATCACGAACTAGAGTTGTTAGCGGTCAAGGAAAACCGAAAAAAATCAGGGAATTAAATGATCAGGAAAAACCGTGAAATGAACTGGGAAAAATCAAGGTCTCAGAGAATTTATTAGCCTAAGAGAAAATTAAATTACGGTAATATCAATTCTAACTTTTTAAATTGTTTCTTTAAAAATTATTGAACGGAATTTTTTAAATTATTTAAGGAAGCATATAAATATGTTTTAGGATTTTGTAATGAACTTTGCAGTGAGCAATTTGCAGAAAATTATTAACAGATGTAGTTAAAATTGATTTCTTGACTTTGTAAAATCAAGGTATTAATGACTTTTTGCAAATAACTCGCAAAAAGCAAGTTTATTCCTTCATTTTCATTTAGTCCTTTGCTGAAACACATGTATGAAAGCTCGTAAAGCGCATCCCAAGTGAATTTGCCAAAAATGCAAAAAAAAAAAAAAAATATATATATATAGATTCATTAGCATTAAAAGTGTTAAAGATTGACCTACAGAAGGATAGACAGAATGGTGTTTTCGTTTCAGGAGAAGGTCACTACGTCGCCTACCGCCAATATAGTGCAACAGCCGCATCAGCTACACCTACCGATCAGCGCCCAGATGTTGAACACGAGTCAGGGTCTCGCTACCATCGTGCCAGCTTTGCAGCACATCGGACCGGGACTCAGGGTAATACCGGGGGATACGCGGCAGCTTTTGGTCACCCACACCACCGGCAACAACGAATCAAGACCCTTGACGTTGGCGGTGCAGAACTCCTCGGATCAGTCCAGACCGCCGCTAATCGCCGTGCAGTCGAACACTGGAAGCGAGCCGAGGCCTGTACTGGTCGTTCACTCGTCCACCGCCAACGACAACCGAGTGACGTTCGTGCACTCCAATCTGTCCAACAACGACAGGCCGCTCGCACTGGCCGTGCAGTCATCCGCGAGCGATGTCAGACCCGTTACCTTCGTGCACTCGGGGAATGAGGGTCGATCATTGGTTCTCGCCACGCATTCGCCCGCGCTAAATGTGTCGAGTGAGTATACGGTTTTGTAGGCAGATTTAACATAGACGGCCTGATCTCGCAAGAGTCTCTGGATTGCTCAAATAATAATCGTTTTTTTTATTGTAGATGCCCAGACAAGAATAAGAACGGGAGATACGCAGAACACGCATAAGATGGTCGGTGGTGTAACGCTCGTCGGCGGTAACGGCTCGGAATTGGCAAGACTTCCCGGTGGTGCGGAATTAAACATACTTCCAGCAAATGGTACGTATGACAGCGCAACGTGCATACTAGTTCCATTATATTCGAAATATTCGCTCACGTTTCTACGAATGTTGTACGGTACAGCACGGCAAAGAAAGCTTGATACGTTTATTTAGCAGATTAAATATTTTATAATATGAGTAGGTTTAAATCTGTTGGCGTAGTTTTGAACTGTCTATGATCACTTCAAAAACTAAAAGCAGCATTTTTAAGTAGGCTCGATCCTAGAAAAAATGGTTCGAATCTTCTACGAGTACCTTGAATAACAAGAGTATTATTTCCTGATGCACTTGAACCTAGATCAAATATGTTGGAACCTTTTATGAGTATTTTACTAGACATTTTATGTTTCTTCGAATCAAAACATTTAAAGTGACAATTATTTTAATATATTATTTTTTTATAATTACAAATATTAGATTGTTAATCGTTGAACATGATTAAAAAAATAGAATAAAAATTATTTAAAGTCTTTACATATTACATTCTTTAAACTGGCAACTTGATTCTTTTATTAGAGTCCGAGTACTATTTGTAAAAGATTCGATTCTTTCGAAATTTACCTATATGTTAAAGTACATTTCGCAAATCCTGCAGGTACTCGATTAAAAGTTTGAAAGTAACTAATTCGGGATCGATTATTTTGCAAGTCTAATGTGTAAAATATCAATATTATTTCTTATGAATATTATTCGAATCCTAGAAAATAAAACTTGATTGTTGGATTTGACACTTGGATCTTTAATTACATATTGAACTTGATCCCATCCCTATGTTCATTATCTTGCGGTTACAGGATTAACATTAAGTCACGGAGTGTCACTTCAAGCCGCCGCGGGTAAACCAGCCTCGACAATGATGCAGAACTCTCCGTCCACAGAGAGTATAGCCCACATCGTTGGTCAGCACGCTCCTCTCTCCAGCCTGACTCCGATCGTCACGCCAATGACCGTTGTCTCCCAAGGTAGCCAGGTGACCGCTCACATCTTGGCACCGTCAAGCCTTGCGGGAAAGATGATCACTACGCCGATTCTCAAGTCCGTGGGACAAATGCCGCTCGTAAACGCTCAGTATCTTAACGCCACGACTTTAGTGAAACCGGTTGTCGTGGTGAGCTCACCGTCAACGTCGACGGCGGCCTCAACGACGGCGGCAACGGCTTCCAGCACGCAACCCTCTTCGACCTCAAATTCGACCGTCTGACAGACTCAAGGAAAGGCGAAAGTAATCTGATCGCGCTGGAATATCAAAATACGATTTGCCGGTGTTTTTCGAGTAAATCTCTACATTATCTGAAGTAAATCTATCTTTTGTCATCTGTTGGAATCGCTTAGATGTGTTAGCGATGAATTAACGAGAATAAGCGATTTGAATCTGGAATTGTTTTACGACAGATAGTGAATACCGTGAAGGAATGTTATGGGAGAAGAATGTTCATCTATTGTGCTACTTCTAATATCAAAGTGGTCTTGCATTCTGAGATGTCACTTGTGTCCCATGAGGACTGACATTCGAAATACGAGCTCTTCCGAGGAGTAAATCGACTGAGAAAGTGTGAGAAAAAGTCCTTGCTCAACACATGCGATATATATATTATACACGGTACCTTGATTTGATTAAGGAGAATAGTTTATCGCAAGTAAATTAAATGTAAAGTTTAAACAATTAATTTATGACAATAGCCCGATTGTCCAAGAATGAAAAAGCTTTCACGTTAACGAACGTGGTGACGAATTGACGCTTTTAAAACTTTTAAGGCTTCCGGTCTTGTACGCTATTTGGATCATTGTTTCGTTATATTCTCGAGTCGGGAATTTCTTCATTATGCTTACTTTGACAGATAACCCTTTTTTTTAAGTGTTTTATGTTACTTTGTGAATCCAAAATATTTTTTCCTATGAGACAAAACAAGAGAAGGCTTTGACTTGCAATGGAACAAATTTTATTTTTTGCATAACTTTTAAATTGCTTGACTGTATTTTGTAAGACTTAAATTGACAAGTTTCATCATATCTTACTGCAACTGAAGAAGTATCACAGGAAATGATAATGACGGTACACTTAGAATGATATTAAATTAAAAGTAAAGGCTCATGTCTTACGAAATAACACGGAATGGTTTGGATTTAATTATTTAGCGAGTGAAGGTTGAAAAATCGAAAATTACGATGAGTTTTGTGTCTTAAAATTGATTAAACGGCTGTGGAGAACGGATATTGAACTCTATGTAGAGATCCGTCTGTTTAATTTTGACAATTCAATCGCAAGATGCATTAAATCTTGCTAAATCGATGATAAAGGCAGAAGTTATTTAGAAACGGTGGCAACAGATTATATAGGTTTGTAGTAATACATATTAAGTATTTATTCCTCTGTATTTATTATATGTTTACATGCGTATTATACGAATCGCTATCGCGCTTTTCACGAATGCATAATTGCAACGCGCTACGAACATATTGATTTCTTCATACTCAGATTTCGTCACATGGAAAGGATTTAGAAATGTATATTCTAAGTCGCCGTCATCATTGTGATCTGTCTCGTGAATACGTGTGCATCTTAACGTTCCATGCTTTTGTACAAACATTTCATTTCTGTAACGCGATCCTTGCATAATAACCGAGAACATCTCGAGTAGAATAGAAGGGAATGATAATGCTCACAACTGTTTGGAAAGTTAGAACGATCGCACGCATTTATCGAAATATCTATTGCGCTATTTTTCATTATTTTCCGTATGCACGAGAATCGTCCAATAAAGATACAGATCAAAACTACATGAAAAAAAAAAAAAAGAAAGAAAGAAAAATGGGAAAAGATACAATGAGATCTACAAATGTTTATTGTCGTTTGTTAAATGTTGGGTTAAATATCTCAATGTTAATGATGACTGTATGGAAAGATAAATAAATTTGAACGTAGTTCTTATTATATTTTTTTCTGATCTTTGGAAATAAAAATTGGATGTAATCGAGGGTGATGCGTGGTTCCGTGTGAGAGAAGCTGACTTGGATTCGATTCAGATCCCTTCGTCTTATATATGCCACAGTTTTATATGAAGTTTATTGGAAGGTGGAAAGTTGTAGGTGAAGAAGTTGCGAGGTGAATGACAAGCCATTTGTGGAATGGGAAATCCCAATTTCAATTTTAATGTAATTTTGATCTGTTCCTTATCTGTCGAACAATCTTTCGTACGTTCGCTCGCTTTTGTAAGATCGTATTGTATTGCCTCTGTTTGGTATTCTAGCGACGAGATCGTCAACAGTGACTGGAACAATGAACTCATTGGAAGTGCACATTTATCACTATGAAACCATGTAACAACTGATATTCTCATTGCGCGACGTTCGTGCAACGAGATACTTTTCCGATATGATTCAACGTGTGAGTGTAGCAACGTTTCCTTGCCTTCTCGCATGCGCGATTGTTGACGATCTCTCTCTCCCTCGAATGCCAGTTCTCAGTTTGTGCATATTACTAGTACCTATCTCCTATCCGCGTGCAAACTTGTTTTGTATCCTTTAAATTATTTAATCGCGAATGGTATGATTAACGATTCAAGTTGAGATGTAAATGCGTGCCTTAACGGGCTACAAGATCACACAAACGTATCTCGATTGAAACAACATTGTTCAACATTCAAGGCGGTCAGATATTTCGCTGACTCGACAGAAACTCGATATAAGAAAAGTTCTTCATGCTGCAGATTATACAATTTGTTTACGTTAATCAATCTGTAGACTTCTTTCTTTTTTTCAAATCTTAGGTCGTTATATTCCAAGTACACGAATCTCCCGAATTGTTATTTAATCTGCTGGCGCCTCAATAGAAAGAGGGGAGAAGTTAATCAATTACATTAATGTGCTTGATAAAGTTAATTGTCCATTGTCGTATCACGCGCTTCTTAATGTTCGGGACACAATGGGAAAATTCAATTTGCAATAAGGTGAAAGACCGAGCAAAAACCCGGTTCGAGGTACTAGTCAAAAAAAGAAAAAAAAAAAAAAACAAGAAAACGGTTTTGTTGAATTATTTTCGACGCGGACGCTTTCATTTGACGAGACCTCAAGTCGTGCAATGGATGCAAATGATTGTACTGCATGCTCTGTGACACATGTACACACACTCACCACACACATACACACACAAAACATGCAGAAACACAGCTGTAAGCGGGACTGAAACGGAAAAAGGTGGAAAGAAAGAAAAGAAATGTGATCGAGCGGGAAATGTTGCGGAAGTGACATTTCGCAATCAGCTGTTTAGCCGCGACTGAAACTTCTGTCGGTTAACTATTTTAAGCGATGTAATAGCCTCATGTAAATAATAATTGCGTTAGCGAGGATAACCAAACGGGTCGAGAGACGGAAGGAAACTAAAGATAGTATAGCACTGAGCACTCAAGCTAAATGAATAATGTGAACAATGTGATATAAATGATAAATAAAAGATTAATTAGCACGGTAGCGTTAAGGAGAGAAGAATCAACTATTAAATCGTTTACGGTGTAGATAGAATGCTGGTAACTATCATTTACTAATATCTTAAAAAAAGAGAGAGAATGTCAAAAAATTGAATTGTACATAGGAAATACAAGAAGGAGAAAAAGAGCGGAAGGGGAGAGAGATAGAAAGAGAGAGAAAGGAAAAGAACAAAGGGAGAGACTGAGAGAAAGAGAGAGAACAAACAAATACAACGTGATGGACTGTACCGAATGTGATGCTCATCGTGTCGGCGGCGGTAAGAACCGCCGACGCTGCGAATATCCCATGTAACGGTATCTACGAACTGTATTTGATCAACAACGTGCGATGCATAGGGATGCGTGAGACCGCGTGATTGGGTGTGTGCGTGAGAAGGGTGTGTAGTAAAAACGTTATTATTGTTGTAGTCTATATCGAATTTTGTTATATGCCTCGACTAGCGTGCGAAACGATGAAACGTCTCTTACGACGCGGCTCGTACGTAAAAAGGGAGTGAGTTGAAGCAAAAATGGTGAGAGAAAGAGAAAGATGAATGAGAAAGTGCGTGTGTGAAAGAGAGAGAGAAGCGTGAAAGGACGGATGACAGGCGCTGCGGAAGAGACGCGATCTCTTCGCACTCGCGACACTTTTTGTTAAAAGAGGAAGAGCAAGAAAGTAAAAGTGTGCGATAAAAAATTCAGTGCAGTCTATTACAATAAAGATTAAAATGTGAGTGTGACGGTTGCCCAATTCTCCTTGAAGTTGTCTAGTATCCACGCCGATTCCGAGACTCTCGGCTCGACTGATATACGAGTAACGAGGAAGATAACGAGGACGATGCATTCGTTCTGCATCCTGCGAATTCTTTTGAGTATAATCATGTAATTTAAAGGCTCGTTTAGTTTATTCAAAGGCTCGTTGAAGCGATCTCAAAACGCGTGTATCCGAAAGAGAAAATTGCATTAACCATATATATTTTTTAAAGGATATATATGAATTTAAGATGGTTTCGAACGAGCAAGTTCCTCGATTCGCGAGACGATTAATCTGATTGAAAACCGGGAATCATTTGCGCGACGTAAAAAATTGCGCTCGAATGATCGGGATGAGAGTAACGATCTCGGCGGGACTCATGCGCTTTTACGTACGAGATAAGTAGCGATCAAAAGATTTCAAAGGAAGAAATTCGTAGTAAGCGATTTACAGGATGTTTCTTAAAGAGTACCTACTAATCATTATATAATGCTATTAAAAATTAGGTCGAAAAATCCTGATTTTTTTCTATGATGCTTAATAAAGCAATAATTATTGCGTAAAGTTAATCCAATTAGCGCCTTTAGACGGATGTATGTCAGTAGGTAATGTCCATTTCTACTAATGTTGATTAACTTTTATCTCGGTTTAACTTACTTTTTACCTTTTTCTAATTCTTAGAACTAGAAGATAGATCTAGGTACCGTCGGGGGCCCTAGTGGTACCACCCACTTTTCTATCACTACTACTACTACTAGAACTAGAAGTTAAACCAAGATTAAAATTAATATGCCTTGAAAGGACAACGCCGACTGAATTAACTTACTCAATAATTACTATTCTATTAAATATTATAGAAAAAAATGGTTTCGGGTTTTCTGACTCAATTTTTGATAAGGAATAGTGCTATATAATTATTGAACATTTTTTCAGAAATACCCTGTATACTCCCACCTCGAATCGTGGGAGAGCGATGTGACATTTGGCGCGGAGAGCCGATCTGCCATCCTACGACCGCACGGCGATCGCACGTGCTTGCAATCCGCATTTTTGACTATTCGAGCAAGCGAATCGTCCTCGAAAGCAGATCGGGCTGAAGTGCAAAAATCAAAATTGGGTCTGCCTTTTCTAACAGCTAGTGTTTAGGGATTTACAAGGCACGTTCAGATGCAACACCTACGCGACCGTTCCATCACGTATCGATTCTTCGCGGAAATCGGGGACGAGGAAACGTTCTAAAGTCCAATGCTGCTCGAGATTTGTAATTTTTTTTTATTACGATTGGTTTCTACACTTAAATTCAGCAAACAACTAAAGACAAGAACCAGTCATATTAAAGAATCAGTGAGCTGCTTTTTCTGCTGAATACAGCCATTCACGCCTATCACCTTCTTTCTTCTTAATAAAGATGGAAAAAAGCTAACGTGCTCAGAATTCCAAATCTTGAGTAGCATTGTTCTAAACAAATTACAAATTATTCGAAATTGGTATAAAATTGGAACGTAATCTCAGACTCGAGAAAGACCGTCAGATTTATTCTCTTCGCTATAAGGTGTTAATAGAATCGCTCCATATTTCCAATCATGTTTTTATTGTATTTCTTAACTTCGTCTGTACTTCTTAACTTTATTTAATGGAGATAATTTTATGGAGTTATGCGCAAAATGTTTTTTTTAAATGTTAGAGATTTTGAGTTGTATAAATTATCCTAGTTACATAGTTTTATCGAGATTGTCAGAGTATTCGGGGCACAATCGAAATCGAATAGCGGTTGATGGTGCGTTCGCTGCTGTGCGCTGCAGCTGGAACTGTGGATTTCTAGAAACTAAAAACTCTTAGCTCTTATCTGATTCATACATATGTAAAATCGAAATCTGTCCCCTCGTTGAATCATGAAATCGATCGGCGCATCTTTCCTTTGTGGCTGACTTGCACACGAATAAATTGATGAATAGTTTAGTCGTTGTTTCCTTGAACTCGCTAACCCGCAAATTTTTCTTGATTTTTCACTCGTGTACAACGCTCGACAAAACATTCGCTGCAATGCGAAATTCATCCAATTTGGAAATATTAAAAACACTTAATCTGAAACAATTAACCGGCGGCCGCGGTATGACAACAGATTGGCAGCGGATTTGCTCAGGTATCGCAACAGATTCGGTATCTACTGTGTCCGCATTAAATTCGTGTTTTGCCGGCAAAGCCAGTCGATACAATCTGACAGCGGATTATCAACAGAAACCGAATGGAATTTGTCATTTTGTAAATATTTCAATAGAAACATCATTTAAATGGCTGCTTAGATCCAACAAGAAACTAAAAACAAGAACCAACCATGTTATAAAGAATCACTAAGCGTTTCTGCTTTTTTTTCTGATGATTTTTATCTAATTTTTACCCGTATTCCTACCTACCCGTATCTCTCTATCTAATATACCTACAGATATATGACCGCGATTACCCGAAATAAAAAAAGCGCAAATATGTATATTTATCACTCACCGACCCCGATGCGCAACAGCGGAATTATATATGCAATCGTAGCTACGTTGATTCTGTAATAGACAAATATAAAATTCATATTAAAACAATGTTCAGGAAACCTAATGTTTCAAAACATAATTCTTATGCGCATCAAACATTTTATTTATTCATTATTCAAATATATATTTATTTAAATAATTATACGTTTTCCGAAAAAGGTCTTTACAAGAATTAATTTTTATAAAATATTAAATTACTCCTTTTTTTCTGTTATTTCTAAATCATGGTGAAATAAAAAGGCTGAAGAATAAACAGGAAAAAATTACTTTTGCCAAAAATACAAAAAAGATATTTACCGCAAAGTTGTTCCGCTGGCGCCCGATGTCTCTCCCAGGCCTCCTCCTCCTCCTCTTAGGCTGTCCTCTCGGGTTGTCAGCATTGATTCCCTCGATGTGACTCTTTGTGTTATTTTCTAAAACACTTAAATAAACGATTCGATTAAAAGAAAATAACCAAAAATTTTGTATATAACATAATATATAAAAGTAAATTATACTCACCACTGTATCTCTCAGACTATTTGGGTTGTTAATTCCATCCTCCTGGGATTCTTCCATCTAAACCCTCTTTTTTACGCATCACACAATAGAGGAGTTATATTGATCTGTAACATACGCAAAAATTCAATTAAAATAATGTCTAAAATAAATATATAAAAGAATAATTTTTGCAGGCAAGTATACCACTTTATTCGTAATTTCAACAAATATTTAATAAAAGAATAACGTCTTAATAAAAATGTCTTTTTAGATATCAACTTGTATAAAAAAATCTAATCCTGATATAATTTCAACTATTATAAATTTTAATTATTTAGAAATATTTTATATATTAACAAGTAAATATTTTATACATATTTATTAATATTAATCATGTCATAAATAATTGATTAAATATTTAAAAATCTCAAAATGACCCAAAATATTTTATTTATTAAACAATATATTAAAGATGAAATACTATACATTAAGAATACTCTGCATATACTATTACATTATATAATGATCTGAAAACGATACGCAACTACTGAGCAAATAAATATTTATTTCCATCAGTAACACTTCATGGAAGATTATTGATTATGAAATGCTCACCTCTGCTACACCTGGCTGCCTCCTGGGTTTCTCTTCTCTTCTATCCCATTGCTATTTGATTTTGTCGTAGCACTCACAACTGTTTCCTAAAATAAACAAAATATTGATTACAATTAAATGCTATTACAAGTAATAACTACACTAGAATATAATGATCGCGTGGCTTTGTCATACTTTGTATGATATTCTCCATATTAATCACACACGACGCGTACTTAATTATATTGCGACCGCGGAGAAATAAAAGTAGAAGAAGAAATTATGATACGTTCGATATCAGTGATATTTCACAAATAAAAATGCAATAAAATATGTATTTAAGATGACGGTAAAAAATTTTTCACGCGCCAAGAGCGACGCAGCGTCGCTAGATTGATCCGCGCGATAGATCTTCGGCCGAACAAGGCTTTCAAAATACGCGTTTCAACAGATTATCAATATCCTAATGCCGAATCTATATGCGATAGATTCTGCAGTAAATAGATGCAAAGTTAATACATGCTATACTTACGAATTAAATCGTCCCGGATTCGAGCCGATCCGTCCCGTGTCCGCCGCGTTCTGGAAATGAAAGAACAACGTATATAATTAATATGGCGGAGCCGCTTCCTCTCTCGCACGGACAACTCGCGTCTCAACTTCGTGATTATATGCATTTTCCGAACTTCGAAAATGAATCAATATTATAAGTTCAGCTATTATTACTGTTATTTTGTAATCTAGCGAACAGGCGTATTAATATTTTGGACAGATATCCGCGATATTCGCGACATTGGAAAATACGATCGTCACTTTCGCGCGCGATTGCCCGCGCGATGCGCCTTCGGCCAAGCAAGTACCGCAAAATACGTATTTTTACGTAATATCAATACCCGAGCGCCATAAATCTATACTACGCGATAGATACTATGGTGAATGATGCATGCGAGGTTAATATAAGTTATTTTTACCAATTAAATGAGTCGCCGCGACGCCACTCGTTCCGGAGCCGATCCGTTTCGTGTGTCCTGATGTGTCCGCACCAGTCCGCACTGTCCGCTGCCGGCTGCATTCTGGAAATGGAAGGAGAACGTAATCAATATGGCGGAGCCGCTTCGTTTACCGCGCGCGCGGTCAACTTCACGTGATAAGAACGGCGCGTGATAAGAACGCCATGGCGTTATTACACTCACTACGCGTCTCGTTCTTATATTCGCATTAATGCATTTTTCTCATTTTAACAATAAATGCATGAATGCATTGCAAAACAGCATTACAAAATTTTTCAAATTACGCTTTCAGATTTTTTCTGGTTAAAACAGGAAAACTGTAAATTTATCTTGCCAACTACCACTGATGTTATCCAAGTTTCATTCAAAAATCTACATTATTCTTATTTACGTATGTACCTTTATTAGTTTATTTGAAATAATGACAGCAGCCACGCCTGCGTTTTGCTTGATTCGCCATGGGTAGCGACTGTTGCGCGTCCCTAGCGGCCCCGAACAGAACCTTCCAAGTCGTACATCGATGGGTTAGGCGACAGTTTCCCGAAAAGTGGTGGGGGTAATGTTGGTACGAACGAAAATCTCTATACGATTAATTTTAGTTTCTAAGAGTTAGTACCACTGTTTAAGTAGTAAAGCTGTCAGTTTACGTACCTCTTTGACATATGTGCGCGCGTGTGTATTTAAATAGCATAAATCGTATTACTGCTGTACATCCAAATGTAAGTATTTTTTTTCAGTTTTCCAGCCATCCATATATATGCTTGCAGAATATCAATCGCTGGAGAACAATTCTGTACGGAGTAAGGTTGCCAAATTCTGAGGCTACTGTCGAGTGTGTCCTAATAAGCAGAAGTCACATTCTAACGTCAAATAGCTATCAGTAGCAATGCGACGACAGATTGACGAGAGAGCAAGTTTGTAAAATCATTTTTATTATCATTTTTTCATAGACGCTTTTGACAGACATAATCAAAGTTTATCACTATCTTGTCATGTAGGCTACTGAATGATGTATGTTTCTTATCCTTCAACAAACAGGATTTACTGCCAATATTTTACTCAACAAATATGGTTATTTGGATTTCAGATCTGATATGGAAATATGAAGTTTCTCCAAAAATTGAGGATCGATTCTTAAAGGAGACAACTGTGTAGCAAGATGAAAAATATAAATCATGTATTGTGCAAATAGAAGATGTATGAGTCATGAGAAATCAAAGAATTGGAAGTCTGTGGAACATTCAGGAAAATTAAAAGATAAATATAAAGTAAATCATGTTTATAAATTTATTTGTTTTCCCACTAACTCGGACAGTTCGTATATAATTAATAACAAATCAATCTCTTCAGCATTTTCTAATTTACTCCAGATTTGTTTAATATCTTCTTCTTTTTTCTTAAAAATATTGCACTGCGGTCTTGCCCAAAACGTGGGATGATTTATCATGGTGTGTACACTTTTTTGATGTTCCGTCAAGTTTACTGTAAATAATATTTAATTATAAGAACAGTACAAATATTCTGGAAATATTCTGCCAAACTAACTCACTCTGTCAAACAAACTCTGCCAAACTAACTCCGCCGAACAAACTCTGTCAAACTAACAAACTCCGCCAAACTAAACTCACTCTACCAAACTAACACACTCTGCCAAACTAACAAACTCTGCCAAACTAACTCACTCTGCCAAACAAACTCTGCCAAACTAACTCACTCTGCCAAACAAACTCTGCCAAACTAACTCCGCCAAACAAACTCTGTCAAACTAACAAACTCCGCCAAACTAAACTCACTCTACCAAACTAACTCACTCTGCCAAACAAACTCTGCCAAACTAACTCCGCCAAACAAACTCTGCCAAACTATCAAACTCCGCCAAACTAAACTCACTCCGCCAAACTAACAAACTCTGCCAAACTAACTCACTCTGCCAAACAAACTCTGCCAAACTAACAAACTCTACCAAACTAACTCACTCTGCCAAACTAACTCTGCCAAACTAACAAACTCTGCCAAACTAACTCACTCTGTCAAACAAACTCTGCCAAACTAACTCACTCTGCCAAACAAACTCTGCCAAACTAACTCCGCCAAACAAACTCTGTCAAACTAACAAACTCCGCCAAACTAAACTCACTCTACCAAACTAACACACTCTGCCAAACTAACTCTGCCAAACTAACAAACTCTGCCAAACTAACTCACTCTGCCAAACAAACTCTGCCAAACTAACTCCGCCAAACTAACTCTGCCAAACTATCAAACTCCGCCAAACTAAACTCACTCCGCCAAACTAACAAACTCTGCCAAACTAACTCACTCTGCCAAACAAACTCTGCCAAACTAACAAACTCTACCAAACTAACTCACTCTGCCAAACTAACTCTGCCAAACTAACAAACTCTGCCAAACTAACCTCACTTGTTCTGCCAAAAAAACTACTTCTGCCAAACAAACTCTGCCAAACAAACTCACTCTGCCAAACAAACTCTGCCAAATAACTCCGCCAAACAAACTCTGCCAACTAACAAACTCCGCCAACTAAACTCACTCTACCAAAAATAACACACTCTGCCAAACAACTCTGCCAAACTAACTAACTCTGCCAAAACAAACTTGCCAAACTAACTCACTCTGCCAAACAAACTCTGCCAAACTAACTCCGCCAAACAAACTCTGTCAAACTAACAAAACTCCGCCAAACTAAACTCACTTACCAAACTAACCACTCTGCCAAACAAACTCTGCCCAACTAACTCGCCAAAAAAACTCTGCCAAACTATCAAACTCTGCCAAACTAACTTCCGCCAAACAAACTCTGCCAAACTATCAAACTCCGCCAAACTAAACTCACTCCGCCAAACTAACAAACTCTGCCAAACTAACTCACTCTGCCAAACAAACTCTGCCAAACTAACAAACTCTACCAAACTAACTCACTCTGCCAAACTAACTCTGCCAAACTAACAAACTCTGCCAAACTAACTCACTCTGTCAAACAAACTCTGCCAAACTAACTCACTCTGCCAAACTAACTCTGCCAAACTAACTCCGCCAAACAAACTCTGCCAAACTATCAAACTCCGCCAAACTAAACTCACTCCGCCAAACTAACAAACTCTGCCAAACTAACTCACTCTGCCAAACAAACTCTGCCAAACTAACAAACTCTGCCAAACTAACTCACTCTGCCAAACAAACTCTGCCAAACTAACTCCGCCGAACAAACTCTGTCAAACTAACAAACTCCGCCAAACTAAACTCACTCTACCAAACTAACACACTCTGCCAAACTAACAAACTCTGCCAAACTAACTCACTCTGCCAAACAAACTCTGCCAAACTAACTCCGCCAAACAAACTCTGTCAAACTAACAAACTCCGCCAAACTAAACTCACTCTACCAAACTAACTCACTCTGCCAAACAAACTCTGCCAAACTAACTCCGCCAAACAAACTCTGCCAAACTATCAAACTCCGCCAAACTAAACTCACTCCGCCAAACTAACAAACTCTGCCAAACTAACTCACTCTGCCAAACAAACTCTGCCAAACTAACTCCGCCAAACAAACTCTGTCAAACTAACAAACTCCGCCAAACTAAACTCACTCTACCAAACTAACTCACTCTGCCAAACAAACTCTGCCAAACTAACTCCGCCAAACAAACTCTGTCAAACTAACAAACTCCGCCAAACTAACAAACTCTGCCAAACTATCAAACTCCGCCAAACTAAACTCACTCCGCCAAACTAACAAACTCTGCCAAACAAATTCTGCCAAACTAACAAACTCCGCCAAACTAACAAACTCTGC